>CM057003.1:56944865-57386703 GCA_029891345.1 Dryococelus australis
ATCATCTTATATTTGAGGACTATAATAATTGTTTGTTTAAAGAAAAAATGGAATATAGAACAATGTATTTAATAAGGAGCAAAAAGCATGAAATATATACAGTAGAAGAAAATTCCATTAAGCCCTTATGATGACAAAAGTATTATACTAGAAAATAAAATAGATACATTACCATATGGGTATCAAAATGTATAATGTTACACACTCTAGGCAGGCTGCTGCACTGATTTCGACCTAGCGAGGTGAGTAGGGTGATGTCAGGATCAGGATGAATGACTGGATGTTGAGAGTCTGGTAATGTGGCTCTTATCCGGTAGAATTGATACCCAGGAGAGCTTTTCCTGCCTGCCTGATTGCCTCTATGGCTGGGAGTTCTCTACCAGAAAGTTTAATTCGTCATCATTATCAGTCCCTCACATGGGCCACTTACCAAGCTATCAGGGGAAGATCACCCGGCTATTGCATTAACTTTGAGAGAAGGCAACACACAATTGGTTATTGAAAATCCACATCCAGCAAAGAGTCCACTCACACCTCGCAATCAGTACCATTGCCCTACCATGCCACAACCGACATAGGCCGCTGTTACAGCTGTCACCTGCTTGCGACCAAGCTGTTAACCAAAGTGTGTACTTCTTGCTGCATCACAGGTAGAGTTCTCGCCTAAACGTCATGCTGCTAGAGCAATGGATAACTTTGTCCCAAGCAAGAAAATAATATGTCCCACTATTTACAATAGTTGCCTCCCAGATAGGGAATAACTTGCTTTGACCATTGTTCCACTGTGTAAACCATCTCTGCTTTCTGCGAAACTGACTTCGTACCTTACTTTGAAGTATCTGAGAGTGCATAAGTCCCAGGCATCTCGTCTAGAGGAACACCAAGTTATTTTCAATCCAGTATTTATCTCTCTTTCACCTTGGTCTAGACCGAAGGTAAGAAATTGTAGACCTCGATCACCATCCCAAAGTGGAGGACCCCGAACTAGCTGGTATTTAGATTGTGTTTAATTCTGAGCTAACCTGGGCCGGCTTAGTTATCTATGAGGTAAAAATCAGATACCATAGAAGGGACTGGAGAACGGGAACAAGAATGGGAATTCAGATGCGCTTCTGGGGGGCAGGCATTCTACAACCCACATTAGTATTAATTAATTCCCTCCATTTACTTGATGTTTATCAAGAAAAGGAAAATCCACTATGCTTCAAAATGGCGCGCAACGAAGGACTTAAACAGCATAGGTCAGAGTAAACTGGTTGGGCAAATTCAGTCTCAATATGAGTTTTTCACAGATAGGCAACCCTATTGAACTCCTTGGAAGCAAGTGTCAAACCAGTGTTCAACATGTAACCTAATACAGCACCTGTTCAGTCTAGGCGGTTTGATTTGAGTCGGCCATGCTCTTTGAGTTCGCGGAAATAATCTCCCATCCACCCCTCTTTAATCGTGTCTTTGAAGTGAGGATTCAGTATGGCGTTCATAGAACTTGTATTAGTTCCGACTAGACAGTGCAAGCCTTTACCCGTGTTAAAGGGATAACAAGGGGAATGGGGAAATATAGTCTGTGTAGGTATGGTAACTTTTGCATGTCTTTCACTTAAACTAACTAGTAATTAATATGAAATAATATTTTTCAATACTAGTGCCGTAGTTACCCGAAAGGAAGACGAGATTTTTTGACAGAAAAGGAATAGAAAAAATAAGGCGTCGTCTACAATTCGGGGTCGTCTTCAATTCAAAACCTAGGACTGCAAATACCATAAATGTGTGACACAGCTAGTAAAGTATTTAAGTTTGTGTTCCATGTACAGCATTACTACGGGTTTCTATTCATAATTTTTTACCCAGGAAGTAGTTAACCCTCCAAAATTGGCATGCTATCAGACAGAGGATTTTGACAAATGCTTTTCATGATTGAATACCGTGTGTCATATGGTTGGGCATATTTTGTAGCGCTGAGAATGTACCTGTCAACTTTTACAAGGGTCCCCTTATCTGGTGTCACCCAGATACATAAAACGCTTGAGTAGTAGTAGGGGCGGGATGATTCTAATTCACTAGGCAAATTATATGTTGATGGGGATGGTCTAAAAATAGATTTTGCGGATTAATGGCTATTCCGATTAACTTACAAATGGCTGCAGAGAAGAAGCGCTTTACTGGGAAGCAAAATGGCTCAAGTCACGAATATAACACCTACAAAAGTTTTACAGTGTATGGAAGTTGCTGCTACCATACAGCCAGATTGGACACACCTGTTTCATTGTGATTAGATTTTCTTTAAAAGTAAATAAAAAATATAATATAACTCATATAATAGCATTTCTTTTCTTAAAGGTTTGTCACAATTTCAAGCAAAAATACTTTCGGCTAAAGTAATTATTTCAGCACTTCACAGGGATAGACTTGAATTCAGGTTTAAATATTTTTGCCTAAAAAATATATTTTTTTTTAGGGAGAGGTCGTCTTAGATTCATGGTTGTCGTCCTTTCTAGGAAATATGGTAATATCAGTATTCAATGTTGGATATTTCCCTAAGGAATCTCTCTGAAGAGCTTTATATTTTATAAAGGTATGGTATACCAAAGTATTTTGTCGCTTTCAAAGGATGTTGACAAAGAAGACATGACTTGGACTGTTAAAATTGCTGATGTAGAAGAAAGTTTGATTTTGTTGTCATTTTTGTATAGTTTTGGTCTTCAAGGAATTACTGCTAAGGCAGGTAGTGGTTTGTGGTAAATGTGTGTCTTCAGAAAGTAGCAGCATGAAAAGGATCCTGCCCCTAAGGAAATTTGTGACATAGACACTCATGATATAATATGTTGGAAGACTTTTCCAATTAATGAAGGGAAGATGGATAATACTGCTGTTCTTAGTGTCTCTGGCAGTGCTTAACTGTCTTTCGGTAAGAAGATTAGGTTTGAGATTGGCGATGTGTCTGCGTCCACAAGTGATGCCAGTGTTAAACCTTGACGTTTAATACGGGGTGGATTATTTCTACAGTAAGGATAGATAATTCTACTTTAAACTCTATCCAAACCCATTCACTCGGGCATTGAAAGCACATTGCCAAAGTTACCACGTTTGCATTTCTCCAACCGACACTCGTTAAATTATGATCGGTCGCATGACACGGATTGTAAGAATTCAGGGAGTCTTTGTCTAAACACCCTGTGGCGCCCTTTTACGAGTCGTATAGCCATCGTGTTGGACTCCGAGAGGAGTAGGCATGATGGAACCATAGAAAGGACCTATGAATCCCCATTCATGAGCCAGAAGTGTGCCATGAACATCTGTGCAAGGACTGGGCAACACATTCATTGTGCACACTGTAGTCAGTACTTCCACTACACCTGTTTAGAGTAGGGAAGGGTGTATTTCGATACACAGAAGGACTGGAGTACCACCGTGTAACTTGTCGCGATAAACAAGCTTTTCACTGTAGTTGGATAGAATGCCAAGTTCAAGGCACTGATACTGTCCAATGTATAGGTTGTGCATAGGGATTTCACGATGCTTGTATCGGGTGGCCAGACAAGTGTAGCACTAGTACGGGACTCGTATACCAGTGCGAGTTATGTAGGCGCAGCCTCGAACATTGTCCTTCTAATCCCAGAGCTAACCATAGCTCAGGATCCTCGACCGTCACACTCTCCATACACATTGAGTGAGTCGAACTCACGACTAGCTGACTGGAAAGGCGAAAGACTGGCAGAAGAAGTATGGAGAATTCATATATGAATGGGAGCAGTTAAGAATGTGCCTCATTGCCCTCTTTTCTGGCCAGGAGGTAATAGCCCGTCTCATTACAGAATTCCACACACACACACACACCACATGCAGACCTCTCTGGTGGAAGCCAAGATTTACATACGCCCGAAAGAACACTTATTCCGGGATATATATCCCTTTGAAGGAGAGGAAGGCTGTGTGCGAAATATTATGCGCACCCTACTCCCCACTTACAGAAATCTCCTACTCACACCAAAGTGTCGTTCCATAGATGAGCTGGTGAAATAAGTGAGAGAGATCGAGTGTAACAATAAAAAGCTGGAGAAAGGCCGATGTGTGCCGCCACCAAGGTCATTGATCCTCCTCTCCCCTCACAGCTGATAGCCCGTGCACTGCCCCCTATCCTCAACACACCTTCTCCCACTTGTCGGTTTTGCCTAGGGTGGTATTACCTCAGGGACTGCCCGACCCTCCAAGGTCTTGGGAGAGGAAGGGAAAACACAAGAGCACTAGACACTTGCACTAGACCCCAGCACTATAAAAATACGAACCAGGCAAGAAACACCACTGCTGGGAGGTTCGCAGGGCCACTGCCCCAAAATTCGAGCAGACCCCTACAAATCAAAATGGATTAGTATGAGGTGAGATAATAACACTATCCCCTGGGAGGTACACCCCAGGAGAACTTTACAACCTTTTGTCAGGCAACTGGCAAACACTTCACCAAGCAGCAGCAGGAATCCTTCGCCACAGGATCACCTTAATGAACATCCAGGCATTCCAGGAGAACCAGTTTGTACCTTTTAAGTGCACGAGGTCAAACCCTGGACTCCTTGGTGGAGACGAACACTGGTGATAAGGGTGGAAGAATCGCCACTCCCATCCCCATTAGGATGTCAGTCCAGTCGCCTAGTAGAGGCTGAACGTCCATATGGACCCTTCCCTCTAATCCTACCCCTTCTACCTATTTGCTACCCCAACCAGGTATGAAGACACTGCTGCAGCATCAATGTCCCGGCAGCCCTGTGATGATGATGTGAGGGCGGAAGCAATTCCGCATCAGTCCGAGATACTAGTGATAAGGGAGACTTCGTCTCGAGTATCCTTGGCAACGAAAATCCTGGCATGTTTAAGCCAGTCCGCTTGTCTATGCCTGATGCAGGAGGGTGTCGTATTCCCTTACATTTTCTCTCCGATACCCGAATTGATGTTTTATGTGGTGCAGTTTCCACTGCCTCCTGACCCTGTTCCCTCCATGCCACCTCCAGAGGGCGTGGAAATCCACTCACCTTGGGACAAATCAGTGTATCATTTTCCCGCTGCAGACAAGAGAATGACCCACGATGTCAGGGCAAATGTAGGGAAGATGGGAGGTACCACCTTTGCACTGAAAACCTCCCCTCCCCTTGTCTACCCTGCATAGAATATGACGCTTCAAGGCAGAAAAGCCAGGGTAATAGAGCAAAGAGAATCCCACAACCTGTTTTCATTCTTGCATTCCCAAGCAAAAAACTTTTAAGTTTTACGATACATGAGAATCTGGTCGGCTAGGAACCGTGTCTAGGGCCACAGATTATAAAGTTCCTAGTCTCAAGACACTCCCACTGGCCGCCACAGAGACGTCTACCAACACCATGGTCAGTCAAGCAGAGGTCCACCCAGTACCTATGGTCCAGACCATCACCCCTGAGGCCAGAGGGGCCAGCAACACAACTACAGGAAGCACCATGAGAGAGAGTATTAGTATGCAAGTAAGGTGCGGGACCACATCGGTTCCCCATATATCATCGATATACCGATCGCCCTGTCGGTAAAGAAGGACCAGACGGAGTGCAGACCCAGATGCTGCAGAGCCCATAAAGCATAGCCGCCACTCTACTGACCAGAAGCGAGGATCATCAATCAATAACCGAGGTGTGGCAGCTATACGAACCCGCACCCCAGGTGACCAATGCAATGACGCCCGAAGAGGAAGCCAACATTCCTACTGACCTGGTGGACAGGGTCACACATCGACCTTCACCCAGGAACCTAATTTAGACTCCGAAGACCACACACAGCTTAATCAAAGTGCAGTGTTTCAGTACCATGAACGCTCTCTTAGCGAAAGAGCAAAAGCCTGTTGAGTTCACAGAAATAAATACTAAATTGAAGGGAAAGAATAATGACTTAGGCTCGAGCCTAAGACCAAAGTGTAAATAGTATATTAGTATAAATAAAAATGTAACCTCTGTAGAGTAGTCAAGTAGTCATTAGTCAAGTTTGACAGTCATGACTTAGGCCAAATGGAAGCATTATGCCGAAATGCGGACCAAAGGCATGCATGGGAATATTATGCCATAGTGTTAGAACTGAGTAACCATATTTTAACTTGCACATCGTTTGGGGGAACGGCTGAGCGAAGTGATAATTTAATCAGCTCCTCACAGTGGCACTTTAAGTACAGCTATTTAGATTTAGCCATTATTCATTTCGGTTATCTTAATTTAATATGTTAGGAAGCTTTTCGATTATTTTTATATCTATATTTTCAATAGCCCTTTCTATACTAGCTTAAGTAGAATTAAATGTAAGAGTAATGTAAGGTTTCAGTATTTAAGAAGCCCAAGCTAGGCTTCAATAGACTGAATTTTGCGAGAGCTACAAAGCCACAGGGGAAACTAAACATCCTTAAAGTTCTAGGTAACTATGTGACATAGTTTTAAGAATGTCGATATGTAACATCTGACCGGAATAAAGGTTAAGGCACACTTTGGGGAATGCCACTGTCACATTTAATTTCCTGTCCATGATTACTTCATCAATTGTACATATTAGTTTTAATTCTTCCGTTAGGAATATGAGTGTTAAGGGATTGCATTTCTCAGCTACGATGTTTGGGGCTAGCTTGAACTTACAGCGAGCCGCAACACTGCTGAATGAAAACTAGGTCAGATATGCTAGCAATTCGTAATCTCGCCATACCTATGCCACCGCACATGTTTAAATAATGGGATATAAGTAACAAATATACATTAGGATGTCTAAAAAATTGTACATAAGTTAATGGTTTTAATTAGCATAGGCATAAATCAAGTTTATTGTAGATAATAGTGTAATTCCGTAGGTCAAGGTGTTTCAGAATTCTACATAAGGGTTTTTAAATTGTGTGTTCTGTAAACAAGTTTAGCGGTAACATGTATGGAATCTATGCAACCTTGAAATCGAGAGCTGCAAGTGACGTAAATTTATTGTGAAAATTGATGATATTAACATTGTATGTATGACAGCATAAGTCATAATAACGAGTCAATTGTTAAACTGAATCCAAACAAATGAGCCAAGCAGACCACGAAAAAGACTCTGGTATTCCAGAAAAGCAATGAAACTTGTAAAGAAGTAAGAATTTCAAATCATTTTTATGAGAAAGTGTACGATGTGAGTTGTTTTAAATCATTTTGTTTCTGTGTAGTAGTAGCCTACTATGTATTGATGAAGGTAATGGAGATACCGTAAGCCAAACTGGCGATTAAAAAAATGTAACTATGTAAATATTTTGTTTTTGAATTTTACTTTGTGGATCGCAATAAGTAAATTTTAACCATTATAAATCTGACGCCATCCGTTCACCCCAAGCCCATTTGGCCACCATCGCCGGCTTCCGCAGCAGGGATCAGCACTCTACCGGACGCTCATGCGCACCGGTTGAGTAGTGCACCGCATCGGTTACGTCTTTCCAAACACAACACGAGTGCGGCCAGTGGGACCAAATGCAGTGCTGGTGTCGTGAGGAGCAAGTGCAGTGCAAAAGATGTAAAGTGGCAGAGGAAACCATGTGCGCATGCGCGCACGTGTACTAGTATAACTCGTGATACAGGGAATAAGTAAAGAGGCTGAGAATATAAGATGCTCAAGGACGCCTTTTCACATAATGATATAAAATAGAGCCCTAAAGTGTTTATGTGCTCCCGCTGGCTTTAGTGTGCATTTTTGTTAGTTCTTGTAATTTTCATTTGTCACATCTTCCATCCTCACTTCATTTCATTCAGTGCATTTTACGTATAAAAGGGTTCTGTGTCTTGTGTAATTAATGATGTAACATTTGTAAGCAGGTAAGCAAGGTGTGTATTGCTACTCAGATTGTGTGGTGTAAGAAAGTAGCCCGCGCAGCCTGCTTGCTCGTGTCTCGAGGGTGTGGACGTGCGGACCGATGGGGTTGCGTTTCGCATGCTCGGGCGACACTTCAACTTTTGTTACCAATCATTTCACTGCAACAGACTTTTAATTACCGGAACCGTTCGTTACTAGCCACCCGAGACTCTCCACCCCTCTCCTTTCCATGGATTGCATCACCTGGGAAGACATAATTTTCACTTAAGTATTTTGTGGCCTCGTGCCGACTTTGCGTAGCATTACCTCACCGGCAGGTTTAAGACCGGCAGTTTGATGTAAATTTTCTCTCATTAGTTTAGTGGAATAAAACGCATTGATTTACGCCAATTACTGGGCGCGTCTTCATTCGGGTTGCCTACAGGCTTAGGGGCGCGGGCCGCCACCTTTCCCTCAACACCATAAGTATTTTCAAAATGTTTCCTGTAATCATTCTCAGTGTCTATTCCCCGTGTACTATATGGGTGTGTGGATCGCCCCGAGAGTCCACCGCGTATCACGCGTATCTCGGTAATATCTACTTAAGGAGCAACACCCGAAGGATGCCGCCTCTGGCCGTCGGCACACGACCCTGAGGAAGCAGTCAGATCTACATTACAAGTTGGTATGGCACTCCATGCAATGCCTGGCGCCCAAGTATCAAAAACAAGGTTCAACGAGTTTTCACGGTCTTACCCAAATTACCAACCTTAAATTGACCATATTTTGCTCCACCATCCACCTTAAAATCATATCGAGTGAAATACCGTAAGCCAAATGGGCTGCTGAAAAACATAAAGATGTAAGGAACTGAATACATTTTGTGTCTTACGTAAGTTTTAATCACTTCTGATGATTGTTAATAATTGCGTTTAAAGAACCATAAGCCAAATGGATAAGTAAGAGTAATAATGATAACTTAATCAAAAGTATGAGTAAATACTCTCAAAGAGAGCAATCTATGTAATTAATGAATGTTGGTTAAAGCAATAATTTATGTTAACAATCATTCCTTGTAAGAGACAAGTAATGATGTTCGTAATGTATTTAATCAAGTTTGTTAAGAGTGTATTGTTGATTTACGCCCTTCTCTTGAGAGCACTGTGTCACTTTGTTGTAGGAGAGAAACTGTATGTGTACCATGTTGAGACCTGAACGGTCGCTTAATAACGCTCGTACTTTAAATATAAGTAGTGTAGGGTAAGCAACTAATCAAGGACGACGTAGGGCTACACGGAAACTCAATTTACCGTGCGACAATTCGGCTACAAACAAACGTCGTTAACTTCATTCTCGCCAGGAGTCGCGTTCAATTAGCTTTTAAATTCCCAGTCCGTTACGAGCAGGACAAAATGCTTTAAACTGGACTCGAAACTTTGACGCCAGACTTTAACGTAATGTAGATGTAATGGCAACACAAACTACCCTTCCCTATTCATGCAGTTGTAAGTTCCATTACAAACTTCTGGCTGGCGTTCAATTTATTATATAAAAAACAATTTGCAGAAATATTATTGCCTCGGAACTTGTTGAAACCGTATAACCTGTTTCCTCATGTGTAATTCGCATAATTTTTTTTATCGGAATTTCTCTCTTTATTGTAAAATTGTGTTCTCTGAAGACAGTCTTCGTTAAAATCATCAAAATCTGTAACTCGTTTCCTGGATTTTTTTTACTGGGTGATGCAAATATTGCTTTTGCACAATTATTTGTTTGGCAAGTTAATAATAAATTCATGCACACTAAAACTTGTGGATCGACCTCGTTTGTGAACCACTTTAATTTTGGAACTACTAGTGATAGTACAAAATTTATTAGTATAATTTCAATGAAAACTTTACACGCATGCAAATGAAATACAGAGACGATCTATCAAAGCCCATCACGGAACTGTCTGTGGCCACTGGAGATACAGACTAGAGCAGACACCAACACTGTGTGGAGTGAGGCAGCTGTTGTGTTAGCTTCAGTTCATGTTGACTAAGCACGAGTCAAGACTTTGCTATCGTCTGCTTATAAAAAAGGGCAGAAAAAATTGTATACGCTTACGAAATATGGTGGACGTTGTTGGCTGGGCAGGTTTTCTCAGGACATTCCCATTTCCTCCAACTTGCATCCACTGCTCCGCCTCCACCTCATTACACCCTTTCCAGCACCCACGACCTCAGTATTAAACACCAATCAAAACATCTCTTTGTCAGCTGTAGTCTATATGTAACAATGGTATACATTAGCAAAGCAGTCAGAAGTCATTTTCTCAAATTTCCAAATTGTCCCAAAAAAAAAAAAAAGTATCCACACACCACAAAAGCAAAATGTGAAATATGGCTTCCTTACTTGGTAATGGTGATGAGAGCTTGAAATCCAATAACAAACACAGCGTATGTAGCATATCCTAGCCATATGGACTTGGATGTACTGAACAAACATATCATGGTACCTTCCACGATGGATCCGACTGCCAGATAAACCATACCTACTCTTCTCCAGTTAAACTGCAGCAACCCACAGCAAAATGCTACTCCAGCACCTGCAAAACAATTTAAGGTTGCTACTTGAACCTAATTCAATGATGGTCATACCATTGTATTTCCAGTTGCTTGTCATGGTTAACAACGGATAAACACAAAAAGGCACCTCCTAAAATCTCGGTGTAGAGTAATTCTAGAAAATTAATAACATTTCAGTTTCGTATAATATCTGTACTAATGTCCTCAAATTTCCTGGAAACATCATGGAGCAGATGGAGAAACTCCTTATTTTGAGATTGTAGCAAAAGTTTTATTGAAATCTAAATATGTTATCTATATGGGCCTCTAATTCTCGGGTAATATTTAATTAATCCTTATATACATTTATTCCTAACAGTATAAGAAATATAGTAAATAACTTTAATAATATATTATTTTCCATTTCATTTTTTACTGGCACTGATTTGATAACAGTATCTCTACAAAAGATGGATGTTATTTAACTTAGCGGTTATAAAAAACTGTTACGATTTGGTAACACGCTACACAAGTAACGTGTTCCATTGTTTACACCATTATTTTTGGAATGTCTTGGCGTCTAGCTTTGTTTATTTTTGGTCCTAACCTAACATCGTATATCAAAACTATATTTAAACAAATCATACTTCAAAACCGAAATTTTCCATCATGGAAGCATATTTTTTGTGAATCAATATATTCGTAAACATGTGCACATACACGCCTTTTAGTATTATTTATACTTAGATTACTGTTAATAACAGTTTCCCACCAACAACTCACACTGGAAGACTGAAACGTGTTAGTAGTTTGGAACAAGAATGATGGAATACATTACACGACAGTAACAATTGTCTCTCAGATCCTCAGGATCTTCAAAATGTTGACAGAACTATATACAACTAACATAGTAATCAAAAGCACCGATTTATCATCACCGAGGCTAGGCCTCTCAGCGCTGGGGAAGTACAGACCGAGGCCCTTGTCTACCCAAGCGGTAATCATTTGATTGGGCCAGGGTTAGGGGTGGCTAACCCACCCCACCCTGCCCCCCTAATATAGGCACGTTAACCTGGCACGTGCGGCGCTCGCATGTCAGGTGTGTGGTTTTGTGACCCAGTATAGCCCCTGAACCACGGTTGTTCCAATCTTTATTCCCCTCACTTATGCCTACATAAGTGACGGGAAGGCGGTTCCCGTCCCTACTGGCACGGAATTTGGGAAATAAAAATGCAGGTCTTGTTAAAATTGGTAAAATTAGTAAAATATTAATTTAATAAAATATTCCCGTGAAGTTAAGCAAAGTGTCAGGAAGATGCAGAGGAAGTGGGTTCTTCCTCTAAAATAAATTATTCTGAGTTAAAAACCCGAGTCGTGGCATTAGAGGTGGCACTGTGTGTTTTTAGATGTTAAATGTAAATGGAAAAAGGTTTTTTTTTTGTAAGGGATGTGGAAAAATATGTTAGGAAACAGTTTTGTTACTTAATTTTCATTTTACAGTTTAGTAGTGTGAGTAATAAATGGGGCTTTACAATAATGGAATTTTCTGATTGGCTGAATATCAGCCTGTCTTCTCTTCTGAGAAGAGAAGACAGCATTGCGGTTAAAATAACATGTGTATGGTGATTATTATTGTTAAAAACTTGAGGGACATAATTTGTCTTAAAGTATTAGTCAGTCAGCTCCTTGAAGAGTTGCTAGGGAAGTAGAGAGAGGTGTGTTCGCTGTGAGAGTAGCGGGCAAAGTGATGTGCGCGATGCTAGCGCAAGGTAGTTTCGTTAAACTGACTGAATTTTGTCCCGGACCGATCGGAGAATGTCGGCCGGGCGCGGAGGTTTAGGATATGTTAGTTATTATAGGTGAGGAATTTTAGGGCGTTTTATTCGTTAGAATGTGAAAGGAGTTTATTATAGTAAATTATATTGCGGTTTAGTAACAGTGACTTTATAGTTGGTATTTTTAAACGTTCATGAATCGATAGGTTGGTAGTGAAGGGCGCTGCATTTATTATGGTTCTTCAATACATATTTTGGATGTCTTGAAGGGAGTTTAATAGGTACTTATTGAAGTTCCCCCAGACTTCGTTACCATACAAGAGGGATGATCTAACGATTGCTGTGTAAATTAATAATTTTTATCATCTGGGTATATTAGTGCTTTTTAACGTAGGAAACAGTTGCGGTAATTTGCTCAGTGCTGCCTTCTTAACTGTTGAAATGTGATTAGTCCAAATTAGTTTAGAATCAATTGTTAAACCAAGGTATTTCACATTTTGTGTGAAGAGGATTGGAATATTATTTAGAGTTATTTGACGTGATGGACTGAATTCTACGCTGAGTTAACAATAATGCTTGTGATTTAGTAGGATTTGTTTAAATTTTCCATCTTTCAAACCAGTGTTCTAAATCGTTTATTTCAAGTTGAGCTAGAAGGATAGCATATTGCAGTTTTTCATCGTGGGTGTATATTATGGTATAACCCGCGTGCATTTGTACTGAGGCATGGTTTATGGGGATGTCTGAGGTAAAAATATTATATATAAATGGGGAAATTGCTGAACCTTGTGGGACACCTGATGTAATGTCGCGAGAAGGTGAGTTGGCACTAACAACACTAACCAAGAATGTTCTGTTTTGAAAGTATGACGCAAGCAAATGTATATAGCAGCCGTGAAAATTGAAGTTGATTGGTTTTTGTAGTAGGCCAGGTATCCACACCTTATCAAATGCTTTTACAATGTCTAGGAAAATGTATATTGTGACTTCATATTTTTGCATTGCAGTTAAAGTGCCTGTAGTAAATTTAGTGAGGGCGTGAGTGGTGGAGTGATAGGCTCTAAACACGAATTGTGTTGCTGGGATAATCTGACGTAGTTCTGCATGTACTAATAATCTAGGTAAAAGGATTTTTTCGAAAACTTTATTAAGGGAGTTTACTAGGGGAAAAGGCCGTCTATATTCTGGGATAGAGTACCTGGTTTGTGGATCGTGATAACTTCAGCTATTCGCCGCGTTATAGGAAAATAATTGAAATTTTGGATTGAGTAAAACAGGTTTAGGATTGCAAATAATGCATGGGAGGTTTTTAATGATTTTATTAGTAATTTTGTCATGCCCTGTAGCTTGCTTGACGTTAAGCTTTTTAATTAGTACAAGCAATTATTTAAGTGCTATTGCTTCTGGTTTTGTAGTTATGGCTCTGTTGAAAAAACTGTGATATTGGTTTGAATATCTCTGGAAAAAATTAGGATTCTCTACATCATTATTAGGTGAGAAATGGCCCTGATAACAATCAGCTATTGCAATTGCTTTGTCCTCTGGGACATATAAGAGTGTTCCCGCTGTGTTTATGATAGGCTGGGAGATTGATTTTTTAGTTTGGCCGCGCAAAGTTTCTGCAATACGCCAGAATTCATTATAATTATTGTTTATGTCTATTAAAAAAGTTTCCTATTTATTTCTAAAGTAATGCGTTTGTTATGGAGTTCTTTATTTAATTTATAATAATTTTCTTTATCTACCTGGTTTATGGATTTTTGATAGATATGACGGCCGTGGTGTTTTTCTGCTAAAAGAATTTCTGCTTCGGGAAAGGAATGTTTTAAAAATTGTCGTCAGTTTAGGAAAGTTATGTGTTTTTTAGTGATTTGCAAAATTGTATTTTGTATTAATTCAGTTGCTGAGTCGGTGATATCTTTAGATGGAATATTTATCTGGTGAGTTGCGAATAATTCTTCTGGGTCTAGTTTAAAAATTTCCAGTTAGTTACCGGAGTTTTTAGAAGAGTGGCTTTGGGGTGTTTAAATATGTTTGCTTCCAGCTGACATACAATAGGTAAGTGGGCTGAATCTAGTTCTGCGAGGACTTCAAATGACATATTTACATTATCTAAATTGGCTAGTGCAATATCTAGAATATCTGATTGGTACTTTGTACAAGCAGACTAATATGTCGGTTCTGTTGGACCTGTAACAAAATAATTATATTGATTGTACTTTTTAGCAAGACTTCTGTCTCGTTGATTATTTTCTCTGCTATTCCAGGAAGTATGTGTTGCGTTTAGGTCTCCTACTAAGAAAAATAGGTGTGACTGGGTTGCAATTTTATCTAAGTCAGCTGGAAGTAACGGTTCATTGGGGGAATTATAGATAGCAGCTAATGTGAATATTTATGGATGTATATTCTATATTTTCCAAGTCTGGAACATTATTTAAATGTTGTTGTATGCGGTTAAGAACTAGTATTAATGTACAACCTCCTTTGAATTTCCTATCAGTTCGATATGACTTGTAATTTTTACTGTTAAATCTTTTTCTAGGTTTTAAATGTGTTTCATTAATTAATGCAATTTCTACTCCGTAAGTTTTTAAAACTCTTTCTAATTCATAAGTTTGATCAAAGATACTGTTGCCATTCCAGTAGAGAAGCGAGAGGACATAGGGACTAGCTGTGTGGGTGTGATCCATGACTAATCGAACCCGGAGTAGGTAGTCAGGGCCTGCAGGAGCAGGAGGGTTTTCATCTGTGGGTCAGGTGTGGAGTTGCCCAGGAGGATGTAGGATTTCATGTGAGTAATGAATTGAAGGAAGTTCGCTTCCCGGAGGAAGCGCATCAGGTCTCGGAGGTTGGAGAGTGTGGAACTGATATCGCCGATATCGTGTGGGGTCTAGGAGGGGGGGGGGGGGGGTGTTGCAGTGCGGTGGTGTGGAGGGAGGATGGGTTGTTGGTTGGTTGGTTGTTGGCTTGAGGTCAGAGCGGAAGACTGTTGTGTGTTGCGGGGCTGTGATTGTGAATTCATTGCCTGTGAGTAAGAAACATTTACCCTGACAATGTTCCTAGTTGAAGGTGGAGGTGGAAAGTGTTCCTGCGTGAATACAGGTTGTGATCTAGAGGCCGGCTTGAACAAGGGAAATTTGAGTACCTGTAATGTTCATTGAAAGGATTTTTGTGATCAAATTATTGTATGTAGTTATGTCAGGCACGATCAGTTTCATTGGTTTCGGAATTGGTTTTGTGGTTGGGCGCACAGAGTGAGAGGAGGACTGGACAGATGCACTATTTTGTTTGTTAGTGAGTGTAGCTGTTTGTGTATTTGTCATGTTTGCAAATGGTTCGAAGCGGTTTTTAACCGCGAGTGGCTTGGACTGCGGTTCTCGGGTGGCTCGGGATATTTTCCTGCGATTTGTTTCCAGAATCCAGGTTTCATTCTCAAACTGTTGATCCAACATTGCCTTACGGCGATTGTGTTTTGCCAGCAGCCAAGACTTTTGTTGTTCTGCAGTGCGGTCGAGTGGCATTACGTTTTTTTGTGATGAATCCTGTAGTTCCATGGTGTCCATGTTGGCGTCCTGGGAATCCGGTGTTTGGTTTTGTGGTTGGTGAAAGATGGTGTTCCTCCCTTCTCCTACTGTGGCTAAAACTGCGCCGGGTGGTGTGGCTCGTGGAATCAGAAGAGTGGTTTACTGGAATGGGTGCGTGTAAAATGTTTGTGTTGTTTGGTGTTCCTAACCGCTGGAGGAAACAATCACCGCTGACCTAAACATGCTATGCTCAAGGTGACTCGTCCAGAGCAGCGGGTCGGCAGTTGTTTCCCAGTGTCGCGAAAACTACAGGACGAAGGCCGCACAGTCCGCCGAGAGGAGAAATCGAAAGACGATGCTGTCCGCCTGAGGTCAAGTAAAAAAATATTATATCAGTATTACAATAAAGAATACCTTTTACTGTTATTTAAAATGAACTATACACAAGTTACATAAATGTTGTCTATAAAGCATTTACATTGCTGTTAACATATACCAAAAGAAAAAATAAATAAATAAATAAAAACCTACTAAGAAAACAGGTTACTTAATTTTAATACAATCTGACACCTATCAGCAGCCATAGAGTTCGGATATTGTTTCCAAGTCCGTTGTTCGAGATTACTTCATGTTTGTACATTGATTACACCTTAAGTAGACGAGGCCTTTGGGTTGCACAAAAATTAACGTCACTTCATTCGTTTTAACATTGTTTTCATTACTCTGTATCATATACTACATGGTCACATTGCAGGATGGAGAACGATAAAATATAATATCTTATTAACTTATCCTATATTGATTTGTTAAATTTTCATAGCTCACCACTATGCACTGGTTTCATTTTATTATGTCAATACTGTGTTTATAATTATGTTAAATGTGTATTGTATTGCTAAATATATTACAAAAATACATTATAAACTTGTTAAAATTCTAATCCCCAGACGAGATTTGAACTTGTATTCTTCTGCACATCAGCCTACGACATTAGACCTACCATTGAGCTACCGATACATTTCCATAAATAATAAATACATCACTATATATACCCACAAAGTAAGATTTGTATTAAAATTATCTTTGAGTGCATTAATATCATATCTCGTAAGAATCTGGTTTCAGAGAAGGCATTTGATTGTCACAGAAATAGAAAGCCACTGTTATAGCTAAAAACTTATGTATTATTAAGCTTATTAGCAACATTTCCTTTGAATTATTATTCACGGAACATTTCATTCATTAGGTCTGCATATTTTTGCATACAGATTTGACAGAATCGGCCTTAAAAGTAATTTTTACGTTTCGTGAGCTTTATCTAGCTTTCACTGTCATGTAATACTAACGAAACTGTCGTGTTTTATGTTCGCCATGTTTCCTTTTGACCTTAATACTTCGTTAATACTACCGTCAATCCGGACTAAAAGTTAGGCCGTACTAAAGCAAGATGATCCTCAGACTAGTAATAAAAATGCTCTTTGAATATGAAAAATTTTGGACGGAGGATGATCTTTCTTTAGTCCGGACTAAAAACTACTGTGAATAAGGCCCTTTATCTCGTAATTAATTGCTTTATGGCATTTTTTAGACTCTGAATTTTTTTAACGCTTCTTCGTTACAAATAGGTATTGACGCATCTGACGTGTGCCACGTACCCTCACACCTAAGACAGTTTGTCCGGCCGTGACCTGCGACGTCGCCGCGACAGGGTTGTGCGCTCTACCGACAGGCAGAGTGCGCAGCAGGTCGCCGGTGAGTGATCAGGATCGGCACAGTGAAGCAGAGGGCATGCCGGTGTAGTACAGACGGTGGTTACCACGAACACCAAAGACTCTGGGAGGCGGAACGAAATGGAATTAGACCTGGTAATAATTGGACTTCTGAGCCCAGGATCTAGGCCAGGTACTCTTTGTAGTGCCGTGTGCACTCCCTAGAATGCACCGTCGCCGAGCACTTTACTTCGTGCATTCCTCTTTTGTTATCAGTTATCTGTGGAGTTAGAGAAAAACATAATGTGTTAGTAGATGACAATGTGAATATACGTAATTCTCAATCAGTTATATGAGTTAATGAATTATCAATGCGTTATCCCATTGTTTCATTAATTTTCGGCCACAGCAACTTGGCGACGATGTGAAGAATTGCAATTCAGGTCAGTGTAACGGTTTAATAACAAACCATCGCCTTGTCAAACATCTGATATCAAGAATGCATCGAGCTAACATCAACAATATCAATCAGAAATTGCCGTAGAACAGGTTCGTCAATTTTTCGCAAGCCAGCAAAGGCTAATCAAATATTTATCCAGAAACAACAACAAGAAGCTCAACAGCAGCAATCAGGTAGTGCTATTACATTATCCGGAACATTGAATACTGCGTTACTACCAAATTTCGATAATTACGATTCTATAAAAGAAAGCTTTCGTAATTACAAACAACGTTTTGAAAATTACCTACAGACAAAGAAGGTGAGTTCCGATAAAAAGTATTGTGCTCGACTACTTCTCAACACAATTGGTGCCAGCAATTTTAACATGATCTCAGCGCTTGAAGCAACAAAATAACCATCAGAACTTACCTATGCTGAACTTATGGAAATGTCGGAAAAACATTTAGCTCCCAATAGGAACATTCTTGTGGCACAACACCAGTTCTTATAAAAGTACCAGACCAGAGAACAGAAATTGCAGATTTTATCGCCGCCCTTCGTACTGAGCCGAATGACTGATTTTATTTCACCATGTGAATGTAAAGTTTCAATTGCAGACACATTTCTGCGAGCTCAGTTTATTCGTGGGTTACGTGATAATGGTATTCGCGAACAGCTTCTGCAGTCTGATAAAGTAGCATTTAATGAGCTCATGTTAAAGGCAATCGCGTTAGAATTATCGAAAGCAGATTGAAAAGTTCTTTCGCAGAAATCCCAAAATGGCGGTACATCAACAACCGTCGATATCAACAAAGTTTACCAGGGGTAGAAAAACACAAATAGTCATCCCATACATGATCGCCAACAGTTGCAGTCTCAGAACCAACATCAACCTAGATATTCCAGATCGAAATCCAGGATCAATTATAAGGAACTAGGAATTGACAATCTATGCTTGAGATGTGTAGGAAATAACCATCTTTTACCAGATTGCCATAGCGATAAATCTAATTTACACTGCTCTGGTTGCCAAGCTACTTGTCATGTAATCAAAGTTTGCATCTCAACACTTCTCAAGAGGAAGAAAGAAAAATCAAATCACTCATCGAATCACTCACCAACCAAGCAGATATCAACATATCAGGTTACTAATCATAGGGAGGACACTGATAAACTATGTCGACTATATGGGGTGGTGTCCCAAATCGTAAATTTGAAACAGGAAGCTGTTAATTGACTTACTGAAACATTATTATGCGCGAACTCGTATCGGAACAAAAGTAATGGAATTCGAAGTTGACTCGGGCGCTGCATATTCGTTTCTACCACATGATGTATATGCGGGTCTCAATCTATGTGTAACCATGCCCCAATCAGATATAAGTTTTCGGGCTTATACTCATAATGTTTTTGTACCAAATGGTAAAATCAATATCAAAGTCGAGTTCAATGGAACAGTCATTGATGATCAGCTCTATATTGTACCAGAAACATACGAATCCATTGCAGGACGTGTATGGATTCGTAAGTTTGGTCTCAACCTCTGCAACCTCGACATTCATGATACGGTTGTATCAACTGTAACATTAATCGACACCTTCGAAAACATGGACCAGGTTGCCCAAATGTATCCAGTTCTATGCAATGGGAAGATCGGAAAAATTCCTGATGTTGTGGTATCGCTTAAGCTTCGGAAGGGAGCACAACCTGTATTCCATCGAGAATGTGAAGTCCCATGTGCACTCATGAAAAAAGCAGATGCTGAACTTGACACCTTAGAAGCTGAAGGAGTCCTGACCTAAGCAGAAATAAGTGATTGGCGGTCACCACTGGTAGTGATTCCAAAAGCTGATGGAGGTGTATGCCTATGCATTGAATATAAAGTGGGCATGAATGAACGACTTCAAGATGCCCACTGCCAAATTCGGAAAATCAATGATAATCTGAACAGTCTCCAGAATTCTCGTTTCTTTTGCCGACTCGGCTTATTTAAGGCATACTAATATATTCCAGTTAATGAACTATAAAGCGAAATTCAAACAATATCTACACATCGTGGAACTTATCGACACCATCGTCTCTCATTCGGTATCAATACTGCACCCTCAGAATTCAATAGGATTATTGATCAAATTCTGCATGATGTCCCAAAAACTATGTAATATTTTGATGACATCTTCATCCATGGACCGACCAGAAAGTAGTGCCAGCACAACCCGAGAGCCTACCTAGGTAAACTCCAGAAATTCGACCTACACCTGAACCAGCAGAAATGCTCATTGTTCCAAGAGCAACTCGAATACTTGGGCCATGTTAACGAATTCAACAAAAAAACCGAAATCTCCGGGAAAGATAGCTGCTATTGTCGACATGCCTTGCCCAAAATCAATAGAGGATGTAAGAAGATTCCTGGGAATGGTAACATACTGCTCTCGATTTATCCATGGAGCCTCCACCATCACAACACCCGCTTCACCGTCTTTTGTGTAAGAACACTATTTTCAAATGGACATCTAAATGTGAAGCAGCATTCCTGAAAATGAAGCAAGCCATTGACAGTGACCAAGTACTTGTGCCATATGATCCAGATCTACCAGTCCAGTTGGCCTGTGATGCAAGCCCAACAGGGATTGCTGGGGTTCTATCACACATTGTAGATGGCCATGAGCATCCTATCGCATTTGCCTCTCGATCATTAACTGCAGCTAAACAGAATTATTCCCAGCTCGATAAGGAGGCCCTAGATATTGTCTTTACATTCGATCTTTTTTTTTTCAGTATCTATTTGGCCATCACTTCAAATTGGTTACTGACAACTAGCAGTTAACACGAATCTTCAATCTCCGGGCCGCCCTACCAAAGATGACAGCAGGTTGCCTTCAACGATATGCAGCCTTCCTGCCAGGGTTTGATTACACTATCGACTTCAAGAAGGGCAGCGAAAACAGTAATGTTGACTTTCTCTCACGAGCCCCAAGCGACATCAACAGTTACACTGCTGGTGCCATCAACAATGAAGTGAAGCAGTTCTGTGATGCTACCATCGAACAAATCATCGTCCCAACTGTAACCTACCAACTCCTGAAAGAGGAAACGAAAAAGGATGCTGCCTTATCAACGATTATGAAATCCTTACAAGATGAAAACACCAGTGAACCAGACATCATCGAAAGTGTTATTCTTTTCCATGGTCAACAAGTTGTTGTACCAGCTACCCTATGGTCAGCTTTTCTGAACGAATTACACCGAACTCATGTGGGTATCACAAAAATGAAGCAGCTAGCACATCGGTATGTATACTTGCAGAAAATTGACTCAGATATCGGACATCTTGTCCTACATTGTTCAGAATGTGTAACAATCAAGAACAGTCCAGCCAAGGCACCAAGTCATCCTTGGGATGAACCAGAACAAAACTGGCAACGAATTCATATTGATTACACTAGCCCTTACCAAGATCATCACTTTTTGATAGTGGTAGATGCCACATCGAAATGGACTGAGATTGTTCCCTGCTTATCAGCGCATACAACAAAGTCAAGTATCGAAATCCTAAAAGATATTTTTCAAGGAATGGGTTTCCAGAAGTTATGGCATCGGACAATGCAACAATCTTCACTAGTGAGGAATTTGCACAATTCTGTAAAGAAGCAGGTATCTTTCAGAAATTATGTGCAGCAATACACCCAGTAACTAACGGCCTTGTGGAACACAATGTCCAAACACTGAAACATCTATTAGCAACCATGACAAATCAGAATATGCCTATCCATCAAAAAGTTCGGGAAATCCTTTTTCGCTACTGGGCTACGCCCTTGAGCAATGGGAAGTCTCCTGCGGAACAGTACCTGAATCGACAGATCCGAATCCAACTGGATGCGATGAGGCTGATCAAATTCCACGAGTCACCAGCTCCAACTCAACAAGCATGCCAGTTTAGTGAAGGAGAACGTGTATCAGCAAGACACTTCTCGATTAACAAGGCTAATTGGAAATGTGGAAAGTCTTGAAGAAAATGTGAAAGCTACATTATCTAGTGGAGCTTGATAACAGTTTCCATTTTAAAAGGCACATCGGCCAACCCCAATCGACAGAGGTCTCGCTTCCAGCCAGGAAAACAGTTCATTTCGATCCTCCACCCAAGAGCCCTATCAGCGATGATCGTCAGTTAAACAATCCAAACCTGGGTGATCTAACAGAAATAATGGACCCAGACGTGGTGCTACCCGAGGCGGAACAGCCTGACACGATCGAACAAGAAGAAGATGTACCAGTCGTGGACTTCCAACTGCTGGAACAGCCGGCCCAGCGAGAACATCTCCAGCGAGAGCGTCGGCTCTCTGCTTATCTCAGGGACTATAGCCTTTACTAGGGAGAGCTCCCCTATAGTGGGTGAGAAATGTAGTGTCATGTTCACTCCCTATAGTACACCATCACTGTGCATGTTACTATGTGCATTCCTCTTTTGTTATCAGTTATCTGTGGAGTTAGTGAAAAACATAATGTGTAAGTAGATGACAATGTGAATATATGTAATTCTCGATAAATTATAAGAGTTAATGAATTACCAATGCGTTGTCTCCATTGTTTCATAATTTTTGGCCACAACACAATTGTTGTGTTTTATTAAAGGTTTTGTTGTCTGTTATGTTTTCCTTGTTTTGTAGTGCATTGTTTAACACGCTATTATTTATCTCATCACGCATCCAGTGTTCTGTCCATTTCATTCATCAGTGTTTTATGTTGCAAGATTCGATGTGTAATTTTAAATATAAATTCCATTTGATAACATGATGCAAGGCATAATATCGCAGGTTGTAGCAGGAAGTAGTTCTGCTCTGATGTGTAGGTCAGCCGATTCCCACCCACATGTCAGACGGGTACACGAGCAGCAAGTAGCATCGGATGAAGGTGGTACATCTGTCATGAGCTCTGTCTTTTCCCATGTGCCCCGGATGGCATTCATTATTTTGTTATGAACATTTAATCGCAATAGGCTTTAACAAATTCCGGAACATTTTTATCATTTAGCCGCCCGGTACACCACCTTCTCTTCCTGCGGGAATAACATCGCCCCGGGAAACATATTCTGCCACAAAGCCATTTTTGTCATAAGATGTTTTTCGCAGTGTAACCCCAGTGGCCGGTGTTGTTTGCCACCCTTTTGCATGTAAGTGCTCTCCTAGAGGGGGATTTAATCACGTCGAATAAATGTTACTGTGAACTGAAAGGTACATAGTTTATTTCGACCACTCTATGCATTTAAGGGGACGGACCTTAACAATACCCTTTCATGTCATGTTTTCCTTAATTCAGTTTTAGAAGTGTATATGTCTTTAGTAAGTGTTCTTATAATTTATGGGCGCATGGTTGGCCCAACAATACACATACATGAGTGTTAATGGCTAGTCATTTTTCCCGCCAACAGCAAGTATCGTGGTAAGTAGTCGACCCACCGGACATCGTTTAGCAAACAACTACAATATCATCTAACCTGTAGTAATAATCGACGGGGCAGAGGTCACCAGCATCAGTGGCGAGGAGATTTAGTTCTGGTGGATAGCCTGCAACCCCGAGAGCAGCAGTCAACAATCATCTTGACGTCGCCTCGACGACGTCTGGTGCCTATCCGGGTAAACCACATCCTAGACTTCATCTTCACTGCACCCAAAATCCCATATAACCCAGTGTCATTCGACAGCGCACTGTCAAATGTCGCCCCTCCGTATGGCCAAATCTCCTGCCAAAAACTTTTCCGCCAAAATTTTCTGCAAAATTTCCTCATTTTTCCGCGTGTTTTTCCTGATCATTGAATTTTCCTGCCTTTTTCCTGCCCGCAACGGCGAGAGATGACAGGAAGGTAGCAGCAAGAATAATGGCACTGTCGGGACACATTTGGGATGCAGTTCAGTTGCTAGGAACCGTGTCACACATCAACAATTGGAAAGGATTCCACACCACAGGCCACACCACGCTACTTAGGAGGAGGAGCAGAGGGAAGAAGCGAGAAGGAGAAGTGACGGGGTGGAGGTTACTCCTCCCCCGTCTCCCTGCACTCACTGCCGCTGGCAGTCAGCTGACCTCTTGCGTCGCGCCGCACCACACATCAGCTGAGTGCCGGGTCGATAACCCCTGTGCAGCGAGGCGAGCAGGACAGCTGCGATTCAAGAGGGGAGGGCACTCCCTCTCCCCAACCTGTGTGTCCGTGTCAGTTCTCCCGTATCTACCGCACATGTGGCTTTGTTTACAAACACAGCATTGCTGGCAGGATGACTGACAGTGTGCTGGCACTGTGGTGTCCGGACTGTTTGTGCCCTATGATAGGCATTGACCAACCAGTGAATGAAAGCAGTAATATTTTCCAATACAGTCTCAAGACCAGCCTTGTTGACAACTGCATCAGTGACATCCGTGTAACAAGGAAATACAGTGATAGAGGAACTATGCAGAACATTCAATACCCCACAATGCAAATTAAAATTGAGGCCAAGCAATTTCCAAATTACATGTTCCCCAGGTACTCTGACAATTCTCATGTAATGGATAGGGTGCCATTGTTCTAAAATGTGCATAGTGTAATGCGAACTATCATCAGGAATGTCTTGGTGACACAGAGAACGTAAATCAGCCATGGGACTTACATTCATTTGTTTATGGTGCCATGCAATATCAACACAGGAAATGCAGGGTGTAAACCAAACGCAATCCATATCCGCAGATACCTTTTGTGATCAGGTGTTGGACTTATTAGGACAAGGGTATAATAACGTGGCAGTAAATGTTAACAGCAATATTTCACAAGCAATAGTGGCCAGGGACAGAAAAAAACGTGTTGAATGCAGTGATGCATGGTGGAGTAGGAGAGTGGCAGCAGAGTAGGGGAGAGATGCACCGTGAAGCTGAGATGCCATGCACTCCCACCATGCACGTGGCCAATGTCAACAAAGCCCCCACCACCCGATCCTTTCCCAACACAAGTATCATACTCATTCCATCTGCTCACACCATTTTATCTGCCATTACCTCACATGTTTTCCACACCTGTTTACCCATCCATACTGCCAACATTACCACAGAATTTCCCGAATTTTCCGCCTATAACCCCATACATGACAAACTGTTTGGGAACAGTAGCGCCACAGCCAGCAAGAACGGAAAGTGCGACATGGGACAAATCCGCGGAGTTCAAAACACCTCAACATCTGCCAGGGCCGATCATGGCTGAAACACAGGTGAAGTTTCAAACTTTGCCCGCATTCGTCGGGACGCCAATGAAGGATCCGGCAGCGTTCCTAGAAGATTGTGTATCACATCTCACCAGGTATCGGGTGAGCCATGTTTAATGGGCCAGCTGTGTCGGAGCGCAACTCCATGAAGCCGCGCACTCTTGGTGGACATATCTCAACTACTACGGACTTCAGTGGGAGGAGTTCCATCGCTCGTTCCATTGCAGGTTTAGAGGGGTCTTTACCTCTTTACGAGCCCAGAGTAGGCTGACACTGGAAGGTCAACAATTGGGCGAGTCGCTTACAGCCTTCATCACGTGTAAAAATCATCTCATAAAGCGTTTCCACCCACACTTGCCAGAGCACGAAGTGCTCCAAGTAATTGCAGAAACACAGGCATGATTTTAGAGCAGCTCTCGTGCCTCTGCTTAATGGTACACTAGAAGACTTAATGCATGCTGCAATCATTTTGGAACGAACGCATGAACAACGAAACCATGATGCAAGTGTAGTAAAATGGTGGCACAAGCAGCAGGAAGAGAATGTAAACAAAAACCATCATCCCACCACATCACCAAAATCTTTCACAACAATCACTTAGTTTTAGTGGACGGTTGCATGAGAAAATGTGTAGGCAGGACTAGAAGCAGAGCAGAGCCATGGGGGCGAGTGGTCTGAAACTACTAAACCAGAGTCCAGCAGGTAATGCCAACAATACACAACAGGGATGGAACCCGGATTACCCGCCACGATATCCGCGCATGTACTACCCAAACCAACAATAACAATGGCACAACAAGTGCCCAAACAACCCGCATATGGAACACAGAGAAGCAGCAGAATGTAAACAGCAGGAAAACGGGTTGCATAGGTGAAGGGGCCAGATGATTCCGACACCCCTCCCAATAGAATTCGGACTAAGGATTTGAAATTAACTCCACAACAAACTTTGATACAACAAATTAGTAACAGTCACGCACTATTCGTCTGCATTCTAGTTTCCATTAATGGTCAGCTATGGCATGCCTTAATTGATACGGCAGCCTCATATAACTTTGTATAAACACACTTTGTACACAAGCAGGATGTTATGCCCACAAGGCACGTAATTCAGCTGGCAACGAACGAGCATTGAAGTAATGCTGCAGGACAGGCGGTAGTGTCAGTTCAAGTCAGTGACATAGAAACTAGTACCACAGTCATTGTTACATCGGACATACGCGAGGAGGCTATTTTGGGGATACCATGACTTACAGAGCAAAACATGATCGTGGAGCTGGCGGCAAGACGAATTCATTTTGGCGCAAAGGTGAGACGTACGGTGTATAACCGTAGCCTACCCTAAGTGCAATTAAAGGAGCTTGACAACCAGGTCCCGCTAGAACACCAGGCTGCGTTCCAGCATGTCCTTGATGAACACAGCGATGTGTTCGGGAGGAATGATGTACAAAAATAACTACCATCGCTGAGCAAGTGATCATGCTGATAGATGAGAACCCAGTACATACTAGCCTGCGAGGGTGTTTACCGCATCAGACATGGATAATCAAAACATAGATTCAGGAGATGCTTGATGATGGGGTGATAGAACCTACAGACAGCCAGTTTAATTCGGCCATTACCCTGGCACCCAAGAAAGATGGAACCTGGCGTTTCGGTGTCGACTTCCGGCTCTTGAGCCAGGTAATGTGCAATGTGCTCCCACCGTACAGCAGCTTAAAAGACACATTAAGCGTTTTGGAACACGCTAAAATCCCTGGACCTTAAGATAGGCTATTGGCAAGTACTGGTGAAGCTGGAGGATAGGCCGAAAACTGCATTCACAGCCCCAGATGGCCAGCGATTTCAATTCTGCGCAATGCAGTTTGGATTCAAATGCGCACCTGCGTCGTTCCAGGCAATGATGGTATGTGTAATGGTTGGCATAATTGGAGAGTATACGCTGGCGGAATTGGGGGGGGGGGGGTGGCAGCAGGAGCAGTTGCCACCACTCGGTTAGAAGGAGGGGGGGGGGGAGCAAACATACGTTTTGCCCCTCCACTTTTGTGTATACAAGTTTTGAAAAATAAACCCTGTAACGTTCTGTCGATTCTACGCCTTCATTACATCATTAAAAACACCTTTCAGCCATGCAAGTTTTTATTTTAGCATTTTGACCCTTGCTACAATGTGCGCTGTCGATAGAATAGTCCAATCGTCGAATGCGAGGAAGGGAGCTAGATGGCTGTTGACTTGAAACAAGTCACGAGCAGTGCCCTCCCCTTTTCGCACCCCGCCCAACTGGCGTCTGCACATTATCTACATCCCATGTAACGCGTGCTTCGTAACTCCCCCCTTGTGTAGAAATGCTATTCTTTCAGCAGGTGTGAACAACAGCAATTTGTTTGTTTGTGTCCGTCAGGCTTTCACTCTTCTGTTTGTAGTCGATGCAGATGTACAGTGTAGTGTAAGTATACAATGATTATTATATAGTGCAGGACGAGAGTGCGATCACTTATATTTTATTACTGTCCAGTTTCTAACCTTTGTGAACGTAATACAATTTTAATTAAATTTATTACAGGTTGTTAAGGCACAGAAAATGCTTAAAAGATTATTTTGGAACTCGTCCTCCAAAGAGAAGTCGACTTGGCGAGACACACGAAAGCGACTATCCAGATAGCGATCTGGTGACAGAAAAGGAAGGTAAGTGCCAAGATCATTTTCAATTTGTTGTTCTCTGAGTCAGATCTCAGTCAACAATCAAGCAATCAGCTGTGTTTTAAATGTGAAAAAATTATTAAATTTATCGAAGGATACTACATACATTTCAGTTCAGTTGTATATATATCTTAATATCCTCGTTGACTGAAAAGATATACCGGAAAATTAGGTTCAGAATTCGCGTCTCAATCAGCTCAATGGCTTATTTACGATCTAGAGACAGACTGTCTCCTCTGCTACACCTGCATCATAGCCTCCCACATGGTAAATGAACAAAATACATCGTGGTTCCATGGCGTGGAACAAACTTTTATTATGCATGGTTTCAAAAATTTAGATAAAAGCTACAGAAAAATTTACAGATCACGAGAAAAGCAGTTTCCACCAGAAAAATGTGCACCTTATATTCAGTAGAACTCATGAAACGCCCGTTAATACCCAGTTGGAAACAGGAGCGTCAATAGAACAGAGAAATGCACGCAAGTGCTTGCTGACAATTTTATCTCCCTTAGATATATGATGCGTACTGGAAATTCTGTTTGTAGCCATGACCACAGCGAAGAAAACCTTATGGAACTTTTGGAGGAGAGGCATCTAGATGTACCAGAGACAAATCAGTGTCTTAAACGATGCAACAAATATCTTAGTTCTGACATTCAGCATTCGGAATGAGCTATTTGAAGTCATGAAACACAATGTACTTCGCGAAATTGTGAAATAAGTCAAAACTTCTCCATATTTTGGAGTGATTGCTGATAGCACTACCAATGTTCATGGGATGGAACAATTTTCTTTGTGCTTGAGATCTGTCCAACCAGAGTCTTTAAAAGTTAATGAAGTTTTTGTTGGTTTGTATTATCCATTGGATTCAAAAGGTAAAACCTTGGTTTCTGTTATACAAAATGCATTTCGCAGGTTGAACCTATCAGTAGATATTCTACAATGGCACTATTTTGATGGTGCTGCGAATATGTCCAGACGAGAAAAAGGCGCACAGAAAATACTTATTGATGAAAAGGCTAAATCTCTCTGTGTGCACTGTGCAAACCTCACAGCTGACTTGCCTCTACAGGAAGTAGCAAGAAAGATGGGTGGAATGTGTGACATTATTTGTCTAGTTAAAGACTCCAGTAATGTAATACTTGACTCTTCGAAAAGAAGAAATATATATGCTGACATTTTGCTGCAGCCTTGTAATGATCGTGAGGAAGTAGTGTTGGGTCCATTTCAACAACTCATTCCCATTTGTCCAACTCGGTGGTGTGTAAGGGTGAAATCCCTGAAAAGATACAAACAACAGTCCTCAAATGTTCAGAAAACTCTTCAGGCCATCCTTGATGATCCAGGTGCTATTCCTCCAGAGAATAAAGCCACCATCACGGGTATATAGGAAAGCTGAACACCTCTGGATCGATGTTTTAGTTGATTGTCAGTATAGAAATATTTAGTCCTTGTTAAAAACTAGCAATAGCTCTCCAAAATCCTCAAATAACCCCAACAGGTGCAAAGCAGGCAGCTCGTTTGTTAATTAGCCGAATCGGAACACTTTGCTCTGACAAAGAATTCGACAGGTTGTTCGATGAAACATTTGTGGCAACAGACAGACTTGCCCTAGACCATCCCACTGAACCCAATAACAGAAAGCCACCATGATGCCTGAAACAAATTAACAATACTGCACTTCCAGCAAAATTGTCTGAAAAGGTTAAGTTTCGGAAGGAATATTTTGAAATATTAGATCTCCTGCCAACGAAGCTTGAAGAGAGGTTTAATTGAAAAAGACTCCACACACTTGAAACGTTAGAGGATATTTTACTCTCTGTATTTAAGGGAAATGTGCGCTCTGAAAATAATCTTGTAAAAAGACTCGGGTTCTAAGCAGAAGATTTTGAAATAAATGATCTCCATGCTCAGCTCAAGTCGCTGAAGAATATGCCTGGTGATCCACCTTCGTCCTGTGCTTCAGTTGTTGAACAACATAGTGAAGTCTCTGATACCACAAACATATGTCTTCTCAAGCAAGTCATGCTTTTGGTGGTGTTGATAATGACTGTGCCAGCCTCAGCTGCTTCATCAGAACGATCATTTAATGCGCTCCACAGTTTGAAGACTTATCTGCGGCTACCATGAATCAGAAATGTCTAACGCATGTGATGCTACTTCATGTCTACAAAGAGAGAACTAGTGTACTAAATCTTAATGATATATTGAGAGAATTTATTTCCCGCAAGTACGAAAGAAAGGCCGTATTTGGGAAAGTAGTGGAGTAAATATTCAGTGTATTTATTGAACACTTGTCATATGTATGTAAGTTGATGCTATGTGATGTTTTAAGTTTTAAGTAAACATGCCACTGTTCTATGTAACAATACTTCAAACAGATATATATATACACACAATTAATTCCCCATGAAATAATGCATCTACATACATGAATGGTAATAAGAATAAAACAATATTTGTAATATGTAAAGTTATGTTGAACATGCATACCTAAATGTGCATTGTAACCATGGCTGGCTCCAGCTTGTTGCCACCCATGGAAAAACTGGACGGCTCAAGAAACTATATCGATTTGAAATTTCAAATGGATCTTTATCTTATTCATGGAGATTTGTGAGATTGTGTGGAGCCAGCTAACCTTGAAATGCCTATAGATAAGGAAACGTATCAAAAGGCACGTGGCAAGATTGGTTTGATGGTTCAGACACAATACCTGGCACATATGAATTTATCAAACACTGCTAAAGAAACCTGGGAAAAATTGAAAAGGGCCTATGAAGACACAGGCCTATACAAGGGAGTCAAGCTACTGGCAAAACTGCATCATCATACACTTGACAGGTATAGAACTATGGAAGAATATGTGTGACTGTCCTCATAACAATACAGCAACAACTGAGTGACATAGGGCAACCCATAGATGATGAGCTGTTGGCAGTGTTCATGTTGAGTGGTCTACCTGAAGAGTACAAACCTATGGTGATGGCTTTGGAACACTCAGGAGCACAGATCACCACTGACTTCGTCAAACAAAAGCTTGTGACAGAAAGCAGGAAGACCCTAACAGAAGATGGTGTAAATGATGCAGCCTTTTTGTCAGGAGGAAAAGGGTATAGGGGATTGTCAAATAATAAATGGAAGAGGAATCCCACCTTGAAGAGCACTTTAAAGTGCTTCAACTGTGGAGGGACAGGACATTTTGCAAAGGAATGCCCAAGCGAAAGCATAACTAGGACATGCATTAGGCCAGAGGATAAATATAATGATTGGTTACTACTGATGGCCCTATCAACTGGTGTAAATTCTACAGAGTGGTATGTTGACTCTGGTGCGACCAATCACATTACAAATAGAAATGACTGGCTAGAAGACTACAAACCCTCACCTAGTAAAGCAGTTGTGTGTGCTAACAGTGAAAAGTTATACAGTACTGGTGAGGGAAATGGTTCCCATAATGAAAAGCAGCCAAAAACTATAACTGGCATGAGTCATGTCCCCAACTTGTCAGCAAACTTGTTGTCTGTAAGTACCATAAAGAAAGGAGTGGTTGTAGGTTCACATCTGAGGGGTGCAAAATGTACAAGGAAAGTGACTGTAACATTCAGGGCGAAGAAAAAGTCACTGCCACCGAAGTAAATGGTATTTACAAACTTGATGCACACACTGAGACAGAACCTGTTTGTTTAGTTCAGGAAGATAATGTGTCAGCACTACGAAGAGCAAGCTCAGCAGCACCAGCTGAGCTGTGGCACAAACGATTATGTCACCTGAGCAGAAGCAATATGTTGTTGTTCAGGAATGGAACGGCCGAGGGCATAAGCTATGTGAATGATTATTATAAAACATGTATATCATGTGCAAAAGGGAAACAATCCAGAAAACCATTCAAGAAACAAACTGTCATATGAGCTCAAGAGAAACTTGAACTAATACATTCTGATTTGTGTGGTCCCATGTCAATGAATTCGTGGGGAGGTACACACTACATGTTAATGTTTATTGATGACCACACACAGAAGACTTTGATATTTTCTCGAGAATAAAAGTGAAGTGAAGGAAAAATTTGAAGAATTCAAATATCTGGTAGAGAATCAGACAGGATTGAAAATAAAGGCTCTTTGTTCCGACAATGGAAAAGAGTGTGTCAGTGTTGTATTTGAAGAGTTCCTTAGAGCCCATGGCATCAAGCATCAGTTGACTGTCCCATACACACCAGAGCAAAATGTGGTGGCTGAACATTCCAGCAGGACCATTGTTGAAAAGGCTCGTACAATGCCACAGGAAGCAAAATTGAGAGACATATACTGGGCTGAAGCATGTAATACAACTGTTTATCTCAAGAACTGCTGCCCCACCAAAGCTGTCATGAACAAAACACCAGAAGAAGCATGGAATGGAAAAAAGGGTGAACCTTTCTGACTTGAGAGTGTTTGGTTGCAAGGCATTGGTTAATATCACACAGCAGAAGATAGCAAAATGGGATGCGGAGCCAATAAATGGTACCCAATATACCCAAGAAGGGAGAGATGCAGTAAATCATTCCCTGACATGGTAGCATATCATGCAGCTGACTCCGATCTATATGAACCAAAAACTATACAGGATCTGTTATTATCAAAGGACAAGATAAAGTGGGAAGCTGCTATGCAGGATGAGTTCAAATATTTAACTGACAATGGTACATGGGTGTTGGTCGACAGACCCAAAAGTGACAAAGTGGTTAAGAAAAAAATGGGCATTTAAGCTGAAAGGATTCGATGGAAGAGTCATCCGTCATAAAGCCAGGATAGTCGCCAAGGGTTTTACTCGAGAGTATGGAATGGACTATGACGAAACTTACTCACCAGTTGTAAGGCATTCAACCATTCGCATGCTTTTCGGATTAGCTGCTGAACTAAACTTGGACATTGAGCACTTAGATGTAACAACAGTTTTTCTTAATGGTGAATTGGATCACGATATTTATATGGGGCAGCCAGAAGGATTTGTAGTTCCTGGTCAAGAAGATATGGTTTGCCTCCTCAAAAGGGCAATATATGGGTTGACACAAGCATCGAGGGTATGGAATCAGAAACTTAATTCTGCATTGTCTGAAATAGGGTTTAAAAGGTCAAAGTCAGAACCTTGTGTTTACAGTAAATTGAATAAAGAAAGTGTTGTGATCATTGCTGTGTATGTCAATGACTGTCTAATATTCTCCAACAACTTGGCAGAGAAAGCAAAACTCAAAACTGAAATTATAAATAGATTTAAGTCTAAGGATCTTGGGGAAGCACAGTGCTGTCTAGGACTGAGAATTAGGAGGAACAGAGATATGGGAGAAAAACTTTTTTGTTGACCAGAAAAAATACTTTGAGGAAACACTTAAAAGGTTTAGAATGACCGATTGCAAACCTGCAGCCACACCTTTAGATGTAAATATTGACTTGTTTGACACTGATAGTAAAACTGAACAAAATTTGTCTCATTTTCCTTACAGAAGTTTAACAGGCTCATTAATTTATCTTGCTGTGAACACTCGGTCTGACACAGCACACACAGCTAGTGTTTTGAGCCAATTTAATTCTAAGCGTGGTGAGAAACACTGGAGTAATGTCAAGAGAGTTCTTAGATACTTAAAGGGAACTGTGAATTACTGCCTCGTGTTCAGAGAGAGAGAGAAAGAGAGAGAGAGAGAGTGACAAAGATGTTGCTGGTTTCGTAGATGCTGATTAGGCAAATTATATAGGAGGCAGAAGATTATATATGGGTTATGCTTTTACCCTGGCAGGTGCTGCTATTTCTTGGGAATCCATGAAGCAACGAACGATGGCTCTCTCAAGTATGGAAGCAGAATACATGGCGATGGCAGAATGGCAGTAGTTATCAAGGAGGTAACCTTCATAAGAAACTTTCTAATGGAGCTGTTCAGAAGAGATGAACCAATGAAGATATGGAATGACAATCAGAGAGCTCAAAAAGTGGCGCATAACCCTGTACTACACAATAGAACGAAACACATTGATGTACGTCATCATTTTGTGCGAGGTGCAGTTGAGGATAAGCAAGTGGTGTTTAACTATCTACCTATAGAATAAATGGTGGCAGACATCCTAACCAAAGGACTCTGCATAAAGAAGCATAATGTGTGTGTGAAGTGGGTAGGTCTTGATACAAAGAATTAAGGGAGAGTGTTAAAATACAGTTGGCAACAGTGCATATTTAATCCTCTATGTTGTTGTTTACATTTTTTATTCGGTGTTCTTCCCGCTCTAATAGTAACGAACACAATTAATGTATGAGCGGTGTTCGACCTTAATAGCAACCGACTCGTGTGTGTGCTACACAATGCAAACTAAACTATACATCAAAACTTTCTGGCAAAGATAGCAAAATATAATTTAATTTGCCTTCCTTGTTCACATCTTCTTCTGGGTTTTCCAACTGATTGCACAGTTTTTCGAATGTATTTAAGAACTCGACCGGATTATCAGTTTCCATCATTTTAAGTTCTAAAAGTTTTCTTTTGCACAATAACTTATTTGCACTATTTATCGGTAGATATGTTTCATCAAACTTTTTAATCATATCTTTTGCAGTGGTTTCTTTTATTATTAGATCTAGCTGAGAATTGTTAACACTGTTAACTATGTAATTTTTAGCTTTAATTGCTATTTTGTACCAATCATTTCAGACACACCTTGAGTCTTAACATCGTGTTGTATGACTACGTAGTGGTTTTTATTTTCGAAAAACAATTTCATTCTAAACCTCCATTTATCGTAGTTGGTGCCATCAAATATTTTATTTAAATTCTTGTGAATACATAACACCTACCTAGTAGAGAACTGAGTGCTTCTACACCTCCGTTATACAATGTTGTTCCCGTCTGCCCATTCTCTTTTAGTATTGTTTCATACACAAGCTGATTGTAAGCATAAGCCTAAAACAGACACGAGAACTTAACATTGAATATGCATGATTATGAAATTGAGTAAAATATAATATAAGTACCAGTAATGACATTTTTCACCTTTAAAAGTCATGCTCAAAGTTTCTTTAGCTTACTTTACATGTTACAAAAAGAGTACAATGATTATCTAAACTGATTTATTGTAGTAAATGAAAGTACAAACCATTTAGAAAATATGATATATGAAATAGGTAAATTAAATCACAAAATAACTGTAGTGAACCCAAAACACTATTAAACTTGTACACAGAATGCTGTAAGCAGAGATCATTCATAATGGCGAAATGGGATATTATATACTCATGACAAATATTTTTAATGGTTGGTCTTCTCCTGTCTATTTTTATTATCAAACCACTGGAATTAAAAAAAAAAACGTTGAAGTTAACAATAACACATCATTGCCATAAAATTAAAAAAATACATATTTTTATTCAAGTATTTATTTATTAAATACTGCACACTCAGAAGTTGGCAGTAATTTCAGTGTGCACTTTTATTCAAGGTATTTCATGATAGTGCACTCAGCATGCTAGCTTCCTACAACAATGATACTAGTTAGAGTTTTTCGCACATGGGAAATGTGTTGTATGACATCTGGTTTTCTCGGGGTATTACTTCCCACCCACTGCATGCCTTCATCTCTCTATACAAATCTTGGTATTCCTGGCTGGCTGAGAATGAAAATTATTCCTCTCGATTATAGCCACCAGCTTCCTTGTTGCCAACCCCTCTCTCACCTCTTCTATGTTGATTGCCTTTTCAATGCAGGAGCAGTGTGCAAAAGTTTTTGTTAGGCCGTACTAAACATACTCTACCGACCAATACTTTGTAGACGTATTGGGTACTACTTCTGTTAACGAAACCAAGTGAAGTGGTGCAATAGTAAACCTTTGATCGTTGGACATGCATTCGAGAGCACCTGGGTTCAAATCCCAGTCTGGTCATCCTGATTTCAGTTTCTCATGGTTTCCCTAAATCACTGGGATGGATTTTTAATAGACGCCATGAACCATTCTTTTCCCATTACTACTTCTCTGAGCAATTTCGTCTGTCTCTAACGACCTCGCTGTTAATGATACATTAAGCCCTACGTACATACCTACCTACTATCCATGAGCAAACTTTGCCGGACCATTTAAAGACTAAATGTGTTGTAAGTATTTGCTTGCACTGTAAAACAAAGACATTTTCGTTAACTGATCGTGTGAAAGTGCTCTAAGAAATTTTAAATAACATGGATTCCCATTTGTGTTTGATCAAACAACCCATATAGGTAGTACTAATGATAATGGGTTTCCAATTACATCATTCTTATCCAATAAGTATTCGATGTTAGAATATAAGGCATTAGTTTCTTTATGGGTACAGACATGAGGATGTACTTGCCGGCAGATAACACCCATAGGCTATAGCCCACCACACGGACCACTTGATGACGTATGGATTGGTATAAGCTTGTAGTAAGTGCTGTTTCATGAGGTGGTATGCTGCCAAGCACTGTCCTCCAAATGTAGTGTGCCTTGCCTGTGCAGCTTCTTCCAGTTGATGGGTCTTGTTGTCATGCTGGTGGAAGTACAGGCTGTACTTCACCGGTGGCAGGAGCAGTGACCAGAGAGTTGCCAAGCTCAGAGCTGCAGTAACAAACAACTAAGTGGAAGCATTTACATAAGGAAATGCATAGTTTATTATTTCCTTACATAATAGAGCCTCAATTTTTCAAAGTGTCAATGTTCCTGAGAATGATTTCATGAAATTGTTTATCTCATAAAAGTGGGACAGACTGAATTTTCTTCCACCCCTCCCCCAAAAAATTGTGGTAAAAGTATTTTTTTCCCATGATTTATATGTATTTATTGTCACAGGTGAAAAGTAATACGTTTTCAAATGAAATATTTGTTTTATTCAAAAGACACATATTTTCCAGATTAAGGGATACCCCAAAAATGTATGTGTCTACCCTTGCTGCTGAAAATAAATTAAACTTTGAGCACCAGATAACGTACACTGGCCACATTTACTTCTCGTAGGAATTTGAGAGATTTTATTTTTTAAAAATATGTATACATTTATTCTAGTATTCAATTGTCTTTAGAATAAAATAATGTCCCAGAAAGTTACATACTAACTCTTGTTGATGCAAAACATTAAGCTTAAATAGAGTGGAGTGTGATTTTTCGCATGCGAAAATTACATTTTCAGTTGCTTCTCGCTGGAAAATACACAGTTTTATGTTTAAAAACAATATTCCAATACTTGGATGCAATAATAGCATTTTCTTGGGAAAATCAGCGGTTTAATAAAAATTTGTGAATTTATTTCAGTATTCAGACATCTTTAGACCGAAATAATAACCTAGAAGGATATATAGAACCTACCATTTACACAAAAAAAAAAGCTTAAACACAACACTGTAAAACTTTGTAGCATGAAACCACTTCCATTGCATTGGGAAATTCTTATTGGCATTCCGGGACACTTTTAAATTTTGACCCAATTCTACACCTCAGCATTTAAAATGTGCACATACAAACATACTGAAGGAAGAGAAGGGATTTTTCAAGAACTGCACACTGTATTTTCTGTTGCCTAAATTGTAAACACATATGTGAAACTGTGCATGCATTGTGCGTGATTGAGTGATCTGTAAGTCAAAAGTACTAAACAAAAATACAACAACCGAAATAAAATCATAATCCAATAAACACGACATAAGAAGGCTGTCAACAATTAATTCAAGTAGAAAGAAAAATATGAGTTTGCGGCCAAGGGGATGGGGGATCGAAGCATAAGAGCTGTTCGTTCTCTTGTCATTCCAGTTCCCTGGCGGCCATTTTCCCTCAAACACTTTCCTTTTTCCTAAAAATTTCCTTTTTCCCCTTAAAATTTTCCTTATTTCCTTTATTTACTTTTTTTTTTTGTTTTCCCTCATAAAAGCACAGATTCCCCTACATGCAAAACGATCCTCCAAAAGGCACTTTTCGATCCATCGGATGGATTTGGGGGGGGGGGGGTCGTTTTCGAGGGCAGAGCAGTTGCTGGATATTGTTTTATAGGTATAAGGTATGCCAAATCGATAATCGGGATCTTGGATCAGAGACGGAGCCGACCATCAGCCATCTTGGTTCTGTCAATTATATTATCCGCTATATCGGATCCCGGTGACCTCGATCCCTTGATCTTGAATGACATTGAACCCAAAAATTTCCCAAAAACTTATTTAAAAAATTTATAAAAAAAAATTTAAATATTTTATAAAAAATTATAAAAAATATTTAAATATTTAATAAAAATTAAAAAAAAATTTAATATTTTATAAAAATTTCTAAAAATCTTATTTAAAAAAATAATATTAAAAATTTTTATTTTAAAAACTTTTATTTCCGGAAGTCACATCCAGCGCTATCTCAAGCAGACGACGGACCTTCCTCTAATCAATCACATTGTCTTAATATCTCCTCCCCTACCGATGTTTCTCATTGGTTAATTAGTTGGCAAGCCACCACCCCTATTCATTCCGTCGTATGCAACCATCTCTGATTTTTTTCCATTTGTAATTTGTGTATACATTGCTGGAGGCCACCGCTGTAGATTTCATGTTTTAATTTTTCAACACCTAGGTGGCGTTATTTTCTAGATATACCCACCAGGTAAGCTGGTAATTTAGCCACTGGGTGGCAGCAATATTTGTTTATGTTTTTAAACATATAGGTTGTGCTGTCAGCGCCCTCCATACTGGATCTATTTTCAATATCTAGTTAGTGCTAATTTTTCGATTATGCAGCCTGCTATTGCCTGTACCGAATGGCGACATTGACCATTCCTGCAAAACGCATAAATTGTAAAATTTATTTATTTTTATTTTGTTTTTCAATGTATATTTATTAGAAATAATTTTTATGTAATTATGGGGGTTATTTGAAATAAATAAAACACTAAATATTTCTCTAAAAACTATTTTTTTTTTGGTAATGTACAAAATGAGAATACACATATACACAGGTTTATTAATTCCAATCTTCTATGTTCACCACTCGATGTTCGCATCGTCGACCCAGGAATTTTAGCAGGCTGGGAAACCCTACCACCTTACATGCGACCGTCCATTATGCCGTTTCAGCACCTTCTCAAAACCTTGAAGCTGGCTATGCTCGAAGACGAATAAATAGTTTTAGTGTGCGAACAGTTATCGATATATATTCGCAGCTGCACTCACGGTAGTATTTTATGGTCTTATCTCAGCAATTGTACGATACAAGCCGGTCATGAAGTATCAGGCAGAATGCGTACGTGTGTGCAGGTATATTTCCATGTGTCGTGAATTCGATCAAGCAGTCTATTACAGTGGAGGTAAAGTGCTCATCCGGTTTACTCACATCGAATACCACGAGCAGGGTCAAACTCTTGAAAGTATCAGAGCAAAATATCGTGGATTTTGGGCGTCCATAATATACATTTTGGAATTGAGCATACATTTGATATGCCAGCAGATACTGGCCATTTTAAAGTTAATTTTCATGCCAATGTATGGAAAGCTTTCGCTATTACAAAAAATATTTTCAGATTTTATTTTTGACACGTGTCGAACTGCGAACGGCTTACTCTCACATTTTGCTGTCTTCCCGTTGATGTGCTGGCTTGCTGGTAATCTGGGTAATGTTTACAGTCTTATTGATCTGAAAGCCACATAAATGTTTTTGCCATCTTCCACATTCTCTAGCATCTGTACACCTTCAGGAGTGCTCAACTGTACATGCGGCAGCAGCCATTCGATGGACTGTAGTTTCAGTTCTGCTATCTCCTGATTTTCTCCCATTCGCTAGAAGGAGTACCAGTTCCTGCTTCGAATTGAAGATGATTCAATTGTAGTATTCGGGAAACCCCAATAGCATGGAGAGCGAGATGCACACTTCAACCTTGCCTCTAGAGTATATAGGTATGCTGTACTCATCCTCGATTCCCTAGTCTGCCATCTTGGTCGCAGACAGCTCATTCGGCGTGCGCGAAAGGTAATTTTTGATCACCGAGATTATGCCCACAGTTCGCAACTAGTCTACCTCAACACCGTTGAGAAAATATGTGATGTGATCAGTCAGGTGAAGAAATCCATTGCTCGTTATATTCGTCTATGCCGGGTTCGTTACATCTTCTTACATTTGAGTCCCCCTAATTCGCAGAAGATACTGGCAAGGAAGAGAGCAGATATCTTGGTGATGGACCACTATTCTAACTTCCGATGGTAGTGTGTATGGTCCGTTCAGGAAAGGCTGGTATGTATGAAGATCCACATTCATTATGCTGTCTTCAAAAACAGCCGCCTCTTCGATATTTAGGTAATCTTCCATGACGCTTGACTTCGAAGCCGAGATTGCGGGGTAAATCTCGCTAACATGTGTTAACTCCTTGGAGACCTGCAGTGTACTGATTGCAGGTTTTTCACAACACTATTTTATTGCTTCTGGCCATTGTAAATATTAATCCCATCTTCTCAAATGCAGCTCTAGGGTGATTTCATTATTTCAAAAGTTCACCAACTCTCCGTACTGGTCGATGACTATCATGACCACCTCGTGTGCTCTCTTCGCGAGGACCAGAACACAAATGATGCATTGCAGTGCTACGACAGGGTTAAAACCTGGAGGGACCATAGGCGAAAATTCGTGTAGCATATTGCTCGGCCTGCCACCGTATGTGCCACTCGCTAAATTGTACTTTATTCGTATTCCATTGACCGGCAAGATGTTTACAGGCCACGACTTATCATGTGCTTTGCCAGCTTCGTAAATGCGTGGCTCGAGCCTAAGTTTCGTTCCGATAGTATCCGGTTTCGTAAAGTTCGATATCTTCGCTGCATCGTATAACACTCTTCAGAGTACTGCGATTCCCAAGTAGTTCGAATTCTGTGTCGGAAGACAGCGAATCTTCAATGCACCTTGTAATGTCGTCTATTTAATAAGAAACTATGGGCAGAGAAACTTCATGGGAAATATTACCACGTTTTACGAGGTACAGCTTGCAGTTTTTTCATCGATGTTCGGTATCGCATTGTAGGTTTGAAAATCGAGAAGGCCTATGCACCATTTCCCCTCCAGGTCCAGTGGTGAAAAGTGTACTGCACACAGCTCGGAGTAACGACCCATCAAGATAAGCTTTATCGACATGACTGATGGCTTCCTCACGATGAATAAACATTTTATACAACTACTTGTACGAACGAATCAGGAAGCAAAGACACAAATGTCCACAGTTCCACTCTGTTAGGCATTTTGCTGTGGTGCCTAGCACCACAACAATCTGCCCCATCTTGTAGTTGTATGTCAGCTTCGTTCTTTTCAGGTACTATCGCAGTTCGGGTGGAGGACACAAATTCCCAAAACTGTCGTAATAGTCTGCATGTTTGCCCCATTTTATGCATGCTACCCAGTGCGTACCGGGCTTGGCTGCTGTGTGCAGATTAATTATGGCACAATCTTCTCTCTTGGATTTAACAGGCAAATCATCTCTCATAAACACTCCTCTAAAATTAGGTATTTTAAATTTGTGTGCAAACAGTTCCAAATCCATATCAGTGAGCGCTCGTTTCGGTAGAAATTTCATTATCGCCTCTTCCTTCTGCATCGCTTTTGCACACTTCCACCTCTACTGGGTATGGCCTTAGGTAGGGGTATTGGCCATTATTATTTTTTTACCCATGGCGATAGCTTCCATATTTGCATTGCGTCTTTGTGTTTCGGACAACAGCTTCTGTTCGTTCGATGCTGTGTTGACAGCTCGGACGATACCACTCGTGGCTCTGATTTGGCCCCCGAAGGCCCCGAGTGCAGGCAAAATCTTCCCTTTGTCACTGCTTTTCGTTTCACTTGTGCCTTTCTCTTGTTCTCTGTACCTGTTCCCATTTTAACCTGTGCCTTTATCTCGCCCTTATCTCCCATTCCCATCTTCACCTTGGCCTTCCTCACGTTTGATACACCACAGGTGGCTATTTTTTCTCCGAGTCCAGTGCCTGATGATTTTATTATCTCGTCGGCCTTCTGTGCAAGTATCTTGTCTGCCTGGTGTCGGGTTTCAAATTCCTTGTTTATGGAGTAAGCGATATCTTGCTCCTTGCATGCTTCGACCAGTGCATTGACGTCTGTATCGTGGCATAGCAGCCTTTTTCCTAGCTTGGTTCCCGGCTCACCGAACCTATAACCGGGAATGTGAAGCTCGAATGGTACATTGTTGAATAGCGAATCGACGATTCTGCTTCCAGCTACGGTCTTCCCTCGTTGAGGCATCGTGGTGAACTGAGCAAGATGTATAAATACGCTCCTTTTTTACATTTTAGTTTCAGTATCATTCTAGGCTTGGAACAGTATGGATGGACACAAAGTGCCAATGATTCATGTTATTTGTCGCTTCTGCTGTAAAACATTAACAGCTTTGCAGAATTTACAATGACATGAAATAATGACCTGCAGAAAGAAAACTTCAACTGTGACTTTTGAATGCAAAATCTGCCAGAGGCAGTTTACTCGGAGAGATGATTTAATTAGACATTCTAAAGTTTGCAACACTGATTCTAAGCAAATAAAATCATCTCATAATTTTCAATTTCTGCATACTCCACCTGCTCCACATGTTCTACAATCACTCCACAATCATTCCACTTGCTCCACGATCGCTCTACCTGCTCCGCATGTTCCACAATCGCTCCACCTGCTCCACATGCTCCACAATTTCTCCACATGCTCCACAATGCTCCACATGCTCCACAACGCTCCACATGCTCCACAACTGCTCCACAACTGCTCCGCATGCTCCACAACTGCTCCACATGCTCTACATGCTCAAAAATCGTTCCACATACTCTACAACTGGTCCACCTGCTCCACAAGATTGTAGTGGTAACATGCATATTATCAAGCAACATGTTGCTCTACCCATACACATTATTGCTGAAGATGAAGTTATCTCCCACAAATCACCACATGGAAACCTATTTCAGAATGCAGTGAGGTGCATCATTGCGAGATCATCGAATTGCAGGAAAACATGCATCTTACTGAGTCTGCTGGAAGAAGAGAATGGCCTTCAGATAGAGAACGTGCACCTATATTCAGAATCACTCCAGTAACCAAAATACCAATGACTGGTATGAGTATTGCAGACTATGGAGGGTGTGGGTTATTTCCTTTGCAGCGATAACGAAGCCATCGTGTCTCCTAGCGAAGCATTAGCAAACTCGATATTCGTCTTCGATGATATTGCCTGCGAGAAACAAAAGTACATCCAGGAGTTCTTTAGCGCTGGACGATACGCGAATGTGGTCTGCGTATACCTCGGCCAGGCTTATTCGTGCATACCCAAACAGCTACTCTGTGACAATACAGACGTGTTGCAATTTCGCATGGACCATATGAATTTGGGGTATGTTTACGAAGATCCTGTAAATATAGACGTGACATTATCAGATTTCAAGAATCTGTTTGCCTTGTGCTGAAAAGAGAAATCGTTAAGGACTGGCCCCAATATAATGGGAGATGCCGATAAGGATTCGATTAGTTAATCACCGATTGTCGAGAATGTGTTACATCATATCTAAATTCGGGCAAATTAGTTTCAAGCTGCATCTTGATAAAGACGAAGACAGAGGTTGTCTCGTACCAAGAAACGATGGAACATGTGAATCTGGTAGAAGAATTATTCAAAATGTTGGCAAAACCCAAATATCTGAGGATGCTGCTACTAAACTTTCGTTCTCGAAACTGGCAATGTCATCATCTTGGCATTTCGCAGCATATTGGCCCGAAAAAAACACATTCTTTCAGAACTAGCTGTCCAAGCTTGGTGCGAAAATGGAACTTAAGAAGATGGAGATCGTCCGCGATATGGTGGCCATGGACAAGCACATAACGAGTGTTAAAAGACACATTGTTCGACTGAATGTAGTATCTGACAAAATGAAGAGAATCTAAAAAACCTGGAAAGATATATGGCATGTACATTCACTATCTCAAATTCCCACCTCATCACGAAAACGGATATTAAAAATTACAGCAAGGACATATCGGATGTATGCAGAAAACACATAAGCAAGAACGAAAGTATTTTGGCACAGACCCATGTTTAAGCCTATAAAAGAGAACAACAGTAACAATCTTTATTCAGTGCGATGTCGGACATTGCCAGCGACCTGCGTCGGATGATACAGTCTGTTCGCTCAAAGTATTTGCTTGCAAATAGAGCCAAAATTTGAAGCGACCTTACAAATTCAGTCATTTTTAAGCCCATTACTCGTCATCTCGAAGTGCTCGGGGAGAGCGATAGAGCTGCTGTAGCCGTGAAGACCGAAATCAACGATACTGCTGAGCCTATGAAGAAGAGTAAACATGATGTACAAACGTATCGGGATGATGGATCAGGTGTGGATTTTCCACACAAGAGGAAGGTACGGAAGAGAGACGCCAAACACTATGCTCTGGTTCATCGCTACCTACGATCGTACACATCTCACAATAATGATATGACACATTGTGTATATAGACATAATGGTAAATGGTTCCTTGGTGCTGATGAAAAAGAGTTTCTACCAGGTGAGATCATCCGAGTTGGCGATTACAAGACAAATGGGACCCCCAGGCTTTACGAACTTATATTACTCAAGGAGCCCAGGGAGTTTACAGAATCTGACCTGCTGGAATACGAGACTTTGCCGAACACACGTGGGCGCTTTACCAAAATAACAATCCCGAGACAGGTGTTTATAACTACAAAGTTCACGAAAAAATCGACATTCTCACAGACCTCTTCAGTGACCGAGTAACTTACATGGGCTGTAGATTCTAACAAAAGTCACTTTTTTTATTGCCTTCCCCGATATTTCAGTGTACAAATTAATGACAGCGACATTGCGACCCTCGTGTTTTTCACTGAGGGCTAGCAGGCATATTTGTAGTTGATTTTCCTTCTAATTTTTTGCCAGTTCTCATTAATCACTTTGTAAAATCAGAGTTCGTAAAATCGGAGCTCTACTGTATATGCTTTTTCGAGTGTATAAACGCATTTATTAAATTCAAAATGTTTACTGATTTGATGATACATTTTAATTTGGATTTAAAATAGATAATTAAATTGTATACCATTTATACTCGTAATTAGTTTACAGTTTTGTCTGATATTGTATTGTAACATTTAAATTTATTTATATAATGTATTTATCTATGTGTGTGGAGATTTGTGTGACTATGCACGTGTGTGTGTTTTTGGACATCACAAAAAAAGGTTCACTAGCTCAAGTGGAATTTATCACATAAATTCTTGTGAGGATTCTAAAAATGTGGATGTGAAATAGTAATTTTTTTAAAGGGAGGAATATATAGAAAATGAGGTGAAATATCCTCATTTTAGTAACCTTTAAAAAAAAACATTGAAATATATGTTGCAGGTTGTTCACTTTTAATTGAGCATTTTCGGAATGACCTTTTGAAAAAAAAGTCCCTTCCCATAAGTTTATTAGATACAGGTGCTAGAACAGTTTCAGTAATGTTGGCAGCAAATCGAGAAATCTGAGTCAGTTATGTTCCCTCATGGTGAGAATCTTCCTAGTTAATGACTCTCTCCTTCTGGAGATCATCCTCAGAAAATATTAGTAATGTATTAGTATATATTTTAGTGTAATGTTCGTAATTTGCAACACCTGATATTGTTTTGCTAATTTTTTTAAAGGCTCTTTACAGTAAAGTAAGAATTTATTTAATAATTAGTTTAAAAAATCACTGCCTATTACTACACATACACTGCAGTTCACAGTGCCCGATACTAGACATGCACCGCAGTGTACACTACCCATTACTACACATACACTGCAGTGCCCACTACACATTACTACATGTACACTGCAGTTCACAGTGACCAATTTTACATGTACAATGCAGTGCACACTACCCATTACTACACCAACACTGCACTTCACCGTGCCCATTACTACACATACACTGTAGCTCACACTGCCCATTACTACGCGTACACTGCCGGTCACACTGGCAATTACTACATGTACACTGCAGTTCACAGTGCCCATTATTACATGAACACTTCAGTTTACAGTGCCCATTACTACATGTACACTGCAGTGTACACTGCCTATTACTACACTTATTCTGCAGTTCACAGTGCCCATTACTACACATACACTGCAGTTTTCATAGCCCATTACTACACTACACTGCATTTCACAGTGCCCATTATTACACATACACTGCAGTTCACACTGGCCATTACTACAAGTACACTGCAATTCACACTGCCCATTACTACATGCACAACACAGTTCACAGTGCCCATTATTACATGTACACTTCAGTTCACAGTGCCCATTACTACATGTACACTGCAGTGCACACTGCCTATTACTACACCAATGCTGCAGTCCACAGTGCCCATTACAGTTCACACCGCCCATTAATACACATATACTGGTGTTCACACTGCCCATTACTACAACAACGCTGCAGTTCACACTGCCAATTACTACACACTGCAGTTCACAGTGCCCATTATAACATGTAAACTTCAGTTCACAGTGTCTATTACTACATGCACACTGCAGTGCACAATGCCTATTACTATGCCAACACTGCAGCTCACAGTGTCCATTACTATCCATATACTGCAATTCTCAGAGTCCATCACTACATATACACTGCAGTTTACACTGCCCATTACTACACATACACTGCGCAGTTCTCAGTGCCCATTACTATACGTACACTGCAGTTCACACTGCCCATTACTACACGTACACTGCACAATATCCATTACTACATGTACACTTCAGTGCACACTGTCTATTACTACATGTTCACTGCAGTGCACACTGACATACAGGCTCCCAGTTAAGTTGGCAGCAAGAGAAAATAAATAGTTGTAATATTTGATGTATTGGATTGTAATACATAAGTTTTTATATATTTATAGTGTAATCGCAGTTACTTCACACATTTTTACTCAAACATCTGAAAAATCACTAAAGTATGTGTTAAGCTGATTTCAGAAAATGTCACATATTAAAAGTTCTTTGTAATTGTGATACGTTTAGTTAAACTGATCTTTTACTCATAATCTGTCAAGAAAAGACAATATTTTATTAATAATTCATAATAATATATACAGGAAGAAAAACGATGTGTTGGTAATGCTTAGTAAGTAGTAGTTCTTATGGAAAATAGTATTAAATTCAATGTGCACGAATATGGTGCGGTGTCCCTTTAATGTAATTGTCTATACTCGGTTAAGTTTTGTTAGTATGATGCGGAGGATTAGCCTGGAAGTAGATCTTAACCAGGGCTTTAGAAAAGTGGGAAGTAAGAGTGAACTGCCTATACTAAAGTCAGTGCTTCTTTTATGCACATAAGTGTACAAATTAGCATATTATTAACACATCTTCTGTCTTAAAATTTCACAGTTCCGCTTGGATGACATGTAAAGTAAAATAGAGACTTTTCATGTTAATCTTACACATGGCGAAGGGATACAAAATGTCAATAAAAGTATATCATAAGTAGGGCTTTCAAGAGCTCTCAACTAACTGTGTTACAGTGTATGGACGGTGTTTCTAACAACTTCACAGGTCCTCGTATTGGTTATGACAATGCTTGTCCTTAGGTCCACGGCTGAGTCATTGTTACATGAAGAAGAAAGTAAACACAGTGGGGAGAAATCTGAAAGTAAACAGGGCTTTCGGAAGTAACGGCAGACAACTACACCTGGGAAGGTTTAATCAAACTCAAATGCAAAATTTTTTAGTGTGTTCTCCACGAAAGTGAAACTTCGCATTTATGTGTGCCTCGGAGAAGCAGCCACTTCCGAGGCAGAGTTCACATAGAGTTTCTGAATAACAGAAAGACTAACAGAACACGATATAAGGGTTATGTTCGGTTTTATTTTAGAAAACATAGCAAAATCATTACTAAATATATAATGTCAGTGAAATGTTGTGAGAATGCTTTTCCCAGATGGTGTTTTCTACTTTATTTTTTACTCGTTCTATTTTTCTCTAGTAATACGTGCTTTTTTTTTTTTTTTAACTCGGTTGTTATACAATGAAGAAAATCAGCGATATAGTAATGAATACTAAGGCACATAAATATATTTTTTTTTAATGTAGACTACCATAGTTATGTAAAGTCTGAGGTCGGGGACACACGGGCGTCACTGAGCTGCACACAGCGCGCGTTAATGTCAACGCGCTGCAACTGCAGCATAACGATGGGTATACATAACGATGGGTATACTGGCCTGATAACGTACAGGCAGACACACAGACGTTGCTGCCTGGCGTGATTTAGACACAGCGTGCAAAAAAAACGTGCTCTGCGAGCGTGGCCTACGAGAAAGTATTTTCTTAGTTGTACAAGACACGTCACACGCGCGTTGCTTGGCACAGCACACCACATAGCAATTCCTTGTTCATAGAACTGTGGCAAGACACACGGGAGCCACGGAAATACCGAGGAGCAATACATCTTGAGAATTGCTTCGTTCACGTCCAATACAACAATGCGTTCTATCTGGGATTGGATGCCGAACTCTTTATTTGTGAGGTGCAAAACTACCCATTACTTGGGGTGTGGGTCGAGAGGCTTATAGATATAAGAATAAAAATACACAAGCCTGGATGAACGTTTGTGAAGTGCTGTTTAACGAGGAATTCGTTAGCAAACCAGACATAGAAAAAATTCCATGTGAGCTACATTTTTACTTATGGCATATATAAGCTGTCTTTAAATAAAATGCCGAAATTCAAACGACGGCATATAGGGACAAATATAAATAAAAAATCTAGTAACAAAGTTAAGTTATCTAGTATTTTTAATTTTAAGTTAAGGTTAGATAAATCGCAGGGAGTCGGCAGCTATATGTACCTGGGTGCACAACAAGTTGCATATCAAGAAGGCGAACGTAATTGATATGCCATAGGGAGAGCGTATGCACCTAGGACAACATAAAATGAGGTACGTGGGCGCCATTAGCGGTTGCTTGTTAGTACACTTGTGTCTAACTACATGAACAATGGGAGACTAGTAGTTGAGTAGTAAAAGCTGCCAGAAGTGGTTGCATTTTATTTCCTGCATGTTGCGCTAATTGCGTTCACCTCTGCGGTATGAAACTTGTTGCGCTAATTGCGTTCACCTCTGCGGTATGAAACTTGTTGCGCCAATTACGTTCACCTTTGTGGTATGAAACTTGTTGCGCAGCAAGTGCTTATAGCTGCAGTCACCCTGTGTTAGTTTGCCTAACTTCAGCTTAAATTTAAATATACTAGATGACTTTACTCAAGTTTCTGTTAGTAGAATTTTTTTGTTTATATTTGTCCATAGATGCCATGGTTGGTATTTCGACATGTTATTCCAAACCACCTTGAATGGTATTTCTACCGATTAGTTTATTGAGTGGCGTTTGGAGCTACGACGAGGTTGCTTCTCTCCCCTCCATGCTGATAAGGGTTCGATTCCCGGTCAGGTTATTCCCGTATTTCCACAAGTAGGAATCGTTCCGGGGGACAGTTTTGACTGCCGCCGCGAGTTTTGTCGGGGATCTCAAACTTACCTTCACTTGCAGCTCCGTGCTATTCCATATCCATTTAATTTAATCCTCGTCGTCTCTCAAGACATTCGATATTGAGAGGCGCCCAAGCCTCCCAGTCCAGTCGGTTTATCTGTTGCTTCACCTAATTGATAATAAACTTAAAATTCCCAGCCGGGTATCACAAGTGGAACGCATTTGTGGGAAACCAGCTCATGACATTATGTATTACAATGTACCTGAACGTAATGAAATATATTATCAAGATTAGTGTATGTAACCGGAAATAAAAAGCACTTACTGAAACACGTTTGCGATTGTGCATTGCTGGCATTTTTTTTACTGTCATTTTCAGTCGAAAACTGCTGAAGGACGTAGAGTGCACACTTGTATTAAATCATTTTATTAATTTTAAAAGTACACGTATATTAAATTAACTTTAGTTGGATGTGTCCACATCAAATTATTATATCTTTATATTCACCTAATATTTTTATGTTGACTACATTTTTGCAGATGTGGTTCTGAACAGCACTTATTTATTAGACAAAAATATTGCAAGCCTCAAAATGCAGACACAGGTTGCAAACGCTACTCGCTCAAAGCCACGACAGCATAGCACGCTGCAGCTTTAACGCCAGTGTGACCTGCAAAATAGTGCTGCGTTCGACGCACGTGTTAGCCAGCGCGCGCTCGACACGCGTTCAACGTTAAAAGCAACACCCACGTGTTCCCGGCATAAGAGTCATGCCCAATTTATGCTCTTGCAGTGGACTGTACAAAGGAGCTTTTACCATTAAAAGTGTCTACACAATATTTATTCTTTATGGAGGTGCCCCAGTGGCCAAGCAGTTGGCTCGCCCACTTCTCATCACGAGTCCAGATTCATTACTCAGTGAGACCATTCACCAAATTTTGCATGTCAGAAATGTGGCAGACACTACCAGTGCCCAGTAGGGGTCTCTTTTCCCCCACAATTCCATTCCACCAGCTTGATTTCTATGTTATCATGTTCATTATTCTAGCTCTGGTGAAGCAGTCCCACAGACTGAGCTGCCAGCGTTATGCAGGTTGCACAAAGTGTGAGTGGTTGGTAGGTTTCTGAACTACAGTAAATAGTCTGTGCTGTTGTAACTCTTTTATTTGCCATAATTTTGTACCAAAGTTATGCAAATTACAGAGCATCATTCAGACCAGGAAGTCCAGAAGTACAAGACAAGTATTCTACGCAAGAGTAAACAGTGCGGTGCCTTTTGAAGATATACACTAGTATTGACACACAAATTTTAATGATATTAGAAATTATATCGCAAGATGGAGTTAAGTAAAGGTTGCTGTAGTTACCCATACTTATTTTATGAATCATAGTGGGCTAGTTACGCCAGCTATTAAGTACAGGTGTTAACGGAAAATTGAAAGAGATGGATGCGAATCATTCGCTTCTCCCTCAAAATGGGAATATCTTGCTAGTTAATTGCGCTGTCCTTCTGTTGATAACCGTATCAATAAGAAGTTAACAGCAACATTTGGAGCATGCTTTACTTCTACACTTACGAAACGAACGTCATTTTTGGACGTGGTAATAAATAAGTTTCCTCTCTTGAATACACTAACATATAAAACTATTTAACAACCTTTAAACTAAATCTTTTAGATATTTTGTAACAGAAAACTTAGTAGTCACTATAAATATTTGCTTCGTGCAGAATAACCAGCTGCAAAAATTTATATTTAATCTTCAAAATGTTATTAAATATCTTACTTAAAATGCCGTAACATAGGAGAACATTTATGGAATATTTTGTTAAATTATCCATTGTGTAGCAAAGGTGCTCATATTTTGTGAGGGATGATTGTATCCACGATTAAAATGGTTCCAAAATGTGTTTAAATTCTTTTCTACCAGGTAGGCATCGCAGTGGCTAAGTGGTTAGTCTGCTTGTCCCCTACCAAGGCGAACCGGGTTCAATCCCCGGCTGGGTCACCGGATTTTCGCAAGTGGGAATCGAACCGGACGATGCCAATGGCCGGCGGGATTTCTCGAAGATCTCCCGTTTACCCCGCTCCCCCAATCCAGCCTCACTCAATATTCACCACAATCATCCTCATCGGCTCTCACGACCTCACTGTTAAGATCCAGGTACATATGTACCAAGACTAGTGTAGTTCTTTGTGATCTTAACCCTGTTTCAAGTTTCAGAACTATTCCTCAAACAGAACAAAAACGGCATAATATATCATAAAGTAAGTGTATAAACATACATCTTCCACGATTTCACAACATATGGATTTGGATTGCTGTGGTACTTAATGGGGGGATGAATGGAAGGTATGTTAAGTATATCACTTTATGACTGATATTGGTAGTCTTCTCGGAATTTTTTTTAAATATGTGTTGTGTGTTTGAAAACATGACATTAAGGTCATTAATGAATCTAATTTATGTTACTTGTGGTTATGAACATGCCATTGTCACTTCTTTTGTCTGCAATTTCCACCTTGAAAGTGGAAACAATGCTTCTGGTACTGTTTCTCAGTCAAATTTCTGTCTCACTCTTTGCTAAGTTTTTCCTTATTTTACAAAGCACTATGGTTCTTTCACTATCTTCATCCTTCAGCCACTCGGTTTTTGACAGTAAATTTTCGCTGTGATTATGCAGAGTGAATATATGTTTAAAATAAGGGCGCAGTGAGCTTGCACCTAATTATCTGTGCACCCAGTGAGCTGTACATCCATTGAACATGTTCATTGTTTGCTGAAAACTCTTCTAGCTTCTGTCAGCCTAGAGTTTGTCCTTCCACACTGGCATGTGAACATCGCCATTACAATTAACATAGTAATGACTGGTGTCCACGGTTTGAAGTCATCCTGTGACACTGATATATAGTTCCCTTACATTAATTATTTCTGTTACGTATGTAAGAAGAAAGAAATCGATTTAGTAGCCATCAATTTAAAGTGATTCTGGTACATAAGGATTCTGCCTGCCTGTGGCTATTTTGCGTGTTTGAGACCTAGAAATGCGTGAGCTGTAAGGCAAATACTTCTCCTCTACGTGCAAGCACTTAATTGGCAAGCAGTCTTTCTGTCGGAAACTCACCTCAACGTATGCTCCATGTCTAAAAACAACTCTAAAGCTTCTCTGTATCTAATTTGGCAACCAAAAAATGGTTCTGAAAACACCTGTTTTAGAAATTTACTCGCCTAAAAAATTATCCTTCGAGTTCAAACGGGAACTTTAAACTTGTCTTTGGATACAACAAATGTTTCTTGATTACTTTTCGTGTTCACGCACAACTACAAAATATTCAAACATTTTTTAATCATGTGTTTTCTACCTCGCCTCTGCAGTAAAATGCACGTTTCAGCTAGACAGAGCTTTAAGACACGAATCTGATTCTTGTTTTACTATCAGCATTATTAGTGTCAGTGTATTTGTTACAAGAGATGCATTTACTGACTGAGATCTTACCGAAGCTTGGGTTTGTAAACGTAGAATGAATAGTGTAGCAGCTGCATACCTGCGACTGTGATGTAGTGAAGTGTGTGCGCGTCCATGAGGCCGGTCGAGCTGAGTGTCTGCCCCAGGACGGCAGACAGGGAGTGTCCCAGGAGACAGGCGGAGCGCGTGTAGCTAGACACTCTATGGTAGTGCTCCTTGGCAACACTAGTGTAGATGTACGCATAGTACGCTACCTCTGACGCAGCAAACAAGCCATCGAACCCTTCTGCCAACTGTGCACACCAGCATGTAACACAAGATGTGTTTTCTAGTGTTGTGATGACAATATAATGAAAGGGGTTACATTAACAACAATCATTAATGATTATTAATAGCGTTTTCAATTCTTAACTGCATATAAAGAAGGATGTTAGGAAATGTGCAAAGAAGAAGAAAGAAAAATCTGTACCTAATTTCATACTTTCCAGAAGATTGGTCTTTGCATGCAGCAATTGAATAATTTGCCTATTCAAAAATTTCCGTGAATTATTTATACATGTACGTTAAATAAATTCAGTGTAAAAGTTAAAAGAAATTTCTCCTGCAGAAAATAATTTAGTGGGCATATACAAGATATTGTACGAAACAAAATTTGCGTGGATGAAACTTATCATCTCAAGTTCCTCTGAAGAGTTAATTAAAATCTAGTTCTATTTCCGACATCACAAAGGCTTTGTGTGCACGACATGCTAAATTAAACTTCCCCCTGAAAGTTCAACCAACCAACATACGGCTGGAATATTTCTAAGTACATAATAAGTAAGAACAAAGCAGTAATTGATTCTTGACTCATGTAGTTGAATGCAGATTTGTTGTTTTATCCGTTTACAACGTCAGTCCTAATTATACTCATAATCTACTAGTGTGTGTACTTGACATGTAGGCCACAGAAAATCCATGGCAATTACGAGAGGGTCATGACGTCACAATGATTAGGACCATTTTTGTATGAACGCTGCATTCGACTCGACTGTCTACCCACTTGTCAGGAGACAGGTAGAAATCCGTAAGAGAGATGTGTCTGTGGGTGTGACCTAATGGAGACAAAGAATACTTTCTGGCCATCTGTCCTCTACCCCCTATCGAGCCTGTGATATTTATTGCTTTACACTGCCCTTCTGGCTACCCCTGCCCTGAAAAAAAAAATGTGGAGTCGCGAGTGCTGGTATTTTGAGAAACTCGCCATTGGTGCCACAGAAGTCCATTTTTAAGAATCTAGAAAACCGGGCACAGTAGACTTCTTGTTGTTGAGGAAACTGTAAAAAAAAAAAAAAAGCAATGGATAATTGAAACCAAGATCAAAAAACCACAATTCAGGGAGTATTTGCTGCATTCCTAATAATTGCTATCAAGTCATATTCTGTTATAGAGAAAATTACATTTGAAGTGTAAATGGAAGTGATAAATACATCAGGTGTGGTTTTTCAGGGTGCCCACCCACAGGGGAAGAAGGGAAAAGTCAGGGAATTTCATGTGACAGGGAAATTTCAGGGAATTTTCATATGAGTCAGAGAATATATATATATAATTTGCTACTCTGCAAAAGTTTTTAGTTATATGTGAATTCAGGGTCAACTGGCTATAAGCAAATGCTACTTAAAATTTGAAATTTTAAGTATGTGAACTTGCAATAATTATTATTGCCGAGTAACATAGGGCCTACCGGTATATTTACAAAATAAGTTATTTTTTTGCTTGTAATAACTGAATAAAATGTCGGCCCTGCACTACTTGCTTTGTCTGTTGCAGTGTAACTTCATTCTACTTCACAGATCGCATATTCGTTCTGGCCGCAATGGAAAAATGTGGTATTGAAAGATTTCTGTCCTGAAAATAGGTAAGGGAATATGGTAAGATTTTTCCGGGAAAGCAGGGAAAAGTCAGGGAATTCAAAAATGGAATTTCAATGGACACCATGGGTTCTGCTTTTCGCTCATAATAAACATGAAGTGTCACCCGACATGTTTTTTTTCTTCTGATTTTAACATAATACAACTTACATTAGTTTATTACATTTGCTAAAAGTTTCCGAAAACTTGTTCATGCCTAGAATTTTATATACATTTCGTTTAGGTAGTATTTGACTATTGCAAAATCACATTTCACTTATAAAATTTTAGTGGCTACACTTAGCAGGACGTACATGCATCAGAACACTGACAATTCAACAGCTCACGAAATTTCCCCCAATTCTAATAACTTTTTTCTCTTGCCTACAAAATTTGCCAAGACATTCAGGGGCAGTTCAACTTTTTGTCCTACTATTTAGAAGGCTGGAATGAAGTTTGCAGAACTCTCACAGAATTTCAACATAATTCAGGGAGTGTGGCAAGTAAGTTGTTAATAAAACAGCTGTTATATCCAAGCAATTGAAAGAGGGTGATAAAATTCGCCATCTAACTATCGACAAATCTAACTCATTTCAATATTTGCAAAACTAGTAGAAGAACTTATCAACTGTATTGCTACTTTTCAAGTAATAACATTTTGACAAATTCACAGTTCGGATTCATAGCCTGAAAATCTGCGAATTAAGATCTGATTTATTGGTCCACGTTAGTTTTAATGGCATTTGAAAACAAATATAAAGTAGCTGGTTTTTCTTGACTTATCAAAAGCATTTTACTGTGTTAATCACGAGATCTTACTAGCCAAATTAGAATTCTACGGTGTCAGATAATTAGAATTGTCATGGTTTTCATCATACCTTACACATTGATAGAGGCTGTTCACGGTAAAGTGAGCACTTTTTAAGGCCATCCCAACAGGCACTAACCCCTAATAAATATGTTTTATTGCAGCCTCAGATATTAAGTGTTGAGAGTGGTGAAAGTATACACCGTATTAGTTAATCACTTGACAATACTGCTATTAAAATATGGCAGAAATGTAAAAACTGACTTAAAAGAAAAATTTGGAAGGGCCTTAAAAAGTGCTCACTTCGCCTTGAACGTCCTATATCAACGAGTTGCAATCACGAATCCTGATGGCATGAATGTAAGTGTTTCAAAAAAAGTTAATACGACATGATGTTCCTCAGGGATTTTCCTTATAGGACCTTCGTTATTTTTAATATACAATAATGACCTGACTGCTGTTGTAAACATTAAATCCAGTATTATTCTATTTGCGGATGAGACTACTGTGAGATGTAGAGGAGATGATCTTTAAGCCCTCAAGTAAACACTAAATGTAGTTTTTGATCAATTAAATAACTGGTTTATATAGCTAACAGTTTTACATTATATTAGGATAACACAGTCTTGGTAAAATTTCTGACTAAATATCAACGAGATAATGAACTCTCGCTCAGTTACATAAATGATAACTTGAAACATAGTCATTCAACAAAATTCTTAGGATTACAAATTGATAATTGTTTTAACGGGAACACTCATATTTATAAAATAATTCTAAAATTATCAGCTGCATGTTTTACAATATATTTTTTTATCATGTGTTTTAAACACTTCTGCTCTGAAGCACATAAACAGTCTAATCACATTGTTATGACCACTTACTGGAAGTGCCATCTGTAGTGCGTAGCCCATGACGTATGGCCCATGACGTGGGCGGGTGAAGCGGGTATATAGCGACCGACAGGCTGGCTGTACACATTGTGCTTCCTGCTGTCATGGGTAAGGGAAGCTATTTAACCGAATTGCAAAAAGGGATGATCACTATCTTATCGGCCAAGGGGAGCAGCATTTCGGAACAGCGACGTTTGTGAGCTGTTCACGTGCCTCTGTGGTAAAAGCGTATCGTGAGTTGACGAATGACACCATTGAGAATAACCGTTGTGAAAACTGCGGAGCTCCACGCGCCATCGTTGTCCGAGGTGAACGTCGACTACGACCGTGCGTGAAGGCCAACCGACTGGCTACAGTGGAACAGCTCATCTTCCAGATGAACCAGGGGGCATCCAGACACGTGTATACCGCAACAGTTCAGTGAACCTTCTGCGAATGGAGCTCCGGAGTAAACGGGTGCATAGATGAAAACGAATGAAATTTGCTCAACTGCATGGCGACTGGACCACTGCTGATTGGCGACAGGTAGCCTTCTCTGTAGAGTCACGGTTTCAGCTGTATAGAACGGCTGGACCTCAGCGTGTCCGGCGAGAAACGTTGGAGAGCAAACACCCTGCATCCATTGCTGGACGTACACAAGGAGGTAGGGGCAGTGTTATGGTCTGGAGAATGTTCTTGTGGTATTTTCTACATCGCATCATCCGCGTGGAACGCACTATTGATCGATTTGATTATGAATCCATCCTCGGCAATCACGTCCACCCGTACATGATGATTGTCTTTCCTTGGGAGGATGGGATCTTCCAGCACGGTAATGCGCCTTGCCACGTGGCTAGAAGTGTCCGCACGTGGCTGTAAGAGAACGCTCATTACTTCAAAGTTCTTCCCTTGTACCCAAACAACCCCGATCTCAATCCAATTGAACATCTGTGGGACCACCTCGAGTGTCATGATCGCAGTCTGTCTCCTCCTCCACGCACCCTTCAACAGTTATGGGACGCACAGCAGACGCCATGGCTCCAGATTCCCGTGGATACCTATCAGCATCTGACCGAGTCTCTGCCATCTCGTCTAGATGCTGTCCGTGCTGCGAAGATGGTCATAATAATGTTGTTATACTGTGTATACTTCGCATAATTTCATGCAGTAATGTTATATGGAATAATACCATGGGCACCGTATTCTCACAGCCTAAAATATTTCGGCTCCAAAAAAGAGCAATCAGAAACATAAATAAGACAAAAATAGTTTTCGTGTCGTACTTTGTGTACGAAGTTAGTCATATTAACATTTACAGGTCCATATGTTTTTTCACTAAATAGGTTTATTGTTAAAAATAACAGCAGTTTTGATAAGAATTATTTGATACACTCATATAAAACCAGAAGAAAAGACAATTTACATCGGCCAACAAACTATCTAAAAATTGTTCAGAATGTTGTGCACTTAGCTGGAATTAAATATTTAAATAAATTACCAACTGACCTTAACAATATATGCAGAAGTAACATTAAACAATTTAAAATTAGCTTATAGAAATATCTGTTAGATAATGTTTTTATTGAGTTGATGAATTTCTTATTTTAAATTAGTTAGCTTAATTTATTTGATGATTGTTGTTACTTTCCAAATGTGTATTTTGTAATCTAATGTATGCATTATATTTTGTTATACTGACGAACTCTCTATCCCTGGGCACATGCCGTTTTAGGGATCAATGGAGTGATAAATAAAATAAATAAATAAATACAAATTTACAAAAACCAGGTCTCCAGAATTTTTAAAAAGGCCATCAATTAAAGTCACCGATTTGTGTTTCAAGGGTTTGGTAGACACCGTGTCTACAATCCTGTACTATGTTTACATGTAAGCACATAAACGTAAATGTGAATATTTACTGCTTGCTATACGGTTAGCAAATTTTCCAGATTCGTAATGTGCAAAAGTCAATATTGTACCTCAATTAACAATTGTAACATATACGACAACAAAATATTACTTGTAACTATAGTCATAATTCAGTGTCATTTGAATTTCTTATTTGATTGACTTTAGAACCAAAGACAGCAACACACTGGAAGAAAATATACTATGTGCATTTCAGCAAGCACTTCTTTATTCATGAACTAACGTGTTGAAAACATGTGTCTATTGAATTAGAGCATAAGAGTAAAATTACATGTAATTGGGAAGATGTAAATTTCCAATATTCACTATATATTTGACGTCTGAGATACGGGTGATGTCCCATACTATGTCCATATAGGATAATTATTTAATCCTCAGAATACAGGAAATCCCAGACAGCACGGGACAGTTGGCAATCTCAGCTTGCCCCTAATTTCGGTGCTTCTACAACATTTTGTTCCCTCATTACGGTGGGTGGAGAGGGGGAGAGTTCATATGCTATGAAATGCTATATATTAGCCAACGAGGCTCATTGCATAGCAGGCGAAGCTTTGGAGCATATTCTCGTACCAAACCTGGAACTGCCAGAAGTGTGAGCCAAATGTGTAGAGCCCCCAGCAGACGAGCCCCGCCACACCCTCGGTGATGATGACTGGCTTGTAGCACAGCATATCTGTCAGCAGCAGCACTAGCAGCATGTGGGAGATGTACGAGTATGTACCTACTGGGTACAGCTCACGGTTCACCTGGCATGTAACACACACTGATCATTGACAAGGGGAGCACATAAAGCATTCTTAGATTCGACTGGTTCTTTAATGCTTATTGCTATTTAAATCTTTGGTTATTTTCTTTATAATGTATCCTGTAGTTTAATTAACTTTTACTATTTGGTATTTACTATTACAGTAGACTCGCGAGCTACCATTTTTCAGGGGGCTGTCAAAACATTTACATACATCCAGAATTTCAATAGATGAGGGTTTGACATGTACTAGAGTAAAATACAACTTCTCACCTTATTAAACTTTATGTTGAGTATTGTGAGAGCTGTACCTTATCTATGAATAAATATAAAATAGGAATATTTAAGTACTACTGTATTAGTATCACTGTAAATAATAAATAAAAAAAACATTTCACTTCACATCACAAAATAATGTGTATAACTAATTGTAATCCAGCACTGAATGCAAGCCACCACCATACTTTCAGACGCTCTCAATAAGAAACCCATACGATACCGGATTTTGAATGTGCCATGCGCACTCGATCAGCTGAGAGCAGGCGCAGAGGTTATCGATCGGCCAGTGTGTTCACGGTGGGCAAGGCGGAGAAGGACAAACCACAGTGGGGGGAGGAGTAAAACAATTTAGCCCTCTTTTTCAAATCCACGGGCACACTGAGGGAGCAAGGACGCTACGTTGGTTTTCAGGCAACTATAGTCCATTCACGACGAGAATAGACTTATGAACATCATCAACCTTTGAAAAAACACCCTAGTTATTAGCTGCATGCATAGCTTGTAAAAAAAAAAAAAAAAGCGTGTGTGGTACAGTATCCACACCCACCTCTTTTTTTTTACTAGCTATGCATGCAGCTAATGGCTAGGGTGTTTTTTCAAAGGTTGATTTTTATAAGTCTGTTCTAGTCGTGAATGGACTATAGCTCCCTTCCCGCCAGTCTTGCAAGGGGATGAAGGGAGCTCTCCTGAATATCATCAAATACAGACAAAGCTTACAGAATTCAAGGCACGCACTCTCTGTCTCATGCAACTTCGTAAGATTTTGATAGATCGACGAAAGTAGCGCCAATGTTTACTTTTTGTTTATGTATCGTTTCGTCATCACCTGGCATGTCAAGTGTATTTATAGACTAACATTTCTCTAAAAAAATTCGTAAGTTATAAAAGTAAAAATAGAGAACGTTTCCAAAAATTAAATATTGATCAACTCTTTTTTAATTTATAGGGACAGCGAATTTGGGTTAATATTTGCGAGACAATAATGTAGTTATTATCACAATTTGGATGTTACAGCTAATATGTAATAATAAAAGTAATTCGGGGAACTTGCTTGACAACGCACTTCCATTCGCCTAGTAACTCACCAACAACTACATCAAAGCAGTTATTCTGCTATTACTGATACTAAACAGCTCGAGTTGGAAATATGTGACAATTATTACAATTATATATAGTGAATATTAATACAGTATAGGGACAACACTAAAACAAGGAAATGGTTTTTGGGAAGAAAAGGACATGGCGCGTAATGGACGAAGGCGTAATAATGACCGGCCCAACAGAAATTACTTCTAATAAAAATCGCTGTACACAGAAATACTTATGTTACTTGAAAAATTATACAGAGCTCGCGGGAAAATGAGAAAATTTTTATCCGGTCGTAAATTCGTTATTTTACTATTTTTTTTCTGGCTGGTAGTGTCCCAGAAGCCAATTAACAGATGGTGTGGCAGGACGTGTAGTGAGCCGAGCGCTTTCCACAACAGGTAGCAGCACATTGACCTGCCTCTTGATCCCAACTGTACCATCTTTTTAAAAGATCACTTTACTCCTTCGCTCGAAATGACACGAGTTTAAAATATATTTCTTCAAATTATTTGAAAAATAATTCAACAATACCCTGCGATATTTCTGAAGGCTTTCGGAATTAATATCAATAAGTCATGGGTGATATTTTTGTGTGGGTATCACGTGAAAAGAACTCTAAATATTTGAAGTTGTGTTTCATTCAAATATGGATTGTTCTCATTTGCATTTCATTTCGAACACCTCTATATTACTAGTACTTTAGCACGAAGTTTACTTTCTAACACTAACAACAGCTGTTTTGTGACCATGTAAAATTAAATATATTAATTTATCTAGGAACTCTTCATTTTCCGCTTATTTTCTACACGTCTGATGTGTGTCGGCAGTGCAGTCAGAATAGCCAATGTAATAATAATTTTAATTTGTTCAAACATTAGTTGATACGGGATTTTGTAAATGGCACGTTGTTTGTTTCGTATACGCCAAGTTGCCACTCACTGACTATCAAGACCTTGCCAAGTCATATGTGACTAAGTGTATCTACACTTACATTAGCGATTAGGGATGAGCTAAACAGTTATAATACGATAGAGGTTATAAGAGTTATCGTTATTTGTGGATAACAGGTTATTTAAACAGTTATTGTGTAACTGTTGTATGACATGAAAATATAATATATGTTTTACTTTCCAACTTCTATGTTGTTATACTGGAATCGGCTCTTGTATATATATATATATATATATATATATATATATATATATATATATATATATATATATATATATATATATATATATATATTTATTTATTTATTTATCTGCGCACGCGAATACCATATCATCCGCTATTAGATGCTTAACATTTTAAAAAGAGAGTGAAGAAATATCAATGACACTATTTTGAAACAAATCTTAATCATAATTTTTACATTTAATGGAGGGTCGGCAAATTGTTTATAGAAACATGATGTCAAATTAGATCAATATATTCACTAAAGATTTTGGTTTATATCTTTATTACAAGCAAACTTAAACTGGCGGTCGACATTAGCTTTGTGATCTTTTTGTGATAATTGAGGATAGAGAAACTGTAGGGTGTTAAACTGAAACATGTTTGCATAAATTACTTATTGTGCTCTTGTACAAACAGTTTTGCTTACACGTGTTACATGAAGCAATTCCATCATTAACCAAAGTGAAAAACTTCCATATCTCACTTGTTTTACGCCGTTTAGGTTCATACGTCGAAATTATTTCATAACACTGCACAAAAATCTACCCGAAAGTGTAAATCGTTTTCGTTACCCCAGTACTGAAACTCCGGGAATGCTAAACGGTTATTGAATAACTGAGAACGGTTTACAGAACGGGATCAGCACAGAAGATTCGAAGCCTGCATTGAAGTGTTACCTAGGAAGTTGTAGAGGAGTTATAACTGAACAGTTGCAACTTACGCAGCTAGGTTTTGTTAAGGTTAAACCGTTATTGGTAACAGTTTTACTGGAATTGGGAACAAGAACGGAACTTTTATATTTTATTCACTGAGAACATATAACTGTTACCTTAAATAACGCTCATCCTTATTGGCGATGCTGTGATCGCGTGGCAAATATGTAGTTAAATAATTAATAATATTTCACTTTTAAAAGTGTGGTTTCAAGTAGACCCCTCCAGGATATCAGTTTATTCAGAAGACACGCCTGTATTAAAATCAATTATATAAATTCTTCAACTTCCCCACAATGAGCTAATGAAAATTAACTTTATGATTCCTATTTTAAGCGACACAAAATCTTGATAAAGTTCCTACGATTGGATTACCATCGCACACTGATGACTACCGTGACCTTGTTAAAGATCATTCGGCGAAACACTTAACCACTGTGTGGTTATGTGTGTTTGACAGGATTGCCATGTGTCGTTAAACTGAGATCACATGACTATTTTTATTTAATGTTTCATATACTCTACTGATTACCCTTCTACTTGGCATGATCTTTATGTAATTGCTTAAAGATTTTCATTTATTTCTTTGGTTTAAAAATTAAGACTGTGTTTTACCAGACCTGTCCAAGCAGAATCAGCATGTAGTAATTTAGTTTTTAAAAGCTGAAGGCTATGAGCCAGTGGAGATTCATCAGATAATGATTGCTGTTTCTGATTGGTTATGAATGATTTGCGAGGGCCCAGAGGAAATGGCAGATTTGTTGCATCCCTGCCAGGTGTACAAATTTGCGACCAATAGTCTGGTTGCAAACATTGACAGCACAGACAAGGCAAACTGTCAACAAACATTTGTGATTTGACAATTGAGTTTGACATTACCATTGGTACTATAAGGAAGATAGTATCTCCTAGCCTGGAGCACTAGGAAGCGTGTTGTCAATGCATACCCCACGTGTGGATTAAACACCACAAGAAATAGTGAATGAGACTCGGCTTGAAGCATTTTATATGGTACAGCAATGGAGGTGAAACATTTCTGCAGTGTATTGTGGCAGAAGAACCAGAAATAAATCCTTATCAGCATGCAGCGGAAGCTTGCTGGCTTTCCCAAGACATGGGAATTCAAATTGCATCAATCAGCAGTAAAGGTAATGATGTAAATTATTTGACATGATGGAGTTTAAGGACCTCAATCCTAAAATCTAGCTTGGCAGTTCACCCAATAATTGAAACAAGGGACATTGTCTTCAGGAATTGTCACTCTCCACGACATAGGCCAGATGTCACAAGGATTGTTGTTAGGAGGTACACGAACATCTCTCTGGGTCATCAAAGAAATTTCTGATGGGCTGACATATCAACACCGGCAAGGCTGTAAAGGTAGCAGTTGGGAAAATATTTAATCGCGAACAGAATCTTTCTTTACAGATGGAAACTACCCCCATCGTTACAATACAATACCTAAACCCAAGAATTACTTATCCTGAGAAACATTGTATACAGCAAGTTTAAATAAATACTTATTTGAATTTTCATGTGTTTTCATCTTTCTGCACTTCCTCGCACACCTTGATTGTGTTTCATTTAAACATACATAATGTATGAAATATTTCTAGTTTCTGAAAACAGAAACAACATGACTGTGTTATGCAATTTATGACTACTGTTGGCAAAGACCTTAAGTGCTGTAAGGAATTCTTCGCCCAAATTGAGGTGGCACATATGGTATTGTAACATATCTACAAATTCGTTCTTTCTTGTCAGTATCTTAGTTGACAAATTCCAATATATTGCCACCCACACATATAAAATTGACTATCATCCATTCCAATAAATAAGTTAGTGTTGAGATAATAATTACCAGTTTTGGAATTTGACTTACTCATAATTACAAGACACATGAGCCGAATTTAGTATAACTTCGACTGAGTTGTATGCCTATAGGCATTTCATGCAAGTAAAGACATATGTTGTCCATAAACATACTTCCCAGTTCAACAAATGCACAATCATGAGTCAAAACAAATTATATACTCCAGCGTACTACATCTTAGTTTTGTATTCGTTGTTGAAAACAAATTTTTTTTTTCAAATAACATTTTAGTTGAGGATGTGTTTGAGTTTTCTACTACGCCATGTAAGATTTAAGATAGGGCACCATGATGTTTAATATTAGTTTTAAAATATTTTACAACCCATTTTTCATGAATGTTTTTCAAATATTTTTATCTTTTATCTTTTTTGTTTGATTAATATGTAAGTTGTGTTAAAATCATAGCTTTAATGGTTACCTACTTAGTGTAAGATGTTCTTACAAATTGATTCTACTACTTGCAAATATAGATCTGCCTAAGTAACGATCTGGTCGCTTTAGCTCTCCGGTACCTCAGATGAGTTTTGAAATATCATGAAGGATATTTTACTAGTATTGTTTTAATCTAATATAGTTTTTATATAAAAATTATAAAACTAATGTAGCACCAAAGTGAATACAGTTATAGTCAAGACACCATTATAAAGACAACCAGTAGCCTCGCTGTGCGAATATTTTAAATTATATACAGCATTAAATTGGAAAGAAACAATATATCAAGATAAAATACGAATGGAATGTCTAAGGAAATTAAACTGGAATTAGTTCCTTTCTGTGATGAACTTTCCAAGCCCTGATCACATGATGTGTCACACATCTTGATAAGAAATGTATCCTGTATCCATATTGTTTTATATAGTCTCACATAATTTGTTCTATTTCTTAGATCTTGTAAATCCTAAGTTTAGAGAAACATTTAAGTAGTGAGACTTGCCATACGACATATTACAGTAGGCCTACATAGTAGGCCTAAACATAAGTTTTGTAAAATGACTAAATATGTTTCACTTTTTGCGCTTTATCTATTTTTTAATTTAACTCAGACTGTTTAGTTATTGCTTATGACACGAACTTACCAGGTTCAGTCACATTCAATTAGTGTAAGCAAATGTATTATTATTTTTTCAACATTCTGAACTATGGCACCATGGTAAAGATAAACACACTGAAATGTGAAGCAAATTGAATGTATACTGCCATACAATGTTGAGATTATACAAAGAGAATTCCACAGGATAGACTTTCGTCACTAAGATTTTTATATTCTTTCACTTCCAGATTTAATTTGGCATAGGCCATGAGCAAAAATTTTGGAACATTTATGTAGAGGTAGTGAGATAAATATGTAGGTCTACTCAAAACATATCTGTGACTAAATTAGAGAAAAATTACTGTATTCTTACCATTTCTTCTGTGAAGTTTAACCAAGGGCCAGTCAAGTAGTGCACTGAAAATGGTTCTGAAGGCCTGAATTCTTTCAGGAATCCAAACATGCAAAGAACCAGTGATGTTCTTATCCATAATTGCATTGTGACTCTGTATTCTGTTTCTGTGGAGAAAAATATAACTTATATGAAATGCATTGTACTGATTTTTTAAAATTATTAGTATTGTCAGAAATCATTATGAAAGAGATGTTGACAAATATTATTGGTCAACAAGAAAGAGTATGAAATATCTATTTATAAATCATCGTGTGACACATTTTATCAAGTACACTTCACAGTATATTAAAAAAGTACCTTTGTTCTTGTACACTGCACATCATTGGCAATCTTCTACAGCAAAGGAATTGCGATGCGATTCCTTATTCTGTGTAATAAAAAGTGTAATTTCCATTTTAAAAATGAGAATTACTATGTTTTAGAGTAAGTAACATTAAAATGTGTATTAGAATGAATAGTGGACTGAAGTAGGACTGGTGTGAGATAATCCCGTCCATTCGCCGAGGTGGACTGGACTGTAGAATCCTGATTGTGAATATACTCTAAACATTGACATTGGGAATGAACAGGGACTGAAAGCAAAACATATAAAATGCAGTTTTGAATAAGCTCTCTCACTCTCTTTGCATGCAGTTAAGTTGACTGAAAATGTGCAGCAAAACTGAAAAGGAGCAGAGAAATATGTAAGAGCGAGCGAGAAAGGGAAAAGGCCGGGGGGGGGGGGGGGTAGAGAATTTGAGTAGAGTTAGCGCACGCGATGTGGACCATCTTCTGAAATGCCATAGTGATTTGGGGAGGGGGGGTGCAGTTGTGTAGTACGTGAGAGGGCCCAGGAGGCGAGGCTGCAGGCTCTCTCGCCATTTATAATCATTGCCGAAGCTCAGAGCGGGGGTGTGCTCGGGCCCTTGTGAGGGCCCTTATACCACCCAGACGGTTGCGGGCTGAGGAAGTTTCCTTCACCAGACCGCAAAGAACACATAGACCAGAGGTCAGGACGCCCTGCACGTCCCGGCGCAAAATTGCAGGCTCTCTGCTAACTTCCCCTATGGTTATATACTCTGGATGCCTACCCCACCACCACCATGCACCGCCCCCCTCTTTGCCCATGAGAAATGCTGTGATTAGTTCTATCGTTAGCTAACAGGAGCGATGCTAGTGCTCTCGCTCAGCTGCCAGCCTAGTTCTGGACTCAGTTGCTAGGTGATGCGCCAGTCATTCGATTAGTCGACCACTCAGCTTAGTTCTAGACACGGATGCTAAGTGGCGCGGCAGTCGCTCGGCTGCCAGCGCTACTGTTGCTTGATGTTGCCATCTGTTGGTAGGAGTGCTGGTATCGGCTGGAAGCTAAGGCAATGGTATTTATACATACTACATGCAGAAGTATTATGCTTTTATTCAGTATAAATAGCTATAAACTAGGGTGGGATCAAACTGCCGAACTGTGGGTTAACAACCCAATGCTCCAGTCGATTCACCCACCAAGGCATGGGTAGAAATGGAACTTTTAATGATGTATAAAAAAAAGAATCACCTATGAACTCGTTCATTCAAAACGGATTTGTTGTATATGATAATTGAACCACCGATTAGTTAAACCACACCGTAATTTCTAAAAAAAGTTATGTATTTAATTAATATTTTTTATTTATCACTTTAAAATTTTCAAACATAAATGTATGGAGCAGAAAGTCTACGAACTCGTATTCTAAAGAAGAATTCGATTATGATATCATAACAGCCAAATATTCAAGACATAACTTTATAAAATAAAAGTTATGTGTTTAAATTAAAAATATAGTTATTAAACTTTTACAAACGAATATATCAATTATGTGTTTAATGATTAGTATTTTCTTAGACAGATAAGAATGTGTCGCCAGAAAATAGGATTATGTGGCTATAATCATTGCCATATTGAATTTAGTAGGCATAGTAGCAAACATTTTCAAAATTAATTACGTAATCATTCCGAGCATTAAATACAATGGAACGGTTACCTTACCACAGGGCATGTTTAAAGTGAAGTGAATCTGCATCATACCCACAGAAACTTATAAGCATAGGCTTCAGGCACTTAACCCTTTGAGCATCTAAACCTATTGGCACTTAACCCTTTAAGCTCTTAACGCTTTTAGAATGTAGCCCTTAGAGCACTTAACCCTTTAGGTACTTAAATTTTTGAGTAATTATCCATTTGAGCACTTACCCTTTCAGCACTTAACTCTTCGAGCACTCAGTCCTTCGGGTACTTAAACCTTTAGTCACTTAACCCTTTGGACACTTAACCCTTTGCGCACTTAACCCTTTGCGCACTTAACCCTTTGAACACTTAATATAATTTTATTTTATAATTAAATAAATATTTATTTTTGGGTTGTATTCCTGCTTAGAGCAATTTATGCAATATTATTATTAATTTATTGGATTCGATTCCCAGGCAAGACACTTAATATTTCGTGCATTAAATGATCCAAGTGAGATAGGGTAGGGGGAATTGCATTTACTTATGCAATCTCTCATATGGTCTCATCGGAGAGAAAGTGAGATGTTACACAGCCATAAGTGTTGAAGTTCCTATAGCTGGCCAGAAACTGTCGTCTTGAGCCATCAGCCAGTGCTTCACAACCCAGTAGTCATAGAGGGGGTAATGTGCCTGCACCCACAACCATATTCACCTATACCTCACGACCCCTACCTCCTGCAGTCTTACAGGATATTTCAGGAGTTGTGCTGCGGGGCATCGAGTCTAGGAGTCACCAGGATGGGAGTTCTGGTGAACGGTGAGTGGATTGACACAGAGATCTAGTACCGGACAGCGTATTTGAAATTTTGTTTACTTTTTTTCCTAAACTTTGAACTCTGGCATTTTATAACTTTTAATATCTTCTAGACTTTATGCCTTTCTACAGTTTAACCAGTCATACACTTTAATATTTTCTATATTCTCATGAAACTTATCATTCTCTTGGTGTTCAATGGTGTTTGGAGGTTATCCTTTTTGAAAAGTAAGCCTTTTTTGACATTTAAATTGAATTCAGTGTTAACTTGTTTTGAAAATTATCAGTTTGAATTTGTTTGAAACTCGTTTAATATTTTTAAAGTGAGCATATTAAATTGCTGTAAGGTGGGGCGCTTGGGTAGCGTAATTGACTAAGCCATAGGTTATGACGCGCACCTGGTAGAGATCCGAACCCTTCCAGGGTAAGATTAATTAGATACACAGTTATTACATAAGAAATGTAACATAGTATCCATCAATGGGAAAACATGGCGGGTGTTACCTATGTTATGACAATATTTACAAATATTTATTTTCACCCATCAGTGCATTTTGTTTCTGTTCTTTATCATTACTCTTTCATCATTGTAACTAGCCTCTGTGCATGGAGGTCAACAACATACTTATTTATTTAGACGACTCAATTTCGGAGTGAAATAATTTGCGTTTTGTGTAGTAATAATTGTATCCGTTTTTCCAAGCACAATATGAATATAGCCAAAACAAATAAATACCAGGAAAAATTATATATGTAATTTTGTTTCTGGCACTGAAGGAATTCAGGAGGATGTAGCGCTTGGGCATTGCATTATCCCCACTTCTTCGCTATTTGTCCAGCATTTAAACCTATGACTGTAAAACCAATATTATCAAGCATTGCAAAAAAAATTGTTGACCAAAAACCATCTAATCTCTGTAATTAGTAAGAAAACAGCTTTTATTTTGTTAAGTAAAGTGAAAGTTTAAAATTGATAATCGTTTGTCAAGTGTTCCAAAAAATATTCCTTTACTATTTTAGAAATATTTTATTTGTAACCTTCTGTATCTATTCTTATGGCCATTAAATTTTATAACGTGTGATTTGAGACTTACAAATTTCGCCATATTATATGGTGACAAGCTATAATTTACTGTCCTTTACATATCAAAGCAAAATCAGTGATTCATTGACTCCTGGTCTTAATATGAAGTCATTCAACACTGCGACAATGTTTCAGTGTCACTCAACCATCGAACGTCCCGTTATAATTAGAGGCTCCTGTTTTTAGCGAAATGATTTCAGGACAAGTTGTGTTCCGAAACACTTTAGTTAAAAACCACTTTCTTGGTTGGATCGTTTGCCTTTTTTCACGTCTCATGGGTTTGCCTGCAAATCACGAACAGTCAGTATCGGAGAAACTTTGGTTCACTCATCTTCACACAAAGACAGGCGACCAATAGCCATAGGAAGACTGCAAGTGTGCACTCAGGATAGTGAAACTAAGCCTCCGAGTAAATCTTTTCGCGAAAAACAAGTGGCCCTAGTTATAACTAGTGTCTTTCGAGATGTGCTACACAAACTCTCGGCCAATGACAAAAGGCAAAAATACAGCATGCATCTGGAGTTCAGTCATTTAACCAATAGTAATGTGAACTTTGTACGTCCAAAGAAAGGTAGGTGAGCCAAAAGTGGCCCATTTAAGATTCAACTGTGTATTAGAACATTTCATTGGCAATTAAAAATCCGAAATAAATATTTACACATTCTATCACAAATATACAAGGCATATTATGTTTAATTATATCCAAAATTAAACTTCTTCTGTCTTTATTTAAAGTCATAAGAAAAACACGAATTTTGGCCACCTTAGGAACACATGAATTGGCCCCTTTCACAAAATATTTTGAAATTGACTTCGCATGAGCCGTATTTTCTAGATAGAAATGCGAAATAGTATGATATACGATAAAGTTTGTTTAAACATTTAAATGTGAACAATAAATAATTTAAAAAAAGCAAGAAATTAATTAGGAAAAAATTCCTTAACTTAAAAAATGTAACTTAAAAACTAAAACGTTTTTATTAAACATTCAAATTCTGTAAAACATACGAAACCAATAATAATAAATGGCCAGTTCAGTCGGACTCCTGGCAGTTGAGCACACAAATAATGGGATCTTATCCTGCTTAATGAGTCCTTCACATTCCTTATGGACATAACGATGGCATTGATTACAAAACCTCATATAGAGTTGACTATCAGTCTTATACAAATGGCAATACTAGCTTTCACTTTTCTTTTGAAATTTTTTGAGTCCACTAGTGGTAGCCTCAGTATAGACTTTGTCAAATGACACCTTACTTGGTCCAGCTTTTGAATTACTACTTGCCAGGCTAACCCTCTTCATGCTTGCACTGTTGGGTTGAATCACAGATTTCTTGTTGTGCTGGAAGAGAGAAGCTACCTTTTTTTTGTGCCCTATAGTTAATGGCTTTCCTTCTCAGAGTCCCACTTTACTTCGCTGGGGCTCCACGTTAACTATAGATATGAATAAAAATACAGCCTATTGAATTGCCGAGGGGGATACGCGGAGCTTACCGTCTGCTCTGCCGGTTGTATGGAGTGCTGAATTCTGACTAACGACATGGCATCGGTTTCTCCACACGGCACCAAAATGAAAACATGAAAAATCTGAACTTAATGAATAATCTGATAAGTGAAATTGATGTTGCACATAATTAAGATTGCTAAACTAAAACACATTGGTGACATGCTCATGAATGCCAGAGCCCCAGATATGGCTAAGAATGTGATGTCACGAGAATGTCACTGCACTTGAAGGGTAATATTAAGTGAAATGAGGCCTAAGGTGGCTGATTTTTGATAGATGATTACATGGAAAATCTTGTAATTAACATTTTACAACCGGTATGTGTCATTATGTAATTAATTTCAGGAATGTGTATGGACGTGACGACACATAGATTTCGTAACTAAAGGCGGAGCTACACTCTGTTTTCTATGGAATTTTATCGACTCTCTATGCTGGAGCGGGCGATTTTCTTTAGTCAGTTATGGTTTAATCACCGCGAATTATGCTTAAAAATGCTCCTATTAATAGTGCTGCTAGGGAACTACTCGCCACTTACACCTCCTGCGGGAATTTTATTCCCCCTCTTTTGAAACCATTTGGAGCCCTGTTGCACTCCGAATTCGACCACAGAGCCCGTCAACATCGGGCACATCGAAAAGTCGTGGGAAACTTCAGCATCTGGTAATAAATATGTGTTAGTCATTACGGAATTCGTCACCAGATATGCCGCGGCCTGTCCCGTCAAAACGATAGACGCCATCACCTGCACGAACTTCATCAAAGATGTTATCCTCCAATTTGGTTGCCCTTAAGCGATTCTAACCGATCGAGGCACATCATTTAATAACGAAATGATGGCTTAACTGTCCCATAAACTACAAATAAATAAACTACAGACGACGGCCTATAACCCTGGTTGCAGCGGTTTAACGGAACAAGTAAATAAAATCCTATCTCAGCATTATACCTCTTGTGCTAGTGAAGACCATGCACACTGGGATGATTATGTTTCTTACATTTTATTTAATTACAACACTACTGTAAACAGAAGCACTAAGTGCTCCACATTCTTTCTACTACACGCGCACATGATAAGCCATATGTACGCCCCACAAGCCAATTATTGGTGTCAACAATTACAACAAACACAAGAACACGTAAATCTCATTGTTTCACAGCAGAAGCAAAAACGGCTGTTCGATGCTAAATACCACTCAAATAACCTAAAAACCTCCAAAAATTTGTATGGTGAAGGACCTACGAACATCAAAAAGCACTTTCATTTAAAAATCAAGGGCCATACAGAATCCATGATATAATTGGGCCTTCCACGATAGCAGCAGAAATACGAAAAAGGGGTCACACCAAAATAGACACAGTCAGTACACTTAACATAAAACTTGCAAATATCAGAAACTAATATCTCCGATTATGTTACAGGTATTATATATGTGGAACGGGATATTCGCCTGCCAACACGATGCTCCAGTGTGCTGTCATATTTCACATAGCCCTGGAGAACAGCTATCCTGCAACAAGCACAGTACACTGTTTAAGCAGCCACTTCGTGTCAAAACCACATCTGGCAACATAACTGCAGTCTCAGACAGAAGAGTTACTACCTTGTTCAGCTGAAAGGTGGTGTAATACACGGCGCGAGGACCAGGTGACAGCGCACACCAATATCGCCGATGATAAATCATTGTAACAATTAAATAACTGTAAATTATGTGAAATGTGTACCCCCCTTTTTTTGCAGATGAAGGGAACAAGAACGTGGACAGGTAAAAATCGTAATTACAGTAGTTCCAACACGAATATTTGCCTTTGCTAGTTGTTTTTGGTCCAGTATTGCCAATGCATTTGAATGAGGAAAAGTCATTATGAAGCCACTCAGTTGACTTTAAATGAAGGTGTTACATTTTACTCAATTAATGAGACATTAAACACTGACTGGAAATTTTCGCATGCAAGGTTACCCATGGTAGACTATGTATCAAGCCACCATAATGTCTTTCAGAACTCAGTATTTTCTGTAATGTCAAAATATCATTTTAACTATTTTAGTTTATCAACAATAGTGGCGCTCATTGTGGCTTTAACATTAATGTACTACAAGCTAGTAAACATCTCTATTTTGCTCGAAAAGCAGTAAAATATAGCTCTAAGGGGAGTATAAATGCACAGGGATTTGTAGGGCATTGGGTTAGATTAAACTCAATCACAGAGGAAAATAATTAATTGTGAGCTATATATATATATAGGACACTTCCAGGAGTAATTGCACTGACCAGTTTTTATTTCTATATTTTCTCATATCTGCACACTAATTTAAAAGAATAAATACAGTTCTATATGGCATGCCAGGTCACGCGTACTTTCCAGTTAGAAGAAGAAGTTGGTAGGCCTGTAGCATTGCGTACCAATACAGACAGCGCATTCTTTCAGCAGGCGTCATAACTTGCCTAAGTGACAGGCGTTCATAGGTAAGAAAAATGCACACTCCCTGCAATATAAAGGGCAGGAGCGGACAGTGCAGTGCCGTAAGAAATATTTCCACAATTGAGCTCTAGAAAGCAGCTATAGATAGAATTGCCCCGTAAGGCGAGAATGCCAAATGAGTTAAGTTTAAAATTATATTTTTATTCAGGGGCCCCAAATATATGTACATAAGTTTTAGTACTATTATTTCGGATTAGTATACAATTAAAACAAGGCCCTTAGGTACTTGTGTATACAACAAAATATGGACTTATCTAGGCTCTACATATATATTGTAACATTTTATTATTCACAAAACGAAGACTGATATGTATACATTTAATATAAAGACCTCGTTTTAATATGTTCAACTATTAGCTCACTATTTTCTTACAATAATAGTCAATTATGTTATTACATCAGCTTTGCAATTACCAAATGTTAGATCACATTCACATAAAAGTTTTTAGAGTCATTTATCAGGAACACTGTGGCGCTGTGGCAAAATGGTAACCGGTAAAAAGTGCACTAAAATCTAACCTTTCCGATCTTTGCGGTTGGCACCAGTGCGTTCAATATTTATGTTTTTTTTTTTCAAGTAAGGGGATCATTAACTTAATTAAAGGAGTTGAGTGCACATCCCTTGTCATCTTCCTGGTAAACACGAAACCTTAGCAGCCATAATATTAATGTCACTCTGTGGGCACACAAGTATACACACTTAGAACATGAAATATTTGTACATTGTCATTTTGTTATACTGTAAAGATTAAAGTAGTTCTAATTTGAGTTTTCCTATATAAGACCCAAGGTTAAAAAGTGTTCCTATCCTAGCGATCTTTTATCAAATCGTAATATGAAGAAGTACAGACTTCTAGTAACAAAAACCTACTAATGGTAATTGTATAAAATTAACTTATTTAATTACCTTACGCAAATAGCTCCAAGCAATCATGTAAAATTAAGTGTGCCAGAAAATTGGCTATGTATAGCAACCTTAAGCGGCCTTTAACAAATCATAGTAATTAATAATTAAAGAATAATATTATATAACGTAACTCTATTACTTTTCTTTATACATCGTCTATCGATGAGAGAATGTTACTCAATGTCAATGCAAATTGTCACCAGTATAACTTAGTGTATGTAGAAACAACTTGTGACCTAATAATTCTTGTCAATTTAATGTAAATACATTTCTATAATATATATGTTCCAAAGAAAAATCGCAAGCTTAAAAAAAGCATGCGTGTATGTATAAATCACAGAACTAGTGCTCTAAAAATCAATTTTTCAAAACTCTTGCAGCCGCACTGACATCTTATAAAAAATTCCTTAGTTGCAACATCATCCCTAGTCTGTGCGCGCAGAAGGACATTTAATTGTGATATCCTGTCGGCTTCTGCGTAGAAGAAAGACCCTTTTCGGCGGCACTCCCCAATTCTGTGCCCGGGGCACATGGGCTGCTCCTTCGCTGCGATGCCGCCATACTGCACCAACGGCTCGGCCTCACTCTTACCTCCCCAGCATCGTCCGGACCTTGTTCTCTCATGCGAGGATGCATGAGTCTTGTGGAGACGGGGGTCCATGGCACGGTCACCCACAGCTAGGGCTGGCAGGAAGCTTGCAATCGCGTGGGGTTGCGCGAACTCGGCAGGCCAGCCCCACTGTTTTGGTAACATTCCCGGGGGCGGGGGAGGGTAACGAGGCCGGGGCCGCGACTATATAAGCTTGGACCAATGATGGCTTGTGGGCATCTTGATCCAGTACGCCCGAGCGACACCCTGAAGGAGGACCACCAGGCCAGTGGTCCGAGATCGACACTGTCCTCAGCCACCGTCGAAAGGGTATTTTCGCATTCGTCTACGAGATACTGTCCAGTATAAGTATATCTCCGATAAAGGCGCACAAGGTTGCTGAGACAAAAGGACAGGCTAAAACGCAGTCAGACTCCTTTAGAGTCAGAGCACATTATTTTATTTACTAAACTAGTCCCTCTAGCTCTTGCCTTGTAGCTTTTTATTAATCAGTGTAAGGTGTTATTGAGTTACGAATTTGAGCAGTTTCTGTGTAATTATTGCGAGTTGAATAAAAGTAGTGTTTTCATATATCTTAGTGCTTTACCTCCATCTACTAACATCCCTCTAATAAGTGCATGACCTGATCCCCTCAGGAGAGCTCACAGCAACTCACTATAGCGTTGGATCACCTATAGCACAGAAATAAGCTGCGATACTGTCAGGCATGGAGTCAAACAGATGTCGGTTGTTCTCCTGGGGAAGATCCTTCTACAGCTGGCGCAAATGACCCTCCAAATCCGCCGTAGTTGCCGATGGCTGAAGTTCCTGTCCAATATGGCCCCAAACGTTCTCGATGGGCGAGAGGTCTGGCCAAGGAAGCAGATTGACATCATGAAGGCAGACCAGAGATACTTTTGCTATGTAAGGCCAGGCATTATTCTGCAAAAAATGTGGTTGTTAAGCTGCACCAAGCAGGGGAGCGCACATGGTCACAGAATTTCTTACACATTTCGCTACTCCTTCAGAGTTCCTTCAATCACCATCAATGGGGTAGAAAATGGCACCCCACACGATGACATCTCTCTTAGCATCAGTGTGCCACTCTACAATGATGCTAGGATCACGGCTTGGCGCTAGGACATCTCCAGGCTCGAATTCGGCGGTAGCCTATATACAGATAGAACCATGTGATTCGTTGCTGATCACCACTCATTGCCAGTCTGTAAGCTGCCATGCTGCCCGTTTCTGGGAGAAGGTCACACGTGTACGGCGATCCTCAAGTCGCAATGGTAAACATCGTAAGGGAAGCCGCGACGACAAATCCCGCTCTGCTAGCCGCCTGCATGTGGTACTGGCAGACACAGGCGTTTCCCCAGCTGCTGTGACATGTCCCTAGACGGTGCGCAGCGACGCCCGTGAAATGCTTACATCTTATCGCACGATGAAACGACCCTCCTTGCTGGTGGTTCACCGGGGTCTACCCGAGCCTTTTCGATGGGTGTGTGTACCATCCTATCCCCACTGCACCGAACACCGACTCACAGTGTAGGCAAAGCAACGCGCCGAAACATCCAACCGGCCTCTCGAAGGCAGACGATGCAGCCTCTCTAAAACTCATCCAGCTGGGCAAAGGTTTGCCATATTCACTGTCTGTACATGTTGCGTGTTCACGGAACTTGGCTCTGTGGCTCACACTGCTACTAAAGCCATTTTCGGTGTATTGTAACCAAGAATGATGGAGGGACATGTATGCCCCCTAGTAGCATATCTTCGCAAGCAAACTGCATTAAATGCAAATGGGACATGTGTTAGGCTATGGCGATACTGTGTGGCAACATTTGTTGTACTCATGCGATTTGTTCATGGCAATCCAATCTTTATAAATAAGTCTATATTTGTGCAAAGTTACTGCGGAGTCATTTAAACAAGTACAATTTTCAACAGAATACCATATTAATTTGTGAAGTTTGCAACATTCACAGATTAATGTGGTTGTGTGTTGAAAGTAGTACTTGTTTAAGCAACTTGGCAGTAACTTTGCACAAATATATATATATATATATATATATATATATATATATATATAATAAAAATGTTAAAAAATTCAATGAGTAGGAAATATTTTATGCTGAATATGGTTTTTTTAACTATAGGGAAAATTACTTTCAAAGGCCGAAAGTGTTTGTAAAGCAGATGGTCGCATATGATGTTTGTAATGAGTGTCTATTTTTATGCTGACTTATTGTAAATGAAGAGTTTAATAAAAAAATCAGGAACCTGTCACTCCCTTTGTCCCCAATAAAGACAGGGTTATAATTTTTTTTTCAGTCCATCACTACCATGTTATAGTGACACAATAACATAATTACAGAATAGATATGAGTGTCTATAATAAAGTCTGTTACTAGTTAATGTGTGAAAGTTTTCTCGGCAGCTTCATTGACATTAAAATTTATCGCATTTTGAATGTAATATTATTTTTTTTGCTCAAGAGCAATGCGCTTTATGCGAATGCTTATTTTAAGAAAAAATTGCTCTCTTTAATCGGTTATTCTTTCTTATTGTGTACACACAGCAACAACAAATATGTTGTTTTCATAAAGGCCGACTCTGTTTTTCCTTTATTATAAAACATTACAATTCATTTGAAAGAAATTAGTACTTTGGGTAGTTGTTTACGCTGTGTCTCAAGTAGAAATTAGTGTCAGCAGTCAGAAACATGAGTCAACCAGCAGTTGTTGAACGAGCATCAAGTCCAGAGAACTGGGAACAAGTACTTCGAAATAGTGGTAATAGTGGAAATCACCGCTAACTTCCTAACCGCCGTCACTTTCCCATGGGACATGTTCCACTGATTTCACTGTGTACTATGCAGTTTCATGCACAAGCGGACTTCATGGCGTGACAACAGCGCGAAGTGTAAAAGACGGATATTTTTGTAATATTTAAGAGCTCCAGTCACGAGAGCACATTATATTGAAGCTTCCCGATGATGGTGTTTGTGTGTCGCAAAGATAAACAAGAGATTTATGTATTTTAAAAAGTACAGTTTTATAAGTAAATATGATTCCATATTTTTTTTGTTTTCTTTATTCTTAAAAAAGGTATGAACATTTTGAACTACTGGATTAAATCTTAAACATGAGCAATTTCACCTTGATTCTAAATTACATTGGAGGCTGCTCTTGCATTTATTTATATGCTTCATTCTTGTGTGACATGCGAAATATATGAGCTTTTGTACATTAATCTAAAACATGACTCAGTTGAAGTTATTGTGTCGGGCTTTCTCTCGTAATTGCAAGTACCTATTAGAGGTTGTTTATGTTAAACTGAGCACTTTAGAAAACCTCTTCAGTGTCTATATGTACTTATAAATATTGAGTTTTCTTCCAACATGTGAAAAATTTAACAATACAATGGGCCTGGTCAACTTATTCATGATATGGCCAAGTTAGAACTTTAAAATTGTTAGAAAAGTAAACATTTTACACATTTGCTATTTATTACAAGCATATGAATGTAAAATGCGAAAAACAAAAGAAATGTTCTCATTATTCGCAAATGATAATATAACATTTTTGATTCAGCGCTAAGAAATGGAACTACTTTTCTCTCCAACATCTGCCATCTTTACTGGACATATGCCATTCACTGTGCCCATTACAGAATATGCAGGTTTGTGCAGTGATATTTTTCAAATGTTGATTTTAAATGTGCACAGTTAACAGTGAACAGCCAATATAAATCATTTGGAGCCATTTAGAAAATTATGGGGGGGGGGGGGGGTGGAGCAGCAGTGTATAGTAGTCAGCCCACTCGCCTCCCAACACGGCAAAAAGGACTCAATTCCCGGCGACCGACGTCAAATGCAGATTTTCGCACGTTAAAAAAGTGGTGGGCATATTATCATCGTCCGGTGCATTCCCCTGCCTCACCACATCCACCTCACTTCACCCCTCCCCCTCTCCTACATCTACCTCACATAGCCCCTCCCCCTGATGCTCCACGTCCACTTCACTTCACCCCTCCCCCTGCTGATCCATATCCACCTCATTTCTCTCCACCCCATGCATCACCAAAGCCACCCCACATCAGCCCTCCTCTCCTCCTCCCAACCTGCACTGAAGACCTCATCTTGTTAAGCGCAGTCATGTATCTCTCACAACTCACATTCCATTTTCACTATTTAAGGTTTGCAGTGCTCATGGAACAGTGAAAGTAAATCCATTAGGTGAAAACTGGAGACCGGAGATACAAAAAAGAAAAAGCATCGGAATGTTTTTGTTGTTTATTATTATTTAGTAGTTAGTTAGATTCTCGCGCTTACTACTTACTGTTTGGGGTGGTCCGCGGTGATCTAGTGATTATACCACTCGCATTCGACTAGGCGAACCGGATTCGATTACCAGCGGGGTCGCTCCCGGAATTTCTCTTGTGGGAATCGTGCTGGACGATGCGCCGGTCGTCGGGTTTTCTCGGGGATCTCCGGTTTCCCCCACCCTTGCTTTCCGGCGCTGTTCCACATACACCTCGTTTCATCCTCATCGGCTCTCAAGACCTCGATGTTAAGAGCCGCCCAAATTTCTCCAAACTCTCCACTACTGTTTAGCGCTAACTGTGATTATCAACACAAGTCACTGTTTCTGCTGGCAGGAGAACAATAGTAACTGAACTGACCATTGCTAATCCTACCGATTCAAAGCATGGGTTCGTATGTAATTTATTGTAGCACATCGAACGAAGTAGCGCATTGGTAAACAACTCGATTCTCAATCAGGAGGATGCGGGTTAAATTCCTGGTGTGGATATCCTGATTTCTGTTTCCCAGGATTTTCCAAAAGCACTCCTTAATGATTTCTCAACACAAACCCTAGCTGATTCCTTCGCAGTTCTTTAATAAAAAATGGTCCCCTTACCGAGTCCATGCGTTGTTAAGGGCACGTAAAAGCCACCAAGAAATTAATAAAATAAACTTAAAGACATTAAAAATGAATCAAATGGTTTTAGGAAGCGTTCATGCAACTAGATCGGAAATCGGCAAGCCTAGCCCATCTACTCGAAATTCGGCCATATTCTACTGCAACCGTTTCAAATAAGAGGGCATCCATAAGATGGCTTTGAATCTGTAATATTGGGGAGATTATCTGGAATGACTCACAGCAGCTAAACAAAGTCTCTAACTTAGGAGGGAGCACACAACGATGAGTGGTGAGGGGGAGGGGAGGAAGGGAGCCTTTAGGTGGAATGGAGGAAACATTTAGGCGGAAGAAGGGAAGTCTTTAGACGCCCCTTTTGAAACAATTTTGTTTCTTCCTACAAATTTTGTTTGCTTGCGATATAAAACTAAATTATTTTCTTCATAACCTATAGAGGTAAATCTATAAAGCAGAAGCAATGATGCACATTAGTATTAAAAATTAATTAGAGTTCTTGTACCACACACACGACCACACACACACACACATATATATATATATATATATATATATATATATATATATATATATATATATATATATAAGCATCTCGGACAACAAGAACAGTTTGGGTGCTCATTTACCCTTATTCTGGCGCTCTTTAATAGATTTAGGGAGAGACGATGTTTAAACTGCCCCCCCCCCCCCTTCCCCGGCCCTTCGTGGTTTTTACACCTATGAATATGTGAGTGAAGATATTTGGGCGGCTCTTAACAGCGAGGTCTTGAGAGTCGATGAGGGTGATTGAAGTGAATATGGAGCAGCGACGGAATGAAGGGGCGGGGAAACGGGAGATCCCCGAGAAGACCCTCCGACCAACGGCATCGTCCGGCACAATTCCCACTTGCGAAGATCCGGTGGCCAGGCCGGGGATTGAACCCGGTTCGCCTTGGTGGGAGGCGAGAATGCTAATCGCTCAGCCACCGCGGCTCCTGCCTGTGTATATGAGGGGTTATGCAGTACCAAGAAAATATGTACTTTTTACACTTGTTGATTTTACTTTAGATATTATTTCCCGTCCAAGTCATTAAATAATATATTATTTAATACCCCAATTCAAACTTGCCTGAAATTTATGTTTTCAGAAAAATTAATTAGTTTAGGAATGCTCTGAACTCTTGGATAAAAAGTTGATATTGGACAAAGTGATTGTGCTGGCAACGCAACTAATTAAGGAAATATGCAGAATAAAAAAATTTGTATTTTATGATCGAAGAATGGAAATGAAAATGAACATTTAGATTTTTCATTTATTAAAACAGAGTCTAATGGAAGTGTTGCGTCCCTCTTGTAAAAATTATTTACTTATAGGAGAACAAAGAAAAATGTAAATATAAGGGCGCTTGTTATGTGTGTGGCTTGGGATGACAAAATCTCTTACATTGGCCCTCTACGGCCCTCCATGATAATTTTGGCAAAAAAGAACATCGAAAATCCTTAAATGTAAATTGAGATTGATAGTCTTACCACGTGTGTCCTCAGCCACAGACGGATATGTGCTGTCTTTGCTCACGCAGATACGCGGATTCTAAACAACGCCTGCATAAACTGACAACTCGCAAACCTACACACAGTAAGGAAAATGTGCCTTGTGTACGCGATAAAGCCATTATACACTCGAGATATAACAAATCACAACGTCCAGCGTGGGCTTGCTCCCATGACTATTGCAACAATAAGATTAAGCGATTGTAGGATGACTTTCAAGGTTAGGAGTAAGATAGTGTCAGCTGACTCGAGTGTGTTTCAAAATGTTTATACTAGGTAGCGCGTGATATATTAAGAATATATTTCCCCACCAAGCTTACATGATTACAGCTGGTTAAGGTACCTTAGATCCGCCTGAAGTGGCTGCAAATAAGTGATTCTAGAAAGTAACTTAATCTTAAAACATAATGTGCGTAGACACACACACACACACACACGCACACACACATGTCTGAGGAGACTATAAGGCGTTATACACATTGATCCGGAACAACTACTGTTGTCTTGAATCGAGATCTGAAATCTGAGAATCTGTGAAAGCCCTGCTTAAGATCTACTTGCATGGACGTTGTGTATTCTGTCGCCTTATGTAAAATTAACATTTTCATTGGCCTCATCACTTTATTCATGCGTCGGTCAGGTGAAACTGTGGAATTTTGAGAAACGTAAATATATAACAGATCTGGTAATATTTACACTTCAATTCATATACAAAAAAAAAACAGAAAGCGAGACAAGTAATTTAAGTTATCACAAATGGTTACCTAATACTTTTTATTCGACGGTAAGTTATGGAACTATTTTCCACCGATAATTACTTACCAACTTAAATGGGCGGATATTACTTAGTGCGTCCGTTAAAATATATGCAGGCAGAGGCAGCAGCTTTTTTCTAAGGTTGATTTCAAAAGTGCTCACTTTATTGTGAACAGTCTTCACGTTAATGTACACATGATCACATCATTAGAAGCAATAGAGAGTCAAGGGTTACACATTTGTTGAATAATAAAATAACGACCCTGTTTTCTCGACGAATGGGAGTGATGCGACCCAACGACCGTTCGCAGATTTCATATCTCAATTCAAGACGCTACTATTGACGGAATCGTTCTTTCATCTCAAGTTTCGTTTGTTATTTTAATTTAAAATCGTAAATTTTTTTTATCATGGGGCCTACCGCCCTTACGAATTACTGTGGAACATATGTCGTACTATATTGTTTCCGATCGCCTTTTGCATAGGGGATCACCCCACAGCGTCTGTACCTGATGTTCATCAGCTTGTAGTAAAATTATTTAATCCCCACTTGTTCTCGAAATACTAAAAAAAAAATATAAGGGGCCGCGGTGGCTAAGCGGTTAGACTAATAGTCTCCGACCCAGGCGAATCGGGTTCGATCTCCGGCAGGGTCACTCCCGGATTCGTGCACGTGGGAATCGTGGCGGACGATGCCGTTGGTAGGCAGAGTTCACTCGCAGTTCTCCCGTTTCCTCCTCCCTTGTATTCCTGCGCTGCTCCATTCTCATCTCGCTTTATCATATCCATCTCGCGGAAGGCAATGACAAGTCACCGCAGTATCATCCTGCCTGGTTGCCTTGGTAGAAACGCGGCCTCCATTCTCGCGATGTGTCCCTGGTTCCGACCAATGGGGAAAGACATACTCAAATAACATTCAAAAGCGGATCCATAGGCTGCTTACAGTTTTACTTTATTCCGGATAACATGAGGTTATCCTTGACGGCAAGTCTCTTGTTAATAATGCAGGGTTATTACATACACTTGATATAGTATTAGGAAACTAAATATTTAAAAATTATTTTGCGTATCCATTAAGTAAGGACATGTATATGTAGCATTAAAGATTATACTTACTGGTAAGCATGCAGTTTGAACGTAATGCATTGTGTCCCCCCCCCCCCCTCTCTAGCAGACCCCTCCTCAATCTGTTTCTTGATCCGCCAAGGATAACATTATCATGTATCTAGAAACCTCACCCATATCCATTGATTAATCCAGGTTCGCGCCAGGAATGATGTCCAAGCTTGCTTTAACAATTGAAACTATGGCATTCGCCGTTTTCATTCCAAGTCCTAGCAGTTTGCAACCAACTACCTACTTGTAAAAGTAATATTTATTTATTTATTTTTAAGTAGAGATGAGGTCCCAGCATCTAATTGTGTCCGAGTTAGAAGGACTGCTTGTAAACTATAAGAACTTGAAGTCAAAACTGCTAACTCCATGGTTTAACTTGTTAAAGCATGGTAACTTTGCCAAGGTAACTTTGCATAACCTGCACAGCCTAATTTTTTTTTAACCTACCAATACCTGAGAACTACTGTGTTTTTTATAAATAAAATTAGTACCTAACCATAAATGTACATCGAGGTGGGGAGGGGATTAAACTAAGAACGGTAGTTCGTAGAAGCCCCCTAGCTGGTTCCACTGGCTCAAAGTTACACTTAAACAACAAGTGGACTTCCTGTAAGACTCCGCGCCTGTCAAGATTAATATAAGTAAATTATTTATTTATCATAATATTGTAGTAGTTTGAGTCCAGCACGTAGCGAAGTCCACCTCTGCGGTGTAGTGGGTAGTGTTGCTAAGGGAGGGTTTGGGATCAATTCTAGACATCGCTCTTAGCGTTTCCCGAGAAGAGAAATGACTGTAATGGGTACGACACGGACTCATAAAGTTATTTGGTTCGGTTATTGGAGAAATGGCTAGGAATTGCGTCCATGTGCGTAGTCGAGTAAGTTCTATAGTGGATAACATAATTGAGAACATCACTATCGTTGTTGTATGGAAGCAAAACAGCCACTTGTACAGTTCTAGGGCAGGATGGCATACCAGTAGTATGATTATGGGGATTCTGAAATATTGTGTTTTGAATGGAAGTTGTACGGCTTGGGAGATTTTCGGTTCGACTCGGTCGAGCTCGCCAGTCTTCGGCTCGACTCAAGGGGTTCTCGAAAGTCTTCGACACGGCATTATCGAATGTACTCGAAGGTGATCGGCAGTAATGAACAGTAGCCCTCTATGCATATAAGTCTGTTTCTGGTAGCCGTATTGGTATTATAGTCAAAGGGTATGTCAAATATTAATAATTGGTTGTCCTCGTTTTTTTTACTTAGTAGTAAAAGTAATATAATAAAAAGTGCGGAACGTCTAGCTTTATTAATTCCACAATTCCATTCCTCAGTGCATGGTAGTCCCTACACAAATAGTAGGGAAATAATGGCTGACTTGCAAGGGAATGAGGCACAGGAGCGCAGGAGTCACCTGACCGTCATGTTGCTACGTCACTGTCCGCTATCTTGGAAGTCAGTGCCCCGTGGCCGTTGACCCATGATATTTGACCCTTGACCCCTGACTCTTGACCTTTGACATTTGGTCCCAAAACACAAAAAACTATTTAAATTTTTTTTAGATGTATAAAGAATTAATTTAAAATGTACTGTTAAAAATTGCATAAAAATCGCGTAAATTTTTTAAAATCAATTTATTGTTAAATTTATTTTTAAAAAATTAGATGCGTTACCGGAGGCCGCCATATTAATATGATCTCACCTATGTTCAACACCATCTTGGTAGTCGTAATGGCCGCCATCTTGGTATGCTCTCAATTAATTAAAACATATTTTTTAATATTTTTCAAATTTATTTAAAAAACCTTACATCTCCAGGAGTTCCACCCCCCCCCCCCCCTCCTGATCCGAACAGACGACTGCTTCCCTCATCCTCAATCCCCTCACTAATTCTCATTACACCATCTTGATATTTCGTTCGTCATTTGTTTCGAAGGCCGCCATCTTGGTAAGCGCATTCTATGCCATATTGGTAAACGTCGTTTGTTTCGAAGTTTCTTAAAATATTATTAGAAAAAAATATTAAAATATTATTAGAAAATTTATTTTCAAAATTATTAAAAAATAATTTTATAAACTGGACTTTCCAGAGGTCACCCTCACCCATACCCATTACAACATATTGGTAGGTGTGAACGACGACCATATTGGTAGGCAACAGCATTCTTGGTAGACGACCAACATCTTGGTAGACATCACGAATCCGTCATATTAGATGTAGACTACCTCGACCTCAACCCCATGACTTCGAATGAACTTGAAAACAAAAACTCGAGAAAAAATTTATAAACGTCAACAAGCATATAATCTGACAGACTACTGCAGCCATATTAGATACAGATTTCCTTTACCTTGGCCCCATGACCTTGAATGGCCTTGAAAACTAAATCTCGAGAAAAAAGACGAAAAAGTCAGCAAGCATATTACATTACAGACTACTACCGCCATATTGAATGCAGACGAGCTTGACCTCGATCCCTGATCCATGACCTTGAAAACAAAAATCGAGAAAAAAATGTTATAACATCGAAGAACATATCATATTACTCTACCCAAATCTACCCCTCGCTTATCCCACCACCCTCACACCAGGAAAATATTGTCTGCTACATCTGCGATGCCCATCCCCTGTGCAAGGTTTGTGTGCACAAGCTGTACCTACAGAAGACGCCCTGGCGATCCTTGCCCTCTCTGTGGAAGATCCTGTGCAAGTGTTATACCGACAAGCACTACCCGGCAATGATGAAGCCAGTCCAGAACACGAGTGAACACAGTGTGATATGACTTTTTAAAATAGTGTATTGTGTCTACACTTGAGAACTTGTAAAATGTTTTGCAACATCCATGGTTTTCGCTCGCTAGACCCTTACACCATCGAACAAATTGCCATATCGTACAGCGACGAAGACGAAGAAACCAAAGTGTTTACGTTTCTACCACTATGTCAATGGAAGCACCTCGTGCGCACCACACAACAGGCATAATGCCTACAGATGCACGGACTTAGTTGGGACGACGGAAATATTCCATATGGGAACATTCGCAAACTGTTGGAGGAATCCATAATACCCTACTAATCCGTGTACTTTAATCGTCAAGAGCCGACAATGCGCAGTACGTGCCCCACCAGAACATTCATCGTGGATCTGCACAGGTATCGCAGCTGCCCGCTGTTCAGGCAGCTGTTCGTGATGTACGTCACAAGGATGTACATGTGCAAAATAGAAGCAATTTCTATGTGTCGTGCAATGCCTAAGCCCTGAGTCTCCGAACTTATGATAATCCGTGGTACATGCAAAAAAAAAAGACTGCGAGAAAAAAACATTGCATGTGTGTAATAAACCACAAAGACTCGGGAAAGAAACTTTGTACAAAGCAGAACAATATTTGTGTGTAAATAAATAAATGTGTTTAAAAATATTAATTTTACCAGCTTTCTTATATTTTAAAAACAATTTTATATAAATTTGGATATATTTAGCGGAAAAATTTTGGCATATTGTAAACACTTGCTCGGGTTTGTTATATTTTAAAGTAAGAGAGAATTTAACAACCACAAACACATTTTATATAAATATAATGTATAAGCATAATATAATTTTAAAACTAAGGAAGTCTGCAGCTCAACGCAAGGCCACTGCGAAAGTCGTCTCGCTAGACATGGATGGCCAGACGTATTTGCAATTTGTGCAGAACACCTGACCGGAGGTAAACTTCTGGTAAATACGCCGGCCGGCACCCGTGCTGAGAACTCAGCTCTAGAGACAGTTTCACACCAGCTATCAAGGCATATAAATTCAATATACATAGTCAATATTCCAACTCAGAGCCACCACATATTCAATTAACATGTTAAACTGTAATACACCAGGGAACTGTAGTCCATTAGAGAATATGTAAGGACATGCTAACAGGAGGACCATGTTCGACACTTGGTGCACCTCAGACCCAACACACTGAAAGGACAGAACACACTGGCCAAAAAATTATACTGGAGGAGACATATAGGCCAAACACAGTACAATACTTATGAAAAACTGTACAATAACAACGAGATAAACTTAAACATGTTACTATACTGGAGAGACATGACTAACTGACGAGAAAAACTATACAGTGTTGTGAAAATAATATCTCCCTTACTGTGCCGATTTACGAAAAAAGGCATAACATAATGAGAGGGACATACTGAGGAGAAAAATTATGCTGGTGGGGACATACATGAAATATGCGGTACAATACTGACAAAAAAAACTATACATGTTAAAGTACGTGATAAAAAAAAATTACACACGCTACAGCTATACTGATGAAAAAAAGACTAAACATTCCAAACACCTTTAAAGCTAGCACACAGGTTAAATGCCATGTATATAAGTCCCTGCACCACCCATTCATACATAAACTGCAACATGCTTACTCATTCCCTATAAAAATATGTGTGTCAATTCATCCAGTTCAACATACACGGTAAAAGAATAGGTACAATATTATAAAACATAGGAAAAAAGTAACATATCCTAGATAAGTTTATTGAGTGTTAAGATGCAGAAGTATATGATCCACCGACGATGAAAAAGTGCAGAACCAGCGATGAAAAATATATTAAAAAGTCCAAATTCTCAGAAGAATGCAGCCGAACAACGATGAGAAAATTCAGAACCAATGACAACAATATTAACAGAAAGAGACACCAGCACCGACGAAAATGTGTAGAACCAGTAATGAGAAATATTAAAACATACAGAAAAGACTCTCCGCACAGGTAAAGAAGATCAAATTGCTGAGCCAACAACGAAAAAATACTGAAAAAGTGTCCACAAAGGCACAGAACGATACAGGCACCGATGAAAATAACAAGTCAGAAGATGCAGAAGTACGGACCCCACTGACGAAAAATTGTAGAACTACGAACGGAAAAACATTACAGGACAAACGGCGGATTAATGTAAGGATCAGCGATGAGAGCACCAGCGATGACAAATATTAACAAATACAGAAATAAATTATCACTCAGGCACAGACCCATACAGACGCTAATGAAAAATGTATTGTCCGAAGCACCCCTAAGAAGGAAATATACAAACCAAATATCAGGACCGGCGCTGAAAAATACTAACAAACACGGGGGGAATGCTCTGTACATATGTGCACAGCTCACCAATGATGAAAAATATTAATAAATACAGAAAAAATGAAACCTCACATGCAAGTTGCAACAGGTATCAACAAATTTAAATTTTATTTATAGACAATGTACATTGTGGTTAGCCCTGGAAGGACCCTACCAGGTGAATTGAAAAAAATTCTGACCGACCAACTAGCTGCTAACTTATCACCTTGCTGCCCTGACGGGAATAGATTATTTTGATAATGAAAATGTATTTCGTCCAAGTGTTATCATCACTCAGGTTGAACTCATGGATTCATGTAAAGCAGATAATTGACTACTGGATGACAGACCCTTCACAATAGTGACCCCTAAATGACCCATAATGACTCATAATGACCCATACATGACCTATAATGACCCCTGATTGTGGTGTGTTAAATGCTAACTGTGCTGTGTGCGGTGCTAACAGTGGTGCATGCAGTATTAACTGTGGTGCATGTGCTGTTGATTGCGGTGTTTGTAGTGCTGATTGCAGTGCGTGTGATGATGATTGTGTTGTGTGCGATTATAATTGGTGAAGATTGCAAAAACTTGATGGAAATAGTTACTCCTGCCGACTGACTCCTGCAGACTGCCGCGCGTTCCGCACAGGTACAGAAATACGTAGCCCGAAATAAATGCCTAAATGCCAGGAACTCATAATATTTTGATATCATATCATACTCGCTGCCAAAAACATGTACCAAACAGTTATTTATACATATTGTTCCAGGCGAAATATTCTATCATATGTTATCCCAAATTCATGAACAAACCTAACATCAATCATTACCTACACCATATCGACTCTTCTAAACACTGTTCTTCATACCTTCCAAGACAACAAAGCAGTCATATAAATATCCCTATTAAATATTCCAGCAGATTGCTCTCATAAACAATTTCAACATATAATATCAAAACACACATTCAAACAATGCTATCACCCATACAGTATACCATAATCAACGATCCAACCTTAACAAAATCACATACCAGTAGACCATAACACCAAACCAACAATTCAAATGTTCCAGCAGAAAAAAAAACCATCAATACCCACAATCCATATCACGCCACATAACTCATTTGCGCAAACCATACCATCCATTTGCAAATCCCTTACCATCAAACATTTCCAGTAAAACTAATGCGATTTACTGGAAACAACTGGCTTGCATGATAGTATGATAGAGTTCTCAGAGATTTAGTTTTTAATATTGTTCACAGGATTGTGTGATAGGGATGTTCTGATAGTATGAGTGATGGGTATCGCCAGATTGAATTATCAGTACATATGGTGTGTTGGTAATGCTACTCGTAATGAATGGTTCATCCCAGAAGAAAGCACATTATTTGTAAGATAGGAATATATAAATAAGTATATATATATATATATATATATATATATATATATATATATATATATATATAAGATACTAATTTACATAAGTATATATCATGTATAAATCTTTGATTATATTTATGATAGGAATATATAAGGTAGGAATATATACATAAGATAGGAATATATATAATTATATATAAGATAGGAACATATATATAATTATGATAAGAATAAGCATAATTATATATAATGTTTTCTTTTCGGACGAACATGTATTTGGGTTTTATCAGAGTGCTCCCATACCATAAATGTCTTATGATTTTTTTGCGAATTTAAAATTTTCTATTAATTATGTTTCTTCGTGTTTTAAAAAGTAAATTTTGAACAGAGTCAATGGTATCGCGAAAACCTTCGGACTCTGGGAGTCGAAGTTACACAAGAGTATCGACCATCTACAAATATTTGGCAAGACATTCGTGGCTAGCTCTAGCGCCAGATGACAGGAAGCTAGTAACATTCAGCACCTCCCATATGATGATTGTGGTGTCGTGTATGCGAACAGGAGTAGGTGGACTGCTCACAACAGGATTTTTTCTATAAAATTAGAGTACAGTATAAAATTTTTTTTTTGCTGAACGAAGAATATGTTTGAGTTTGTAACCATTAATATGTAATTTTTACGCGCGTGTGAAATAAAGTTGAAGTGTGTGAAATACTTCCATTTTTTTTTTTTTTAATTCGTTCATTCCATCCCTCATTCTATAAGGATGTTCGGGAGAAACGATTAAGTCTAATATGAGTTAAATGTGTAATGCACGTGATATTCGTTCTATAATCAAATATAATTTTCTGTCTCTGATGGTTGTATGCGATGTCTTGATATATACAAATATTTGTAAGCTATGAGGATATAAGAACTTTTAAAAATATATGTATATACATGTTTAATATAGCTGTCGCCATGGACTTCTCTGAAACTTTGAATGGTAATTAGAAAATAAATACGAGAATTTTTGTTGAAATTTTTTTTCAATTAAAGTGCAATCGTTGAATAATGGAAGAATAGCCTCTATGAGAATATTTTTATATCTTTATTAATTAATGTGATGGGATATGTTATCCACCCTCACTAGCAATCACTTTTGCAGTAGACTGGGCGTGTGAGATCGGATCTGTTTGAAAATGAAGTATATCTCTGTGGGTGCAAAATCGGGTACTGAGCATATTTCTACATGCACAAATTATTCGAATATCCTAACATTACATTATAAAAATTTGGTGTTTTTTTAAAAAATCTTTTAGTAATAATTGACGGTGAGTATAGAATGAATGTTTGAAAGGAGCACTGACTTCCGACTTTCTACGATGTGTTGGATTTGGTATGCAATTTACTGGAAACAGCTGTCTTATATGATATGATAGAGTTCTCAGGGATTTAATATTTAATATTTTTACAGGCGTGTTTGATAGGAATGTTCTGATAGTAGAGATAGTGCTCGAAGGCACGAAAAGTATGTATGTACAAAGAATGGAGATCGAATGGTATATGAGTGCGAAATCTATGGCATGACATTTGCTAGGAGCGATGACATACGAATACCTGCATAGCTGTAAGACCTTCACCTGCCAAAATTCATCGTGTACAATCTCCTTCGCTGCAGCGTATGAGTGTACTTTCCGCAGCACCAATTATTCGAGAGTATCAGCCACTATCGTACCAGCGACCGTCACACACAATAACCATGGCAGGGTCTAGATTAGTTAATGGCAATAGTTTCGTGGAGGCTGCAACGGCTTTCCTTCGCAATCTATAGACGTATATTGCTCAAAGCAATCACGGTTCGTCAAAAGACATTCGTAAATCTTTGGCTTGCATGTAGAAAAATGATGTTGGCCAGCTAATCAAAGATGTACGATATCAAGTACCAATTAAATTCAACATTTCGCTGGAGAGAGTCGACACGAAAACAAATCCTTTCGACGAATGTAAGGACAAGCTGGCTTTCAAGACTGCAAACGTACCACTGTATGAGACTTATGAAATGGAAAAGGTCATAAAATCGTGTATAGAAAAATATGTGAAAAGGAAGAAATGTACAAAGATCGCGGTTTGGGGTGGACACTGTCTAAAGTTAGTCGCCTGTAGCTCCGAATTAAAAACCTGTCACCACTACGCACTTCATCTTACATCGAGCTGCCTGCAGCGATCGAGAACACGAAGGCTGTGATTAACCTGCACAACACGAGCGATCATATGAGTTTCAAGTAGGCTATCTCAGTACAGTATGTAGAATGAAAAAAAAACTGTAATCAAATTGACAAGAATACCGTGAGATGAAATCGAAATTTGATTTTGGCGGACTGGATTGTCCGACACCGATGCAACATATTAAAATGTTTCAGAAGAACAACCGTGCTGGTTAGTTTATTGTTTACTCTGTCAGTGCCAAGGAGAAGGTTGTGTATATTCATGTGGTGGACGAAGAGATGTCCAAACACTTTGACTTGCTGGTGATGACGATTGAAGATAGGAATGCACATTGTACCTACATTAAGAAATTTGAACATTCAGTGTGATCGCAGCATATAGCCCCCCCCCCCCACATGGTAAAGTTCATAAGTGTTGCTGACTTACTATCACGATTTGTCACAATATTACGAGTTGACAGGGCAGCATTACCTGGAAGAACGCAAGAAATACTGCAAAGAAAATGCCCCAGTGATAATCGAGATGCCGCAACCAGGTGAAGATGGTAAGTCACCAGTACTAAAATTTAAGAACTATCACCCCAGTAATAATTTGCCGATCGTGATGTATGCGGACTTTGAAGCAATACTCAAGACCACCCAGACCTGCGAACTGGTTCCCAGTCGTGCATATACAATTGCGTACCAGAAGCACGAGGCGTACAACTAGTGTATAAACATTATGTACATGTTGATGAAAATAGTAATTCCTGAATCACTCACTATGTCACTGTCAAAAGAGCCAGTACTCTATAGGGGGCCAGATGTGGAGAAGCACTCCATTGAAGCAACTGTAGACAACGGCAACAAAATAAAATATATTTATGCCACTTCAGAGTTTATGAAATCGCTCACACCAACTGGAAAGGTTAGTTACTCATGGGTGACGAGATAATGCTTTTTTGCTGCTCCATTCATGCCGAAAATTACAAAATTCAACATTGTATTATTAAATTTTTCTAACTTACTCTAATTTTAAGTGTTAAATGTACGTCCGAGGTAGGGATGGGTACTGTTGCATTCCAGGGCTGATCCCCTTACGAGGGAATCCATGCAAGGAGACATACATCATGGCAGAGAGGGATTGGGCAGCCATTGCCACAGTTTTGGGCCAAGACCACCTCCCTTAATGTACCTATAGTTAAAACTATAACTAAGAAGAGGCTGGTAAAACCCGGCACAGGCGCTGTAAAAATCCAGTCGACAGAAAATAATTCAAAATTGCTACATGCATTATTAGAAAATGCTACAGGAAACAGATGGGTATGGACCATGTTCTTTATTAGTAGGAAGAGAAAATCTAGTAGAGAGAGACAAGCAGCTGGCAAGGCGTTAGCGGAAACCTTAGTCCAAAATACCGATAAATATCAAGAAGTCAAGGTTACAATTGCGAAATACATCACGAACAACTGGCACTAGTAGTTAAGTAAGATCTTTACAATATAGACAAATCATAGGTCACCAAAATAATTACAAATGAGGAATACCTTTCACTACAGGCCATTGCGAAAATAATTACCATCCTATATAAGGTTAATGTTGAAATCTCCATGCAAGCACATGAAGGAAAAATTAAAACCACCTACCTCGACCCTCGATTAAATTGCCAAATCATTATTACACACAACAACAACAACAACAACCCACATTACCTCCCAGTATACATAAACGAACAGGACTACATAAAGGTCGAGGATGGCTCACATTTGCTATTAGCACCCCTCGCACAAATACACGCATCTCCTTTTCTTGCTGAATACGCAAATAATCCCCACATAAAACAACTAAAAATAGCCCTTACGGAACCAGACAATGCAACAGCTAAATACCATCGTTTAGCCAGGCCTGTACACCATTGCAGCAAACAGCAAGATTCACATGAAAATGTACGACAACATGCGAGAAAAAGCTTACACTTGTTCCACAGTACTACGTGGCAGAAATAATTTCCGCCCAACACAATGCCCTATTAGGAGGAGGCCACTTCGGGCAGTTCAAAACGCTGGAGAAAATAAGAAACGCATACTATTGGGATAGCATGAATAAAGACATAAAGGAGTATATAAAATTTGTCCAACTTGTCAATGGATTATGGCCCCTAACCAGAAACCCATTGGCCACATGAATCCCACCCCCCTCCCCCTTATAACATTCCTGAGGTCTGGATACCAAAGAACCTCTGCAAACACCAATGTTAGGAAATTAATACGTGCTAGTATGACAGAATTCTTAACACTTTATGCAGTTGCCCATCCAATCAAATTGATCGATGCCATTACTGTGCTAATTTTATTATAAATGTAATTCTCAAATTCGGTTGTCCTAAATCAATTCTAACCCATAGAGGCACGTCGTTACGTAACGAAATAATGGCTGAACTGTTCCACAAACTGCAAATAGAAAAACTTCAGACAACAGCGTATAACCCTGCTTGCAATGGGCTGATGGAGCTAATAAATAAAGTACTGTCTTAACACCTGATGTTTTACATTAACGAAGACCCTACTCACTGGGATGAATATGTCGCTTATATTATTTTCGATTATAACTCCACTGTGAATAGAAATATTCAATTTAGCCCATTTTTTCTCTTACGCAGGCTTGAAGTGGTTCAACTATTGCATGTGATTACACACATTTACACCCCATGTGCTCACAATTGGTGCGAGAAATTGCAACAGGCACGTTGTAATGGTGCTGGAAAATATCACTGTACAAACTTCAGTATTTTATTCCACCTAACCAGCTATCCACCACCTGAAAATGCTTAGCTACCAGGGTTATGGAGTCCTACCAGTATGCTGTTCCCTTCGACGGCGAGCGAGGAGCTGACAGGCAGCATGTCTGCTTTGCACGACTTCGGATTCAGCAATGTGTGGAGCTGCCAGCTGACTTCCCCCCTCTCTCCAAAAAGAGCAGATCGCTGGCTCCCACCCTTCATTGTTGTTGGCCGTTGCTAGGCAACTCTATGACACTGCAGCATACATCACCCAGAGATTTAAATTAATTGATTTGTGTACTTCCGGCACAACCTCATTACAGTTATTCCATATTCATCCACACCCTACAGCACTAAGTTTTGACTATGTAAGATGGGCGTAGTTACCCAGACAAGACACACCGCACCAAACACGTGACAGGTGGTCACACACCACACTCATGTTTAAAATGTGAAAGGGAAAAAACAGGTAGAAGGCATTTTCCTGCCATGTTTTAATACAGATATTGTTAATGGGCATATTTTAAATTTTAAATACAGGGAAAAACACAAGTTTGGGCATTTATATGAAAGTTAAGTAATATTTCAATTTTTGGTAATGATTTTGTACTACTTTTTTTGGGAAAGTGATAAATTGTAATGTATTTATACACACATGCCCTTATTGGCACCCTTTGTTGTCTTGGAGCCCGTTTTCAGGCATAATTGTATTTAACAAGTTAAATGTAACCTGTTTTCAAGTTTAATTGTATTTAACCAGTCTTTATAAATTTCGTATAACATATTTTTGGGACTTAAATATATTAAAAAAAAAGGAAAAGAATTTTGCCCAATGCAGGAAATAAAACTATATTTGTTGTTTGTTCATTTCTCACATTTTTTTCGGGTAAAAACTCTACAGTATCAATGGGATTGGAGAAACCTTTGTTTTTAAACTGTGCTAAACATCTTTTTACTCTGCTGAACATCTAGATGTTGGTATGATAGTTGGTGAGAGCTGTGGTCACTACCAAGGAGTTTGAGTTTCCTCTCGGTGCTCCTACTTCCATGACAGCAGATTCCTGTGTGACTCTGCTGCCATCCCATTTTGTATTTGTAATATCTTTTGCAATTGAGTATCAAATTGAAATATGTGATTTTTTGGGGGATTTTGGTATATTTGTGTGTTTTTGTGCTAAACCAAATGTCTTTTGCATGTGGAATGCATACGAGTTGGATTTAGTCACTGTCGAAAACTACATTAATGGCAACTCTGCACGAGGCGAGCATAGAATTCACTGAGGCGGACCGAGGGACAAATAGTCTCCAATTTTATTTATATTATTATTCAGTTCTCTTCTTATGTCATGCAGAATATTGTATTTATTTATTTAATGTGTTGACAGTTCGGGAGCGGTAAACACCATCATGTTAAATTCTTTAAAGGAGCCACACACAAGGCCGCCGTGGCGAGTGATATGTTTGGTAATATTATTTATAATCAATCACCCAAGCTTTATGAATAGTAAGGGTTCTTAAATATTTTCATATATATTTAAATTGTGTTATCCAGTAAAGACAGTACTACCAGTATTGGAATAGTGACCTTTCCAATTATGATCCGAAAACGTGTACTGAGGTGGACTGGTGTGCACAAACACATTGAAAAAGTGCCGCTAATAAATGCAAATTTATTTTAATTTGTTTATGTTCAACCAAAGATGAACTCAAAGATGGATAGAATACTGTAGCCACAATAAACCTTATTACGGAGAGGCCCGATAAAGATAGTGTGATGTGTTTATCAGTAAAGCAAAAGAGGTTAGGATTCCATGGCAATGCAGAGTGGTTGAACAGGAATATTTATTGTTATATTATTTTTAAGGGTAAATGTACTTTGTTAATAAGGGTTTGTTCTAATGTTCATCCCATTGGCATTGTTGGATTCATTTCATATCATTTCATTTATTTAATTCATTTTGTGTAAATTAGGACACATAATGACTTTGGCAGGAGCGTAAACCAGCGAACAGACTCCGCGCCAACGAGGAGGGTAGTAGTGTCCTAGACCTCGTGAGCTGATCTCAGAGTGGCAGTGCTCCGGGCATATCAACTTTGCTCTTTCAATCATCATTTGATTCTGTATATTTAACGTAGTTGACCGGAACCTTTTCTCATTTTCAGCCTGGAGTACTCGATCACTAGCACCTCGGTCTGTATTTTACACGGCCGAGGCTTAATGTTCAACTTAACCTTATAGTCTCTATGGCCATGTTTTTGGAGTATAAGAGCCCGTCTGGCTTGAATTGCGGTAATATAATTGTAAGTGTCCCATTGGGAAAAATAAATGTAAGAAAACACGTGATGATGAAGTGCCTGCATATTTGTTATGCACGGGAATGGTGGACCGTATGATGTCCGGTGTCGACAATCCCCTTACCACCGGTGATCGACCCTCTGTGGGAAGTGCTGCATCACCTTCCTCCTCCCTATGTGTTCTTACCATCTTTCTACCGATCTAGACCACGTAGGAAGTTAGCTGCTAGACCTATGCAGAAATTCTTTTGGGTGGTCGACTGCAGGTGAGCTCTTACATACACACGTTATCCTGCTTGTAGGGCAGAGGGTGGTTTCTTAATGCGTGGGACCCACCTCACCGCATACTTCCTTTGCTTTTTCCGTTGTTTGTGCCTTCTCTGTCTGCAGTTTTCCCGTTGCTGTCTGCTACCCACATTGCTACTAGTTGCGGTGTTTTAGGACAGTGGCGTTCCCCTGGCAATGCCAGATTATTCCCCAACAACGCGTCTGGTGGTGTTTTTCCTGTGGCTGCATTCACTCGTCTGCATAGGGTAAACAGGACAGCGGGCAGATGTTAGGGCCCAGCCGTTGTACTTATCACCCACATGGAGCCATAACTGTCTCTTCAGGTCCTGATTACGATGCTACATGGGGTTGGTCTGTGCATGGTAAACCGCTGTTTTGAGGTATTGTACATCCCACCGATTGCATAGCTCTTGCCATTTCCATCCTGAAAACTGTGTGCCGCTGTCTGTTAGAATTTCATGTGGGTACCCGCACCATGCAATGAACTTGTTCTTTAGTGGCTTGACTATGTTCGTTACTCGTGCGGTGCTAATCGCATATGCTTCCGTCCACCTTCAAAAGATGTTGGTAACTACAAGAATGAATATTTCCCCCCCCCCCCCCCCACCGGCGAACCTGGCATTAGGTCTACACTGATAGTTTCAAACAGTCACTTTGGAGACCTCAATTGCTGCTGTTGCGAGCCATCTGTGCACCGCTATTAAGATTGCTGGCATTTCATGCATTCTCTTGCATATTGCTGTGCGCCACATGATAGGCCGGGCCAGAAAAACCTGTCTCACATATTCCTTATCGTTTGGTCCGTGCATGGGCGACCTGCGGTACTACATGCATGCCGGTGAGTAAGACATTTCCCTTGCATTTCCATTGGTACAAACAACCACCATTTGCTCTCGTCTCTTGGTGCGCACGTTTCCAGCCTGTTGACAACCCGCCAGTGTTCTACATGCTGGTTCGCACACCTTACAATTTGTGCTCGCATGAATGGACAGTTTCGTTGTGCGGTTTCGACCTCCTTGTACAGTTCACTCATGTTTATTTCTGCCTGTACTGAGTCCAATTGGTTAAGTTTCGCCTCTCATACTTGTTCCTGCGAATATGGCTGAAGAATATCTTCCCACTCTGCCTCGTCATACACTACAACATTTGTGTTCGGTGCTGGCGACAATGCATCTGCCAACTCATTTTCCTGTACGGGGACATGTTCTACAGCAATGTCATATGCCTGTAGGAACAGTTCCCCACCGGGTGAGTTTACTATGTGCTTCTTTCATATTTTTGAGCCAAACTAAAGACAGGTTATCTGTAGGTAAAGTGAATCTTTACTATTCCAAATAAACACGGTACTTTTCGATGGCCCACTGTAATGCCAAACATCCGCTTTCGTTTACATCATATCTACATTCTGTTGGCTCTCGTTTTGCACTCGCAAACTCAATAACATGCTTCTTCATGCCATCTTGACACTAGTATAAGACTGCATCCAGCCCCTCCTGACTGGCATCAGCCTACAAAACAATGGCTGCATAGGATCGTATTGTGCTAGTGTTGTACATGCTTTAAACTGTTCTTTAATGGTTACAAATGCTTGCTCTGTTTCACTGGTCAAAACAAATTATTTCTGTGGTGACATTAGTGCTGTTAAAGGTGCTATGATGATGAAAAAATCCTTTATGTATTCTCGTATCCAATTAACAAGGCCGAAAAATTTCCGTAATTGTTTACGTATATGTGACGGACATTGCTGGTCTATGTGTTGTATTTGCTTAGGATTTGATTTCTTTCCTTCCTCCCTTACAACGTGTCCCAAGAAATCTAGTTCTGTCTTGCTGAGGTGACATTTCTGAACCACGCATGTTAACCAGTTCATTGCCAACCTCTCTAACACAAGCGACAAATGTTTGACATGTTCTTCCCATATCTCCGACCAAACTATTACGTCGTCCAAATAAGCTAGGGTGCATTCGCCCATCAGTCCATCCAATCATTGTACCATCATAGCTTGGAAGGTAGCAGGTGCACACTTCGAGCCAAACAGCACGGCACAAAACTTATAACTGGTCAGTCTGGTGACGTGAAAGCTGTTTTTCCCTGTCTTGCAATTTTACCGGTATTTGCTAAAGTCCACTTTTTAAGTCTAGAGAGGTGAGAATTTTTGCTTTGCCCAGCGATTGAAGGGAGTCTTTAATGCTTATATAAGGTGGTGGTGCACTGCTTGTAATTTCATTAATAGGCCGGAAATCGACACAAAAGCGCCATCTTCTGTTCTTGTTTGAGGCAAGTGTAATAGCAGAATTTGATTTGCCATGGGTTGGTTCTATTACACCACCTGCAAGAATGTCGCTTATCTGTTATTTAATAATTTTTGCTTGGTGTGGCATGTAGCTGTGGGTGCGGTGTAAATTGGGCCTTTTCGTATCAGTGGTATGGCATGTTCTGCTACAGTGGTACAGCTGAGTGTGTTATGCTGTGCAAATACTTCCATGTGCTCATTTAACACCCTTGAATTGCTGCCTGATGTTGTGCCGATATTTTGTGGTAAAATTCGGTCAGCTGTGCTGCCGGGGTGTTATTGGTGTTACACCGGTCAATATTATAAACAGTGCGACTACAGTGGAACCATAATGAATATGCCTGGAAGCAGGCTCTATGGCAGTATTCTGTTTGCTAAACCACGGTACATCTAATATTGCCTCTTCAGTTATTTTTGCCATTACAATTACAGTGGTTATAGTCTCTAAATCAAGTACCCTGACAGTGACAGTTGCTTGACGTTGCACACTATTACTTTCCTGTCCGGTTGCCAATTTAATAAGATGCTTGGTAGGTGTGATATCTGCTTTGTTTACAAACTGAGGTTGCAAAAATGTATGTGAGGTGGCTGTATCTATGAGTGCGTGACATTGTTTGTTGTTGACATATACCAGAATGCTGATGAATTTTGCCTTTGTGCCACTCACTTGATTAATCAGTGCTTGCTGAGGTGTCATATACGGTTGTTGTTGGGGAACTGGGGCATCAGAGGTGTCCAGCATCCTTACCCCCCCTCCCAACTCCCTGCTGCAGCATGACGGGGCCTTGATGGCCGATAAAGTGTGGGTTGTTGGGCATTGACTAAGCTAGTGGTATTCTTCTGCGAGTCGGCAGTAGTAGCAGGGGTTCTGTGGTCTTCCTGTCTCTTCCCGTCGGAAATCCTAATATCTGGGTGCGTGCTCGACACTGTTTTGTTTGTTAACACCGGCTCTCCAGACACGGTTCATACTGTTGCTAACACTCTGAAATTTTGAAGGTTGCTGTCAAAATTCTGTCTCGTGAAACGTTTTCAGTTGTACGTTGTACATTCAGTGCTGTCGTCTCGTGGCCCATGCTGCCATAGTGTGGCATCACTCTCACAGTGCGGTTATTACAGGTTGCGTACTAATATGATTGCGGCTCTCATTAGTTCCTCCATGGTGTAATTTAGCAGCAGTGCTTGTGCTGCTCGATATCCTGGTAGGACTGTCTCTGCCACTACCACCATCACTTCTCATTCTGGTAACTGCGGGTAGAAGAGACTAACCAGTGGACCTTGCTAGTGATGAATGTAGTGAGAGGCTCGTTAGGTTATTGTGTTTGTAATGTCAATTTGCTCTGAGCTTGCAGAGATGATAATGTGCCTTCAAATCGGCAGTGGAATCCATGGGCGAATTATTGCCAGGACAGGCCGTAGTGGTTCATCAAATTCCACCAAATCTTTGATTCGTTCTGCACCTGTGCCCCACACATCCTGCCCATTCCTCCTCCCATACTCTGTACTCCTGCAGTCGTGCGGTACAATTCCGGAGAAATGCCTGTGGGTCTTCTGTGGGTGCTCCCACGAATGTGAGTAGCATCTGAAAGCAATTTGGCATCTTCTTTTGCCTTGCTTGGTGCTATGGTTGACTCCTGTTATTTTGCATAACTGTTTGTGGTGTACTGAACAGTCTCCATGGGTGTTCGTTTGTTGCTTCTGTCCAGTTCGTCGGCATGGGTGGCACAGCGATGTTGGTTGTATATGGAGTGAATATAGGTTGGAAGTGCTGTGGGATTACTGAGTTGTGGTAAAATGTCGGTACAATTTGTTGATAAGGCGTGAAAGGTATGAGTGGTTGAGGTGCTGGAGTCAGAGTGGTTTGCTGTGGGATCGACTGTACTTCTCTGTTCCTTGCACTGTCAGTAGCCACATGCATTTTGTTTACATGTGCTCTCTGCTCTGTGCCCTCCTGTGCTGCGCAGTAATCATACACATATCTGGTGCCCTGAACTGATATTTTCTCTTGCTCCATCTGACACTTCTCGTGTACCAGTGCTTTGCAGTGACAGCATTTAAAATTTTCTCCTCTGTCTTTTCTCAAACATGTTGTCCATGAGAACGCCGTGCCATGTCGGCGGAATTCGTTGAAAAATTCCATCCAGTTGAACGATGCTTTGAGTTCCTGTTGCAAGTTTTCGTTACACTGTTTACATATGTACATCTCGACAGTTGCACTCTCTGCTTCCCTCTTATTGAGGCATACTTGGTGACATTGAATTTCGCATTGCATATTGGTGGGAGCCTGTGTGTTCTGTCCCATTCACAACAGACTGCTATGCCAAATTTGTGCGGTTAGTGCAGTTAAAATTTTCTAGTTGGTATTGTCTGAAATGGTTATTTCTTGTTTCATATTTTCCTTGTGGTTGTACACAACATGGTTGCATGCTCGGTTAGACTTCCGGCGGCAGTGGCAGTTGTTGTTTCCATACTCAAACTTAGTTCAGAATTCATGTGGCCTAAGTTTTAAACAGTGCAGGCAGAGGAGTGCCAGCGCACTTTCCTCTGTCCGGCCAGCTATGGTTCTAGATATTGTGTGAACCACATGGAGTGTGGAAGCACAATGTGGAAGCGTAGAGCACAGTTATGCAGCGTGGTTGGAGTGCACCTGTCCCTCCCGATGCAATGGAGGGTCAATTCAAGGTGTGCGCCCAGCTGACCTCCAGTGGTGCGGCAAGCAGGTTGTGCAGGAGAAGAGTTTTCCTTCCTCAATCCCACAATCCTCTTCCCCTCCTCATGGCGCAGCATGGACAGAGAGGTGATTAGTGATGGATGTGCATCTCTCTATGTCCTGCTGGCATGCCAGGATGGTGTGGCTGACATTTCTGCACCGCTCCAAAATGGCTGCATCACCGACCACGTGCTCGTTTTCCAGCAGCAATGGGGAGCACTTACTGCTTCTCCTGTGTTACCTTGGGCCACCTGCTCGTTTTACCCGATGTCTTGCAGGCGTCTGAAGGGCGTCATGATGCTGTGGGTATGCTGTTGTAGTGTCTGTTGCCTTCTGCATAGCTGGTAATGAGAAAACAGCTGGATATGCCTCTAAGTTGCAGCACCATTTTGTTGGGGTCAAAATGTGATAAAGAAGGGAATTACTGCAATTAGATAATAGCCCCACTTGGGCCAGCTTTTTTGACGGTGTCCAAGTGCAGTGAGGTGTGGTTCATGGATAGTGGTCCAGGAGCCAGAACAAAAATTTGGAAAATTAAAGATTACCGAGTGGATCTGTCTGGAATTATGTAAATTGAGTTCGATAATTTATCCAGGCACCAGACACTACCAGCACTAGTACAGTGAAGTGGTGGAGCAGACTGTTCCCCCTAGGTTGTCACCGACTGCCATGGCATCTATCCTTACATGTTGCTACCCAACTCTGATGATTGATGAACAGTATGCATGTTATGTGTTGGATTATTACGGGCATCGACAACCCTATGCTAATTTACAAACTGAAATATTTGTTACAAGAGAAAGGTCCACAGATGGGCAGTTTGGTGGAAATTATAAGGGCCCGTACCCTGAAATTGTTTGTGGCATACCACAATTAAAACACTCGGGTTCCATCATGATATTTATTAGATATTAATGAAACATGCCCCGAAGGCAACACTTTACAAAGAACTAGCCGAACACCTATTGGTCGGTAGCGGTAGCACTGTGCAAAAATGGTGCGAAGACTATGCATTACATTAGGTTCATAATTATGCTTCCTCAGGTGATGCAAGTACTGGGGAAGTGAGAGGCGGTGTCCCTGTCAGCTAACCAAAAAGGTTATGAAGTAAATTAAGTTAGTGCAGTCAAAAATGATTGGTACTAATGGGCACGGTACCGAATAGTACGCGACCGACCTCACTGAGCTCTCCAAGATGACTGACATTCCAACGTGGCATGCTCACCAGGTTTGCCGCCAGAGCGCGCCATGTGGGACTACTTCTTTGCACCTTTTATGATAAAAACTATATAACAAAATATACCCCTGCAATAACTAGCATAAAACACATGACAAATCAACAAATATAACCGTTTGCAAAATTACGTGTGTTGATGTGAGGGTGATGACAGGTGAATGAACCATAAAAAAAAAACTTTCAAGACACTGGAATAGAACTCTAGGGCTTTTGAGAGTTAGTTAATGGTGTCCTAACTTGCATTCGTAACAGTGCATTACCACTCAAGCCCTTAAAAATATTACATTAAAATAATAATAACATGGGGTACTACTTCCTGTATTAGTGCATCAAGCACACATAGTGCACAGCAACTGTCTACCCCTTTTATTACAGTGTACCCGAAACAGATACTTAATTGCACTACACTGCACTGTCTTGTACTATCTTTCTCCCATAGCATGTAGTGCAACAGCACACTTCCATACATGGTAAAGTGCATCTCCTACTTGCTGCTGGTTTTGTTGATGGTTGGCAAATGGTCTATGGCTGGGAGCTTGACTCACATCAAACCGATCATACCATTTCTTACATTCTTAATTTTCGCAAGTGTCAGTTTTAAGCATTGTTCCGTGTATTATGGGTGTGTGGTTTGCCATAAAAATGCATGTACACAAGTGTTATTGGCTAGTCAAATTTCCTGCCACGAGAAGCATTATGGTACATAGTCGACCCACTGGCTAACATTTACCAAACATCTACAAAATTAATTCATCTGGAGAAACAACCAACAGGACAGAGGTCACCATTATCATCGGCGAGGAGATTTAGTCTGGGTGTAAGGCTCGCAACCCCGAGATCAGCAGAGTAAACAATCAACTTGACATTGCAAGGATGGAATCTGGCGCCTACCGGGTAAAACCAATTCCTAGTCGTCATCTTCACCATTCCCCAAAACCATTTCCTACACCTTTCCGACCTCATTAGCGGAATCACATCAAAAAGCAATTAATACCAGCACTCTAGTAATACGTTTGTTTACTCTTTATGTGTGTCCATTCTCAAGTGTCTAATATAGAGGCCATGTGAAACACATAGGTTGTTATGGCACGTGGAATATTCTAACACTTTAAGAAGTACAAATATTACTAAATACACAGGGCACTTCAATAAATAAATATAGAGACTACTCACGGTACCCACGTGTTTGGCAAGGTTACAAGTGAACAATAATCATAATACAACACATAACATGACACTGACACTGGTACACAATGACCCTGGATGAAAACATAAACACTGCAGAATCAAAACTATGATATGTGCCCTGTATTATATGGGCTGTACACAGGTGCGTTGCTCTCACAGAAATCAAATTAATTATAAAACTTACTCTGAAATAAAATATACAACACGTAACACTAACTGTGCCGCACTGTAGGTAAGCACTCGTGCACACACACATGCCGGACGGTGGCTTCGGCTACAACGTCAACATGTGGTACAGAATGGTTGTGGTGGCGCTTATATGGCGGTGTGGTGAATAGACTTAGGGCAGCGGATGCTGTCCATGTCAAACCAATAACATAACTGAAACAATTATACACAGTGCAAATGCCAACTGCCATGGTAATTCAGTGAACGTGAATCATTGAAATCATTAAAACTATATAAACATAAGCTGACCACGGTATACATCCTGTGTTCTGTATGTCCATAATTTTGCATCAGTGCAGAGCGATCAAAATGTATATAATGTTTGCATATTTTAAAAAAATTGCTTATTTAATATTGATTTTTGTGTTTCAAAGTGATTCAGTGTGTTAGACACGAGTGCACAGCAGCGACCACGGGTGATGTCTTGTTTTTATGCATTTTTGAAGGGTAATATTATTGTTGTGTTCCACGTGTAATAATGTGTTCATAAAGTGTCCAGATTTCCGCACAAGGTGTGTGCAGTGCACGTAAGCCGCGAACACGGAAGATTCATGGATAATTCCTAAGTAAATATATTGTTAATACTAACAGTTGTGTTATCTTTTTGCAATTTCATGGCAGTATTTTTTTATTTAACTAAATATGAATTAAAGTCTTCATGTGAGGTGAATAAGGCATGTGATGTGTACACAAGATATTAAGTAGAAGCCTGATTTATTAGTTTTGTGTATAACTTGACAGTTATAATGTTATTGTTTCGAAGTGTTTTTGTTTGTTTTTAAATGCACTAAAGTGCACTGTCCCATTCTCGTATATCATAGAATAATCGTATATGCATTTTAGAAGGGTATGTATGTTAAATTTAATAACTTATTTTTCTCCCATGTTTATAATTGTTTTCATCAACGATCAACACCAAAAATGTTTTGAAGTGTGCCAGAGATAACCTCACACTGACTGGCATAGATAATATAACCAAAGAATGGCCAGCAGAGCCTTGTTGTAGAGGCCACATAACTACCATGGAGGTATTAGTCTATGAAGTGGAAGCCTAGACGCAAAAGTTAAGCTTGGCAACATTATAAAATGAAAGCATTTTGATGCCCAGGTTTATTTAGGCCACGTAAATTTGAAAACATACCGCAAGAACAAAACACAATAATTACGTCACTGGCAATACCGTTGTGCAATGTAACTTTCGCCACTTATAATATGGCGGCTGACAAAAACAATCGGTCTGCACATGTGCATTTGAAAGAAGTCCGACAAGAAATCGGCTTCACTTGATAATCGTGGAGAAGATTGGCTGCTGCCACTCTATCATCTATTACCTCCATAGTGCCTACCGCATTGCCAAAGACCGTAGTCCACATATATAAACAAAACTTGTCAGTACAGTTTTCCAATTGTCTTAATCGCTCGTGAAAATTTTTATGTCAGTCAAAGTGTTTGTAAATTATTATATTTTATCTGTGTACCATTTTTGTTCTTCATCTATTTTCATTTAAATAATTAAATCAGAATAACATGTATTTTATTGTCATGTGGGAAGTAGCCCCTAGGTGCGAATCTCGTGTGGCCATATTAGTCAGTGGCATCACCGTAGCTCGTGGGGTAGGTCGAGCGTGAGTGCGCCATCCGAGAACTTCAAATTTTTAACTCATCATGTAATTGCAACAGCTTTAATTTTATTTAGTTGGAAAATCTAACTTTTTTCCCTTACTCCAGACCGTGCACCACCCCACAGTATAGTATGTCTGCTTCACGGCTGGATCGTAACTTGCAATGTAATTCTATGTCAGCTTCATGCCTTTTTGAACAGTAGTAGTGCTCTCCGAGCTATAGTGGAGATGTGTAAACTTATTTGCCTCATATGAGGGTAATACTAATTACATTGTGACATCCTGAATAGTTCCGATTATGACTTTCTTTATTTGGTTAGTCTGACCATGTGACCACATGAATATTTTCCCTTTAAATCATTTTTCTGCGAGTGTTTACAGTGTTGGGTGGCCGAAAGAACCCACGACGATTTTTAGTGGTGTATAAGGGAGGCCGACAGCCGTTACTAGCCTAGGCCTAATTGAATGTAGCTCTCCAAGATTTCGACTTTTACCGCAACAGGAGTTACCACAAGAATGACGTTGGAACAATAAGGGGAGGCCACGTTGTCGTCAGCATTCACAACAATGTAGAATCTTGTGCTCTGCACTGACGCCCAAATACGGTAGTAGTTATCCTATTTCCATCCAGGTAACCTAACCTGCAACCCCCATCTATTACAAAACCACCAATATGTAAAAGCCATTCCCAGTCTAAAATGCACATCGGTAAATGTAAACGAATGTTTCGTCACCTCGAGCCAGTAGAGCGCAGGACATACACATTTCGCATGGAAAATCTCCAGCTGCCCGAGATTAGTATCTATAGTATTTGGTGTTAAGTTCATACTGCAACATTTGGACATGGAGAACCGCTAATTTCACTAATAGATGAAGTGTTACGATTTGTGATTAATATGTGGACAACTACATCTTTAAACAGACAAGAAATTAGGATTTTAATGATGCAATAATATCAGACATGCTTGAGATTGTGTTTTTGCTGTTACTTACATTAAAGGAAGAGACATGATATAATATATTATAAGTGTTAATACGATCTGTAACTGTTTTCGACGTGTAACCGACCTAAATTGTGTTTACTTTTTTTTTTTTTTTAATAGAAAACAGGATATTCTTCACTGTGTTCATTTTTAATTTCATTACGAATTTCCACATGGCTGACATTCTCTTCGCAGATGCAATGGGAACATTTTTATGTTGGATAATTAGGTTCATGTAAGTTATGTTTGTAGTTTGTTATATTCACAGACTTGTAACAATATTCATGTTGCATGTCGTGTCATAAGTATTTTTATCACCAATTGTCGCTGCATTCTTCGACAGCTGGGGAAACAAGACTATTTGTGTTCCATAACAAGTATCCCTTCCTAAATACGAAACAAAAAAAAGCGAGCCCTTCAATATAAATGAATTTTTGGGACTGTTTTGATGAAATAAAAGTGTTGACGTGTGCCATGTTTCCTTACCCCAAAAACAGTTTTTTCAGGACACTACTTATAAGCCACCACAGTAGGGATGTTCGCTCTACTGAAGGACGGTGCGTGCACCAGGTCGTATGTGTGCGACCAAGTGCAATGAAGTGCAGAGCATTTCAGCACAACCGGTGGATGCCAAAGACGCCTACGATAGAAACTCCGTGAGGCGAAGTAATATGAAAATAGACCCTAATTATTACTGGACCTGACGGTCCAGGGCTCGCGCCATTGATTATCTGTTGTGTGTTATTAAATGATTTATTGCTTGTTTATATTTTCTTGTTCCTAGGGTACTGTTGAGCTTGTTTTTCATATGTATTTATTTTATCACCCATCTACCACTCTTTTTATTATCATTAAATAGTATTTTGTGTTGCAGAGTCTTATATGTATTATTCAACATATGTTTTGGCAGGTAGCATGCAGTTAAACAGGAGATATATATGTTTGTAGCAGAAAGTAATTCCGATCTGGCATGTGGGTCAGCCGAGGCCCGCCATCCCGTCAGGCAGGAGTGTTAGTCAGCGAGTAGCAAAATACAAGGGTGGTGTGTGTGTCGCGAGCTTCAGGGGCTGGGTGGCCTTTATCATCTAGGATGGACATTTAACTGCAATAGACTTCATTTTCTGGAACCTTCTTGTTTTAGCCACCTGGTACACAACCCTCACTTCCCATGGGAATAGTGTTGCCCCGGGAAGCATTTAATACCATTAGTTCATCATTGTCGAAAGACTATTATTCCGTTTAACCGCACTGGCCGGCATTGTGTAGCCACATTCCTTCACATGTAAAGTGTTCCCCTGAGAGTGATTTGTATAATGATGTCGAATAAATGCCGCTGAACTGAACAGTACATAAGTTATTTCAACCGTCGTGTTTTTAAGGGGACGGCCATAACAATACCTGCTCGCATCATGTCAGTATTTCTTTATTTTATCCAGTTTCCTTAAGTGCATATGTATGAGCAAGTTGTTCCGTATTTTATGGGCGTGTTGTTGGCCTAACAATCCACGTACGTGAGTGTTAATTGTTTATTAAGTTTCCCGCCAAAGACTCGTCAGTATGGTACGTAGTCAACCCACCGGCTGCTGTTTAGTAAATAACAATCACGCAACCTAAATGGAAATAGCATCATTGGGTAGAGATCAACATCATCATTGCGAAGTGTTTCGGTCCGGGCGTACAGCCCTCGCTCCTTAGGTCATCAAGAGTCGTCGTACTACAACAATCTTTTACCATCTCGATGTCGCCTTGACTATGCCTGGTGCCTAGTGGGGTAAACCACATCCTATACCGCACCTTCACCATCCCCAAAACCCTTTTTAACCCCTTTCCACACTGCCACACGCCATCAGTGTTTAATTTTATGCGAAAAGTTAAGCTAGAATACCCTTAGAAAACATCCTTTCTCCATTCTACCTACTTCAATTTGTTTTTGAAATCACTTTAATTTAGTATTTTACACAATTTCCGCTGACAACAATTAATCAAAACGTATTTTTATTATTACAAAATGATAACATGTTGCACGTTATATACATTTGTCGACAGCACATGCGTAGCGTGAGCAATTGTACTTGCGACGAGGTATGAGCTCAGATTTCTGTTTTTTATTTCCATATGCAACTACTTGCATCTCGGTTTGTTTGTATTTAATGCTATTTTCTTGCAATGCAAGTACAAATTTTGTGTTGTACCAATATAAACGTGTATTTAATCGGCCCCCAGTACAAGCTTCATAATGTTTGATGGGTACTGGAGCTTACTGAAGCCGTACCTTTTACAGACAATTATGTAGGTTTATATGACTTTTCGGCGACATCACTTTGTGCAAATTTATTTGACCAAACTTGATGCAATTTTTTAAAGTGTAATATTATAAGTATATTCGACCATCTCTCACACTGTATGACGGGTACAACGTTACAGGGGTTTTAACAAAACGTAATCATGAGTTTAAACAAACTACTACCGAACGAGAATTTTGCAACAATCGCAGAATAAGAACTATGGTCATAAAGTTATAAAAACTAACTGATGGGTTTTGTCTAAGAAAATTCAATGTCTCGGCAGCACTACCAATGAATTTCGGAATTCGGTGTTCTAAGTACAATTTTATGGTGCGACGCGCGATTGCAAGTGTTGATAAAGAAGGTACAGCGATGTGTTGGAAGTATTTTCCTTTTGATTGATCGTGACTAATTTTTATTTACGCCTTTAATATAGCATTTATTGAGGTGGGTGTGTTTTTTTTTTTTTTTTTTTTTTTTTTTAATTTTTCGAAGTTTTTTTTACAAAGCATTAAACTAGGTTACGTCACGACTTACCAAAAATTCTTATTTAAATGTAAAAAAGAAATTGTGCTATGAATACCTGTTTAAGTAGCACAGTTTGAAAACGGTCCTCTTTCAGGTAGTTTATTTAAAATTGCGACATGGGCTGTAGTGACATACAGTGTGTGTTGCCAAATAAACTTTGTTATTTCATTTGTGATTCAAGCCTGACAAAGGCGAGTTGCAAATGGCTAGCACAAGGTTGTAGATCATGTAAGAATTGTGCTGTTACAACCTGCCTGGCATGCTCACAGCAAGTTTAACTAATCATTCATCAAACGACATTGTCGAGGAGTTCAGCCCAATATTGCTGTGTTGATATACTGCTGTTCGTGGTGGAAAGCACTGTGTAAAGTGCGCAGTTTACTGTAAATAATGAATATTACAATTTAATACTCCAGTATTCTTTATAAGGTTTTTTTTTCATTTTGTGTGTTTTGTCAGTAACATAGTGTAAGGTAATGCAACTAGGGATGAACGAAGCCAGACTCGTAGCCACCATGTTGGGATAGCCATTACTTCTGTAGTTATGTGTTATAGTGTTTAGTGGTAGGGGTTTGTAGTGAGCGTGTACAAAACCCTAATTAACATTCCACTAACATGCAAGAATAATAGGTCTTTGAATACTGAGAACACCAGGGAGAGAAGCTGAACAAAACAAGGCGTATACAAAACCTCTCTTTAAGACTTAGGTGCCAGGGGCTTAGTGAGTAGCAGTGGTGAGGGGAAGGCATGGTGATAGCACCGCACTTCCAGCACTGCCATAGCATACAAGTAGGTATGCTATTACTCAGAGTGATCTCTTTTCAGTAAGAACAAGCAAAAGAGATTCAGAATGTAAGCTTTAAACTAACTCATTTAGTCAAGATAGAATTCCTATCCATAAGAACCACAGACATTGATATCAAAGCACTACAATGATAACACAACAGTATTAACTGTGAATCTGATTTGGTTTTTACTAAAGCTTAAGACACATGAAAACACTTGGGAAAACAACATTCAAATAAGACATTGCGTTAAAAATCACATGAAACGCTTTTATTTAGACAAACAAAGAACACAACCATCAACATGAGAAACAAAAAACACATTAAATTAAGCAGAAGAAATGTTAAGTAAGAACAAACAGAAACATGCCAAATATTAGCAAAAAAAATTTTTTATTAAAAGCTCAATACTGCAGATCTGATCTGTGTAAAAATTCCTTTAGTGTGTAGAATTTTGGTGTAGGTCACTTTTAGTTATGCCTATAATTTAAATCTCAAGACAAATCAAAGATTCAAATAAATATCTCAATCTCTTCCTGTGTTACATACTACTAGAGAATAGGCCAAGTACATGAGTTTACAAAATTGAAGAAAAATTAAGTTAAAGTTCACTTAAGCTCAGGGTCGAAACAAAAATTAAAATAGTTTTGACAGTTGGCTTCTGGTTTTGGTAGTAATAAAGCTCTCGAGATGTGTTGCCAAATTCAATAAATCTTAAAAATGTTATTAAACATTTAACTCGCAGATCAGGTAGCAATTCAACTAAAAAATTACACTCATTTGTATGCATGGTTGCATAAAACGCCACAATAACTTGTTCCTTTAAGCCTGGAGCCTTCCAGTCTTGAAACACACCCATTCGACGGCCGCCTTTTGCTTCTTCATCCGAGCACCCAGGTGCGGGATGGAAGGAACAGAGGAGCCACAACTACTAGGAATACTTTCCACCAAGGAGAGACAGCAGGCCTAGGTTATTATCTCCTACCAGAGCACCTAGGTGCTGGAGGAGGTATTGGCTTGGGTGTTGCGGCCTGGCCTTGGCTGAGTATCACATCCAGTAGAAGCAGTGGTGGCCCACATGGCTCAACGTCTCTGATCTGGCTGCTATAGTTGGGGATCGCTGGATATACTGCGCTCAAGCTACCAAGCGGATACTGGATAACACTATTATAGGAAATATTTTCTCGTGCGGAAGCTAGGTACGGAATCGCCAATTCTAGGTACTGGAGCCAAGAGTCTGCGGCCTGGAACCTGAAGAATGGTGTGAGTCAACCCAGTACATCCTAATATTTACGGATGCAATAAAACAACGCAAAAACAAAACAAAAAATAAACAAATATAAAAATGACCCATACATATATACATACATGCATACACTCGCAATTAGGCTACCACCCAGTGGCTAGCACCCTCACCTCTCCTTCACCCAACCAACTCCTTTTCCACTCCCTTCCTGAACTTACCAACCCCTCTCACAGATACCAATTCCTCCCTCAACACATTCCACTCCCTCACACACTCTAGTTTTTCTTTAGAAATATTTGATTCTGTGAAGCTTAGATCCATTTCGAACACTCGTGCTATTGTCAGTCATCACTGTTCCTTGATGATGTGCTGTGTTACATACTTGTAATTTAGTTAAAATTCATGTTTTCAACATAAAATGGGCAAAAACCACAAGTTTTAAAGCCATTTTTGAAAGTTGTTTCTGTAACCTGGCCAATACATTTGTTTAACACAGGAGCAAAATTTTATTTTTTAAATTTATTCCCAAAGTGATTAACCCTCCATTTTCTCACTTCTTTTCTCCATGCTGCTTTTAGAGAGTGGATAAAAGCCACATCCAGTGGCTGAAGTAGATGCATTGAATCGGGATACAATGAGATCAATCCTATTTCATTCTCTCTACAGAATTCAGAAATGTGCAATTAAAATGTGACACATGTCCATCTATAAAGAGTATAATAGGTCATTGTGTTGTTTTCAACCAAACGCTGCAAATAATACATGTAACATACTCATAAAAACCACGACCACACATACAGCCACTTTCAGACTTACCAATTCTCCATGAAGGTGGAACAGTATATGCAGTATGGCTAGGGATTCTTTCATATCCAAAAACTATCATTGGTGGTGTTATATTCCCTGCTGCATTTGCAGTATTTAATTCTGTTAAATTTTCATGATCATTATTTGCAGAAAAAACATTCTTGTTGCCCTTTTTTGCTATAACTTTTCCTCCACTAGATTGAAGAAAAAATGCAGATTAATAAGCATTAAAACTCTGCAGGGTAAATTTGTAATTCCCAATAACTGTTCCTCCTCTAAATACAATTTTATTTCTGCTAACTGGTTTCTTATCTTTTCTTCAGACACTCCAGAACGTGCAGAAGTAAAAGGCTGAACAGTTTGTTTGCGTAACTCAGGATGTCTCTTGAAAACTGCCTTGTACCGTCTGTCTGACCGTCCATCATTAAATGGATTTGGCCTTTCCTTGTTTTTAATTATATGTTGTACACCATCACTCAGTAGTTCCTGGATACTGCAAGCAAGCAGCAGGCAATAACCACTTCTTGATAACTTCTTTCTCAGCATCTGTAAGCACTGGAGGTGGCCCTAATCAACATACAGCTGGGGATTTACCACTGTCCCTGTACACCAGGGTTGCTCGAAGTACATTAAACTCTTTTGCCGCTGCAGCAGTTGGAGTACCCTTTTTTAACTGTCTCAGTAGCCTCTTTAACAGTTGTTCATGGGTATCATTTCTCTTCAGACCCAAACCTGCAACAAAAATAATTAATTTGTAGATTGTTGCTAGACACATTATTCCAGCTTAATTAGTAGGCCTTAAGGCAGCATGTTAAACAGCTCTATTTTACATAAATTGTGGCGATTAGTGTACAACCCGATACCATGTGTTCATGCACAAGTTATGACATCACCAATATGGCGTTGATGATGTCATATTTTTTTTGTTGCCCGATCCCTTTTCTTTTACAGTCTAATGGGTCATGCATGGGAATTTATAAGGGTTTTTGGGCGGGAACACTTCCAGCATTTATATATGTTGGTATCGGGAAGTACACTTGAGCCCATCCACCCAAGTGTAGGACACAATACAATGTATGGTATCAGGTAGTAGGCCTACACATGATACCATCTGCCCTAATGTACTACGCGATACCATTAATGGTATCGGGAAATACACTTGAGCCCTTCCGCCCAACTATACTACGCAATATCTCATGGGGTATCACAGAGTACACGTCAATCACAATGATTTCTTAGTCGATAAATTACTGTAATATTTTTTTGGCTAAACTAACATATGATATTCCTAAACGACGAATCACAATTTTCGTTAGTTCAGCCACACATTGTTTATCACGGGGCGTGTGTCGATGAGTCACTGTAGTCACTAAATTATTATTTTCCAGCCAAAACTAATGTATTATATTGTAAATGACGAATCAGCCACACCATGTTTATAACGGGTCATGTATCTCTGAATCACTGTAATGGGTGCATAATTTGACCACTTGAAAGGAGTGTTTCAACACACAATCACATTTGTCATATAGATAAATACGGTTTATGCTATATTGTGCTTGTATTGAATACCGCCTAAACATACTACCTCTAACCTAACGGGACCTACCTACAACAACCTAGTTCTGCACATCATTACAAACATCAAACCTCTCCAAATATTAATTACAAATGGTATAGACTCGTTACCTACTGCAGAATCCTGACTTAACATTACCTACTACAACATTGTTTATTGCACCCAATACACACATTTGTAACTAAACATTTCAACACTTCCTTTACCAAACATATCCATTTTCTGCCAGCATGTAATGCCACACTTATCCTCATTATTAGACTACGAACACATTTGCACTATGGTTTGTATATTATTGTACATAGAACATAACACCATAACGCATACGAATTTGACTGTATATGGTGCGTATCCATTTTATGACACATTGATGCATAATAAAACTGACTCAACACACAAACTAACTATTACCTTATTTACTCTATGAACAGAACGAGCGGACAACTAGGCATAAATTTTAACTATTCGACATTACAAAGGAACATACAGTCCTACAACTTACAAAATCCTAAATACTCAGTTGTTACAAATTACTGCTTTACTCGTTACAACTACTACCAACCTATTCAACTATACAGCAATGTCCTGACATCATTAACTACATCACACTTATAAACAGATCTCTGGCAACAAGTTGTATGCTAGACCCAAATTTGTTATGTTCTGAATGGCATTAATTTATTGAATTGTGTAAAAAATCTAGTAGGAGTGTCAAACATTTTATACAAGGTTAAATTCACTAGTGTAAAAGATTACGGTAAAGTGGACCAAACGATATTAAGAGAGAATCACTGAATCTGCACCAAATTTCAAAGCAAAACATTTATATAATAAATTGTTCCATTATGTTTTATGGCTATTAGTTTACTAATGTTGAAAAGTTTAGGCTAGTGTAAGTAAGTAATAAACATTACATTAACATACAGTACAGGTATTGGTAAAAGTAATCTAGTTATTGACAGTCATCATGTACCAGAGATTGACACCATGTCAAAGACTGAACACATGTTAAATAAGGAAATTTTGATTACAGTTCCTTGACAGTCGGAGAGATTGCATTCAGGTACTGTATTTTATAAATTGAAAAGATTTAAAATGAAAATTATTTGTACCAGTCATCGAAAGTGTGTCAAAGACTGGGACACCGCCATTTCTAATCACTGCCGAAGCTCAGAGCGGGGGTAGCCCGGGCCCTTGTGAGGGCCCTTTACCACCCAGGCGGTCTCATGTGAAATGCAGGAGAAAGGAGAAGCTAACCCTCTCCCCCTCCCACACCCATCAAAACAATCCAGGCCAGTGCCACAGTTCTTTTAGGACTGGGACACTATTCAGAATACCAGTAGTTAACAAACCACCCCGAAAAAAAATTGAGTTTAGTTTCAACAAGATGAAAAGTGTGGTACCGATGATCTTTGTACATTTCATTGCTTCACATGATTTGATTAAACAGTGAAATTGTTTAACACTAATCAATATTTGAGAATCAACTTACCTTAATGTTTTTGGTTAAAAGAAGCAGCAAATTTCAAACATCAACAATACCAACATTTTTCATGGCTGATTTCCCTCCAAAACACTGGAGGAAAAAAAAATCAGCTGTTAAACAAGGTTGCCAAACAGTCCCAACCGAAATTTTGTGGTTATTGAAACCAAATATACTATGAGTTTATTATTAATAATTTTAGTGTTTTTTTTGTCGTCCGTACAATTCAAATTGTGTACCAACCTAAAAGATAGCTTCCCAAAGGCAATGCCTAAGGGAGGCTGACCTATTTGTGTCTTCAAAACTCTTTAAAGAGTAAAAGGAGGCCATCCTCCCAGCAAAATTTTGTATGGTGATAGTATCTATTACAAGCATCACATCTACAAAAAATAACCAGTTTGGTATACCATTTAGTAAGCTAGCACCATGTGTACTTATAAGGTTTTTATGTCATGTCTCGGGAACAAAATTGACCAATTCCTGCCAAATTTGGCATACAAGAAGTACTTCAGCAGATGATGTAAACAAATATGTTTAAAAAATTACACATATTTTCAAAATGGAGGTTATATAGCTATTTTAGCATACTATGCTATATTGTTGAAAACAAGATCAGTTCCAACTTAACTTTGAATGCTGGGAGTAGTGTACATTACAATCATCAAATGTGTTTACAGTAAGCCTTTTTGTTCACCATTTTGTGAGATAGTGCCATGAAAATAAGTTATTATTGTAATATCTCTGGAAACAATTGACCTATTCCTACCAAATACTGCAATACAGGTAGTACTGGGGCAGGTGATGTAAACTAATATGTTTTAAGTAGGTCACAATTATTTTTAATATGGCGACCACACAGCTATATAATAATTCATAGAAAATTTAGTTAAAAAACAGCTGTAAGGCTACATGGAAAATGATTACTCAGTTACGTGACTGTAAGCAGCAAAGTAGCTTATATTGGAATTTTACTTTCCTATGGAACGTCGTATATACCGGTTTATTGTTCTTGCAATTACTGCAACCATGCATGAACTTAACATTTTTGTGTGTATGATGATTTAATAATCATGTAGTAATCATTTGCTTCTAGGATGGCACGTTTAGAAAAGTTGTGTCTAAAAGGTGTGCGGAGCTATGGACCATTTGATGACGACGAGCAGTGTGTGTCGTTCATGTCACCCATCACCCTGATAATGGGTCAGAATGGCTCTGGTAAGACAACTGTGATAGAGGCCCTGAAGTATGCGACAACAGGAGACGCGCCTCCAGGGAGCATGCGAGGACAGTCCTTCATCCACGATCCCAAACTGTCTGCAGTTGCCGAGGTTTGCCTTCTATAGGCTGTTCATGGTAAAGTGAGCACTTTTTAAGGCCCTTCCAATAGGCATTAACCTTTATTATATCAATTTAATGGCAAATTAATACGTTAACTTTTGGGAGTGGTGAAATGTATATACTGTGTTTATTGGTCGCAGGGAAATGTTTATATTAAAAAGTGTCGGAAAGATAGAAAATGGCTAAAAGGAAAATTTTGCAGGGCCTTAAAAAGTGCTCACTTTACTGTGAATAGACTATAGCATCATTACATTATAAACTTTACTTTTTTAAAATGTCACTGCATGGCTCGCAGTATATGCTTCTTTGAAAATTACGGTAAATAGAGAAAGAGCCATCACCTTCATGGTGGTTAAAAGCGATGAGTTTCCATTTCCTATGTACTGTCACACAAGTGTGGAAGAAGTGAGCATGTAACAATATTTCTTGCTGCTTGCTTCTTTTGTTGCCACAGAAAGATTTTGTATCTTACATGTAGGGACATTTTTTTGTGGTTGTACTTGTGGGTAAATATTTTTAAAAAATATTTTGGTTAATTGATTTTTTTAATTTCTACCTTGCATTTGAATGCACACATGCATGTGTCACATCAGTGACTGTGTGACATGTTCAAACATCCCAGGTGTGCTGTAGATGTGCTAGTTCCCTTGTTTCACATGCCGGAAAGTCATTGCAGTGTCCAAAACAGGTGTTATGTAAACAATTGTCTTGAGATGTCTGTGAGCAGATCTAGGTTGGTAGCAAGACAACTGGAGGAAGTTGGCAACAGTACAAATTACATCAATAAATAAAATGGAGGCGTAGAATAAAGGACGCACGTATGATGCCGACAGTGTGTTATTTATTACATATGTACAATGTCCCCACAGGTAATAATCCACTGGATTTATGTTAGGGTGTTACTCAAGAGTGTGGTTAGTCCTCTTGACCATTCTATCCAACTGAGAGTGTAAGGCTGTAGTGCTAGTCTTTTTCATCCCCAGAATCTTGGTTACTTCTTGGAACACTGCAGCTTAAAAGTTTCATCCCTGATTGGAATGGAGTTCTAGTGGCACCCAAAACCTCAAAAAGACATGCTCTATAAAGAGTGTTGGTTTGGGAGGGAATAACTTCAGATCACTTGGTAAAGTAATCTTGGGCTACCAGTAGATACCGATTACCTTTCTCCTTGACAGGCAAGGAGTCCAGAATATCTACTGAAATCCTCTTGAATGGGGCTCCAACATTGTATTTCTGGAGGTAACCTTGTCCTCTGGTCTTTGGAGCCCTTCCTCGCAGCGCAGATGTTACACAATCGGCACCACTTCTCAACATCCTCCTGACAGTGAAGCCAGTAGAATCATAGACTTACTCCATCAATGGTCTTATTAACACCAAAGTGCTCACTGACTGCCACATTATGCAGTTCCTTTAAGACTTCTGTAATCTTGCATTCTGGAAGGAGGAACTGTAAACTTGTGTGTTTTCCATAATTACTTTCCTAGTTTCTGTAAAGTCCGTCATTCTTCGGTACGAGGGAATTCCACTGTATCCAGTATGCTTTGACTGCTGCTCTCAGGTTAGGTATCTTTTCCCATTTTGGCAGACAGCCAGCTTCTTTCCTCTTTAATAATGGCTGCAAAGTAGGATCATTCAGCTTATCTTTCCTAATACCCTCATCACTACTGGTAGGTGACCCATCATGAGATAAAGAACCTTGAATTCTTGTCCTCTGTAACTTCAGCGATTCATCACTTATTTCTTCCTGGCGTTTGCATTGATGACAAAATGGCTCACATTGCCTCCTAGAAAGTGCATATGGATTGCTGTGAAGGCATCTTATATCTATGCTGTATTTCAAAGTCATATTCTTGAAGATGCTGTATCCACCTGGCTATTTACTTGTAGGGTTCTTGAAATTTAGTAGCCAGCACAATAAAGCATGATCGGTTCATAGAATAAAATGTGTGCCATAAAGGCACGGGTGAAAATGTGAAATTGCCTTCACCATGGCCAGAAGCTTCCTGCGTGTAACACAGTAATTTCTCTCATGCTTATGCAATACTTATTGAAGTATTCTAGTGGTTTTTACTTTCCATTTTGAACCTGAGATAACACATCACCAATTCCTACATCACTCGCATCAGTGTACAAAATGAATACACCCTCACTTTACGGGAAACCCAGAACTGGTGGAGATATCAGAATTTTCTTTTGCTTTCTAAAAGCATTTTCACACATTTTCAGTGGTCCATTGAAATCTCCTATTTGCCTCAATCATTTCATTTATTAGCTTGGTGATCATGTTGAACGTAGGTACAAATTGCTGGTAATAGGAACATATTCGCAGAAAAATCTGCACTCAGTTTTGTCAGTTGGTGTTTGCCAATTTCTTATTGCTTTGGTCTTCTCTGGGTCTGTTTTGATTTCATGGGCCGACACTACATGTCCCAAGAAATTAATTTTCTTTTGGAATGGGTGGCACTTCTTAGGATCCAGATTCAAGTTGGCTGCGGTCAATTTCTGGAATACAGAGTCTAAGCATGATAGCTGCTCTTCAAATGTCCTTCCTCTCACAACAATGTCATCTAGTTACACCTAACAGTTATCTAAAGTAAAACTTTCCATAAAGCGTTCGAAGTTGGCAGGGCCATTACATAACCCAAAAGGCATAACTTTAAACTGCCAGGTTGCTTTCCTTTGGACTCAAAATGCAGTCTCTTCTTTGTTCCTCTGGGGCCACTTTGCTCTGCCAGTACCCACTTTTCATGTACATAGTAGAAAACCATTGTGAACCTGCTAGGTTGTTTAATGTATCATATATCTTTGGAAGTGGATAAGTTTCTTTCTTTCTCACATTGTTAAACTGACGATAATCTACACAAAACCTCAGCAAGCCATCTTTCTTCATAATAGTACAATGGGTGATGACCATGGACTAACTGATGGTTCTATCACACCTAGATTCATTTCCTTCAGAATTTCCTCAACTGCCTCATGCGAAATCAGTGGCTGTCATATTGGTGGATGATTTATGTGCCTGGCATCTTCTTTATCAATGTGATAGCAGGTCACATTAGTCGTTCCAAGTTCATTTGGTCCACTGGGGAAGGCATCCCTATTTCTCTGCAGTAACCTGGAAATGTAATTTTACTAGAAGTAGGCATCATAGTGGGTTGTCCACATACTACTGGGTAACTAATGGGGGAGGACATATCATGCTGTGTTGACACCACCAACACTGTACTGCCTACTCTAAGCACACCAAGTTGAGTATCAATATAACACCCCAGCCTATGTAGTACATCAAGCCCCAAAAGGAACTCATCCTTTATTTCTTCTATGTAAATATCATGTTCCATGCTAAGTTTACCTAGCTTAAAGATCATTTTTCTCTTACCTCTAACTGGTGTGGTCTCGCCTGTTACTGTAGTCATATAACATCGTCCCATGCTGTCAGGTGATTGCTTGGTGGTAGACCCAAGAATGTGTGATCTTATGACTGTTATGGTCACCCCAGTGATTCGGGTCCATTACGTTGAGCAAAGAGGATACATGAATTCTATGAAATCACCCAGATAAAGAAAGAAAAATTGTTAGTAAAGTATGTTTATTTATCTTAAAAAAAATTCAGAAACACTCTCTTGACAACTTTCAATGAATTTAAGGATTTTCTCTCACTCCACCAAAGTATTACATCAAACCGTCTTGCAACAATAAATATAACTAGGTGATGGACAAACTTACTAACTAATACCTTGAATTACACATTCCCTTGATGCCAGCTGCTGAAGGTGAGACCTCTACTTCACCTAACCTTATGATGCACTTCAAATTTTTACCAATTCTACAGACTTACTTCTCTTATCGAACTTCGCCCTATTGCTACTTTACTGCAGTCCCGTCCTGCTCCAACAATTAAACTCTCACAATGACTCTCTTCTCCGGAGCTTACATGAACGCACAATGCGCTCCTCATCGAGGTTCAAGCGAGAGTCCCCTTCCCGACCACTGGAGCGGCCGATATCCAACGCCTTTGCGCCTCCACTCCTCTCCTTCGGCACCTCCCTCGCAAAACGTGCTCGGTACAGGCACCTGGCATGACTAGCAACACACAGGGGTCTGCCAGGTCGCCCGCCATCGAGGCCGCCCATTCGTTTAATATTATATAAAAATTAAATGTTTATACAAGGCCAATTACAATTTTATATGGGCAGTCTTGAAAATTATCTGAACAAGGTTTCAAACCAATTTGACTCTAAACAATTTAATGTTTTACAAAATCGACAGCATGTCAAAAGACATAGAATCATAACTATTTCAATGAATACCTGGTTAATATTTATTATACTCATTAAGAACGTGTGTTTCAGCACAATGGACCTTCGTGTAACAATTTAAACAACATTAAATTTCAGAGCTGAGTTTGGATGCCATTTGACAGAGGTATGATGTCTTGCCATAGTTCCTGCAGTGGCTTTTCTGGTCGCCGGGTGCAGCTTTGCAGTAGGGCATGGTGGGTATGTCGCAAGTATCGGTCGCCGAAACGTAACTCCAAAGTAGACACCAGTGTGGGGTACTCCAGTTGATGTCGCTCTGGCAGAGAATGGAGTATGCTCAGTACAGCCGCGAGGTAGTAAGGCTGCTGCACTGCTGACCAGCCATTCAGTGTAGCGACTAATTCAAACTGGTGTTGGTACTCCCGCCAAGAAGTCTGGCCATTGTAAGGGGAAGTTTTAAATGAGAATCCTTCTCCTACTCCTGGCTGTGCAAAACCAATACTGCAGAGCTGCTGACTGTCTTCCAAGGTTGGTGTGTTGGTTATTACATGCACTGATTCCCCACTATTCTCTGCAGGTGTGGTGATACTGGAACTGTGCTGCTGAAGAAATTGTTGCCATTCCTTCTTTGTTACACACATTTCAGTCATGACACTGTCTGCTATTTCAGTTACACTGTGCAGTTTTTCATTTACACTGTCCATCCTGTTGTTTACACTGATCACTATTTCATTTACACTTTCCATTCTTTCATTCGCACTGTCAATTCTCGTGTTCACAAACTTGCTAATGTCGTCTATTTTCCTGTCTACATTTGCATTTACAGAGTCTGTTTTCCTGGTTACATTTTCTCATTTACACTATTTACAGATTCAATTACACTTTCTTTTACAGAACTAATTTGTTTATTTACAATTTTGTGTACATTAATCTTTCACACTACTAATTTTGTTATTAAGACTGTTAAAACTTGCACCCTGTTGGCTACTTAATTCTTCAATTAATGCTCGTAGTGCTTCCAGTTCTGCAGACATTTTTGTAGTTAGCATTCACTGTGATGGTTGTACAAAACAGTCTTCATTAATTAATTTTTATCACTAACTACTAGCCTATTGGTTAAGTTGATTAACAATTAAGTGCCTCCATCCCATTTCTGACACCAGTGTTATATTAGGCCTGATGGGTGTATCAGAGTTTGTGAGGGATGGAGGTCTTAATAAAAATAAAATAACTAAATTTGATTTATAATTTATTCACACAGCTATTATTTACAGCATTCAGGTATCTGTCTCCATTCCTATTCTTTTTATTGTTTTAGTGAGCACAATATTTAATGTCAATTTCAACTCTAATTAATGTCCTTCTCGATGTCGCGGTTTTGTTGTAGTCAATTAACTCATACTCATCATTAACACACGTTCAATCTGTCTGTTACCGTCATGTGTAATGTCTTTGACTCACGCATCTAGTCCAGCCTGCCAGCCGCACTCTTCACTGTTTGATACTTGCAGTCACAGATTTTCCTTCTGCTTGTTACTTCTCCTGCGCTCGTCGTTTGTAGCTGAAACTTAACTCATCCATTCAACTATAACTTAACTGCCGGCCCATGAACCCGTCGCATGATTTTTACTTTGCTAGCCTTGACCAGGAAAGTGGGATGCACCCCGAGTCATGCGGACAGAGTCTAAGGCATTAAACTACTAGAAAATTAGCTCAGGTGGATGCAGTAACTTAATACAACCAAGATCAGTAGCGTGTACCGCAAAAGTACTTGCAGCCGCCACTATCATATATCTGCTGTCCTTCACTTCCACTCACTCGCGTGGGATGCGAAGCAGCAAGCGCATAACAAATCTGTGCAAGTTTGTGAATGAACTCGAGAAAGATTAGTAGGACAAGTATGAATACAGCGTATTTTCTGTGAAATAAACAATAAAATATTAAGTATTAATAGTAAAGTTAAGTCAATAGTGGTGTGACTCTGGTCAACATTAGTGGATGGCCTTGAAAACTCTAGTATGAATGCTATTTGCATTGTCATGGACAATGTTTTTTTCTTATTCTTTTCATAAAGTGGTTGGCTCTTATATGCTTGGTTACGCTCCCACCTTTTGTGCTCTGTTTATTGGATTCTAGTTTTTTTTCTTCTGTAAATACCATTTTTTTAAAACAACAGTTGATTAGTGTGTTGTGGTTGCTTGTAGTGACAAATCTCTTTATCTTGTAGGTCCATGGCATGATCAAGCTTGTGTTCAGAGATGCTGAAAATAAAGAGTGGACTGTTACAAGAAGGATGAGGTTGATTCAAAAACTGAAAAAGACTGAATTCAAGACTTTAGAGCTGATGATCTCACGAATTGACCAGAATGGAGTTGTGAGTACACCAGGCTGTGGTTATAGTGCTAAGATCCAAGTATGGAATTTGCTAAACATTTTTTTTAGACCTGTTGTACTGCGCCCAATAATTTTGCACTTTTAAGTCTTCAATTTTTTGGTTACACTTTCCTGCATCTTGAGATGTCTTTTCCACTATCATTAATAGTTTTAAAAAAAATATCCCGCTCTCAGTGTGCCTTTTTATTTAGACTTTCTTAATATAGTCCGTTCACGCTTTCTTCTGCCTTTTGGAATCAAACCTTTGAACATGTCAACGTGGTTTGTTCAATCACTTGTATTCCACAAATACATAACACTGTGATTAACTCTAAAGTACTGTATTTTTGAATAAATGAAACTTTTCTTAATATTTTCTATAACTTGTAATGTTTATTTCGTATTATATACAAATTAAAAACAGCGAGAGCAGCTGTGTATTGGCAACGGTTAGTAAGAAATAGTTCTCAGTTCAAATATTGTTTCTACATAGTTTTTTGGTATCCTCTTTGTAAATTAAATATTGCTATTTATATATTTCAGTATTTAAGTAACCCAGATAGAAACATATTTCATTGTTTGAGTTAATAACAGCTCAAAATAACATACATAGGCCGTAGTGACACTGTGTTTGTTTTTTCGACTGACAAAATTGTTGGCTGGGCAGAGCTTATCGATCTCTCTCTCTCTCTCTCCCTCCCTCTCTGTCACTCTCTCGAGAAATTTCCCATCACTAACAAACAGAAGTGATACATGTTTAAAATTGTAGCATATTTAGTACTTATTAAAGCAAAATAATGATTTTTGAATTATGAATTTACAACTGAAAAGAGATTTTATTTTTTAAATGTCTATGTTATTTAGATATGATTGCGCGACACTTACAAATCCAGCAGGTTGGCAGAAGTGGTGTGGAGTGGAAGGGAGAATCTAGAACTTCACCTTCCACGCCCTTGTCCTAATATGGTGGGCAATTATATTCAGTTTTTATATGACCTTACGACTGACAGCGAAGTGTCGACATGTCGATGACATGGCGTGTTTCTTAACGAAGCGTCAAGTTCGTACTCTGGTTTTGTAAACATTCTAGGCAAGTTACAATGTTTTGATAAATATGTGTTTCCACAGCAGAGTGAAATGTGTTGTGATTGTTGCATATGAAAGGGCTTAGTGGCTGTGTTGTAATCGTTATGCAGGCCAGGTGTGTGTGTGTGTTGATTTAAATATGTGCCAAAATTTATACGTTTTAACCATGAACTGATGTTATGACATAGTTAATTATTTACGTTCATATCTGTTTATAACAACGTTGTACCTTTGCTCTAGGTGTTTGAAAAATTGTTTTGTTATGAGCTTATGTTTCTGTGATTTGAATGTCTGCAACAATCCCAACGAAATACTAAGCCCACCCAGATAAAATAAAATAAATGTTAAAATAAACCTTCAAACCAGTAAGTACAAATGCATGTAAATATTAGCAGAATAAATGTAACGGTAGGCCTATGTGTTTGTATGTTCACCACTATCTTTTACGTTTGTCGATGTACAATAAATAAGCAACATGAGTTGCGTACTTGAATTTGCTGTGTCGTTTCGTTGAACTGGTTGTCTCTTCATTTTCATTTTTATTCCTAACACATTAATAACAACATGTTAAATACTTCTGTTTTTCCACAACAGTGGAAACAAACACCTTCGTGGCAAAAAATTAATGCGTACTATGTGTAACGTGCTTTATTGTGTGTAACAAATAGTTATAAAGCTGATCTAAATATTGTTATAGGCCGAAATTGTGAACATTCTGAGGAAATGGTTTCTGCAATATGACATAATTCTTTCAACAGCTGTAAACAGCAACCAATGCATTTGACAGTTATAAAAATAGAAGTCACATGGCAGTGTTTATGTTTACGTGTAGCGAAATGATACACAATCAGTAACCAAAAGTAGAAATTTAGCAGGGCTTCAGAAAAGGTTGAAGTTATCGTGAATCAACTATACATTATTTAACATTACATATATCAAGAACTTTATTTATAGTGTCTTTGCTTTCAATTATTTTATACTTTATTCATTCTCTTAGTTTTTTATATTTTTACAAACGTTAAAATCAACTTTTTTTTCTCCTGGAAATTGTTTTTGTTCTTACACACATGCTACCATCCTCATCCTATTCCCGAAGATTGTCAAAGGAATTGTGTATGTACTGTTATCTACTGTTATCTATGGGTTAATTAGTTATTATTTAAAGTTGTATAATTTTATGAGTTAATCTCAATGTTAGACCACACCGTAAACCAAAGATGGTAGCAGACTTGCTTATATAGTACAGAATTAGAGAAATTATAATATGTCTTGAATTAGAAAAGCATCTTAAATCCCATATATTTAGAAATTTTTCACGCACTTAAAAAACTGCATCACTCTTTGATGAAAGCTTTTAATTTGTGTTATTTACATTATTTGTTTTAAAAACAAGCTATTCATGAAGCAGGTTGTTACTACAGCAGTTTGCATCTTGAGTATTTGGTTCCCCTCTAGAATATCTTAGTTAGTTGGCATCAAGTAGAGAATGTATTCTTGATGGGTTATATTGCCCTAGATCACTTAATATTAGGTTCAATTCATGGCGTAATTTGCACCTGAAGGAAGGTAGTTTTATCAGCTGTGTAACAGCATTTTCGTAAGCAGTCTCTAATCCTGATTATTGTAGTCTTCTTATTTGTTCTGGCTTTGTTACCAATATTGTGTGTGAGGGCACATTCAAATTGGCTTCTGAACTAGGCCCGTCTGTGCTCTTTCACAACATTTGTATCCATACTGAACCAACTGACCTAGATGGGATTTAACTTTTCGATGATTGTCATAAAGGTGTATTTTCACACCATTCGGGAGACCATATTGTTCATAATTATTGTGTGTTTTGAATTTGTGTTGCAGAAGAAAGATTTTAGGGAACGCTGTTTTAATGAGAACATAGTTTTGTCAGCCGCACTTGGAGTGTCTAAGCCAATACTGAATCATGTCATTTTCTGTCATCAGGAGGACTCGTGTTGGTGAGTTTATTGATTCTGGAAGCAATGGTACAATATTGTTGTGTTTGTGACCAGCTATTGTTTTTAAATATCAGCGCTTAAGGTTTTGTACTGTTGAGCACATCAGTATTACAGGGGTTTTTTTTTGTTGTTATTTTATTGAAAGTAGTAGATATGGATAAGTGTGAAATTACTGGTGAAGCAGCAAGTAATAATAAAAACAATATTAACTTAATACAAATTTTTTGACACACCCACACATTATTTCACTTTTTGTGTTTTTTTTTTGTCTGCAGTGGCCAGGCTGTATACATTTTTATGTATTTCTCTTACTTGTCTTTTGCAATAATTTTTCATGTATAAGTCAATGACAGATTTTTAAAAAACTTTTTTATGTAAATGCGCTGGTAACATTAGTATTATTGTAATTGTTTTTAATCAGTGCTATGGTAGTTTATTTAATAACTGCATCTTTTCCTGTATTGAACAAATCATAAGTAAATAATTTATTTTGTAGGCCTTTGGATGAAGCAAAGACACTCAAGGAGAAATTTGATGCCATATTTGACATCACAAAATACAACAAATGCATAGAAACTGTTCGCAAATTGAGTAAGAAGATTGAAGATGGTAAGTGTAACCAATATTAAACAATATGTTGTTATAACCAATGCTGTTCTGTATTATGGAGTTTGTAAAAGTGCATAGTTTAGAGAGGACTTTTTTCCTATTTTGTTCCATTGATCCCACATGGAGCCAGTGCTCTGGGATGTGAAACATGTCAAGTAGTATATTCATTGTTAGCATAAAGTATTTGTACACATATAATCATCATACAATTACATGAAGGATGCCTGAAGGGTGTATTAGAGTTCTTGAGAGATAGAGGTCTTAATAACAAAAATAAAATAATCGAAATTTGATTTTTTTATGTATTCAATCCGCTATTATTAACAGCCTTAAATTATCTGTCTCCATTTATATTCTTTTTATCTAACAGCGAGTGCAATATTTAATGTATATTTCAACTCTAACGTCCTTCTTAATCGTCACTGTTGGTTACATAACACTGAAACGTGTGTAACAAAGAAGGAATGGCAACAATTTCTTCAGCAGCACAGTTCCAGTATCACCACACCTGCAGAGAATAGTGGGGAATCAGTGCATGTAATAACCAACACACCAACCTTGGAAGACAGTCAGCAGCTCTGCAGTATTGGTTTTGCACAGCCAGGAGTAGGAGAAGGATTCTCATTTAAAACTTCCCCTTACAATGGCCAGACTTCTTGGCGGGAGTACCAACACCAGTTTGAATTAGTCGCTACACTGAATGGCTGGTCAGCAGTGCAGCAGCCTTACTACCTCGCGGCTGTACTGAGCATACTCCATTCTCTGCCAGAGCGACATCAACTGGAGTACCCCACACTGGTGTCTACTTTGGAGTTACGTTTCGGCGACCGATACTTGCGACATACCCACCATGCCCTACTGCAAAGCTGCACCCGGTGACCAGAAAAGCCACTGCAGGAACTATGGCAAGACATCATACCTCTGTCAAATGGCATCCAAACTCAGCTCTGAAATTTAATGTTGTTTAAATTGTTACACGAAGGTCCATTGTGCTGAAACACACGTTCTTAATGAGTATAATAAATATTAACCAGGTATTCATTGAAATAGTTATGATTCTATGTCTTTTGACATGCTGTCGATTTTGTAAAACATTAAATTGTTTAGAGTCAAATTGGTTTGAAACCTTGTTCAGATAATTTTCAAGACTGCCCATATAAAATTGTAATTGGCCTTGTATAAACATTTAATTTTTATATAATATTAAACGAATGGGCGGCCTCGATGGCGGGCGACCTGGCAGACCCCTGTGTGTTGCTAGTCATGCCAGGTGCCTGTACCGAGCACGTTTTGCGAGGGAGGTGCCGAAGGAGAGGAGTGGAGGCGCAAAGGCGTTGGATATCGGCCGCTCCAGTGGTCAGGAAGGGCTTACTTTCTTTCTATTACTTCATCAGAAGCAGCGTGTGTCATGCCTAGTTTGGGCTATAGTTATGGGAATGATAATACAGTATTGTGGAATTATTTGCAGGGGAACCACTATGTATTGAACCCAGATAGATTGAAAGTCAGTATCCATGGAACATATTCTGTGGCCCCATTTTTTTATTTTCTGCATTTCAAGACCACATTCATTGAAAGTCCACATGTATTGGAATTTTCTGTCAGTCCCTTGAGAAGTGATGATTAGAGAATTCACTGTAATTATATTTGTTTTTGACATCACTGGAATTACAAGTTACATTTTTATTTAAGTGTTAGGATGAAACAGCTTCTAAAATAATAACCAGTAAATATTTTAGATGATAAACATTTTTGCTATGTAAAACTGAAAGTCAAAAAAATTAATTTTTGGGTCCTGTATAAAGCTGTGCTGATTCACAAATTTATGCAGAAGAGCTAAATCACCATAGTGCAGATTCTGTAATACTGATTCACTAATGTGCTGCCAATGTGTGAAAATGCTTTTTGCTTATATTTCAATTGAATCTAGGTTACTATTATTGGTGTTGGTGAAGTGCAGCATAGTTAAAAAGAATTTGTTTCATGTTGTAATTTAGTTTAATGTCCAAAAAATTAATACAGTACAACAAACCATGTGAGTTCAAGTGAATATAAAAATGAAACAAGAAATTATCAATATAACTAATGAGCATACTTTCTTATACATAGCTGCAAATAATTTTGATGAGGTTATTAATATGTTAGATGGTAGATGGGTTTTGACATCCTGTTGATATTGGTATCATTAGACATTACCTGGGACAGAAAACCTCGTACAGTAAGCTTGTTTGCAACCAACTACATCCTGTTGATAGTGGTATCATTAGACATTACCTGGGACAGAAAACCTCGTACAGTAAGCTGGGTTGCAACCAACTACATCCTGTTGATAGTGGTATCATTAGATATTACCTGGGACAGAAAACCTCGTACAGTAAGCTGGGTTGCAACCAACTACATCCTGTTGATAGTGGTATCATTAGACATTACCTGGGACAGAAAACCTCGTACAGTAAGCTGGGTTGCAACCAACTACATCCTGTTGATAGTGGTATCATTAGACATTACCTGGGACAGAAAACCTCGTACAGTAAGCTTGTTTGCAACCAACTACATCCTGTTGATAGTGGTATCATTAGACATTACCTGGGACAGAAAACCTCGTACAGTAAGCTGGGTTGCAACCAACTACATCCTGTTGATAGTGGTATCATTAGACATTACCTGGGACAGAAAACCTCGTACAGTAAGCTGGGTTGCAACCAACTACATCCTGTTGATAGTGGTATCATTAGACATTACCTGGGACAGAAAACCTCGTACAGTAAGCTGGGTTGCAACCAACTACATCCTGTTGATAGTGGTATCATTAGACATTACCTGGGACAGAAAACCTCGTACAGTAAGCTTGTTTGCAACCAACTACATCCTGTTGATAGTGGTATCATTAGACATTACCTGGGACAGAAAACCTCGTACAGTAAGCTGGGTTGCAACCAACTACATCCTGTTGATAGTGGTATCATTAGACATTACCTGGGACAGAAAACCTCGTACAGTAAGCTGGGTTGCAACCAACTACATCATGATGGTAGGATTCAGAACATCAACTTGGATAGTAATCAGTTTAAATATTTATTACACTAAGATGATCCAGCTTCAAACATTTACAGGGGCATTGTTTTGAAAACAAGTGTCTGAGTTACTTAAATCATGTAAGTTTTCATGGCCTACTGTAATATCAGTTGTGTGCGGAATTGGGTCTCAATAGCTGGATCTGTTCCCAATATGTCATAAAAGCTTTAATTTCTCAATTGGTGCTATCGTACAAAACATCCTAAAACACACTCTGTATGGTCGTGTCTGATGCTTATAATAGGTATTGAAATATGTCAAACTATGTAATAAGTTTGGTAAACTTATCCAAATTATTTATATTGCAGCTATATTGTAAATAAAACCACACATACTGTAAACATGGCCTGCTGTAGCACTACTAGTGTGAAAAGTTAGGAGGGAATCTGTTGATCGGTTCTGTACATATATAAAAAAAAAAAAGCAAGCAAGCTTCGTTTTCTTGTGTGATGGTAACTTGATTACTGGAGAATAAAACTGAGTTTTTTTGACACATAAAATTTTTTTTTATAGATAAATGTTACTTAAGTCGATTAAAATTGTTTGGGTCTTGTGGTATACTGCATTTGCTCATTTGATGCTTGCATATGTAGTGTCAGCATACAAAGTTAGGTTGAAATTTGTTACATTGTTTCATAGTTATAGGATGCTATGCTAAAATATTTATATGGGTGCTATTTTGAAATAAGTGCCCGGCCCTGTTAAAACATAACCTATAACTTGATATGGCATACCTCAGTATTATTTGTTTGCCAAATTTGTAAGGAATTGGTGGAGTGTTTCCTGATATATAGCATTAAAATATTATTTTCATGTGGCGCTGCCTTACAAAATGGCATATAAAAGAGGCTGTTTATAGACACATCTGATGCATTGTAATTAGGAGTTGGACGATACCATGTTTTCGATACTTTATACTCAATACAATTTTCAGTTTGATACCCTCGATACTGTTGAAACTCGATACTATTAATTAAAAAAATTTCAACAAAGCAATAAAATTTTTGTAACCTACATTTTCATTGTTCTCAACCAAATTGGCGATAAAATTTAAAATCAAAGAAAAATCACGCAAGATAATATTACAGATAATGGAAACATATTTGAAATTTATATAAGTTCATATCTATGGTTGGCCTGTCAAGTATTTTTAATAAAAAAAAGAAGAAAAAAAACCACACACACACATCAGGCATGTCAGTTTTCAAACTAAGAAAGCTTAAAAAATTTTATTTGAAAAAACAAGTATAGATTTATTTTCTGTATTAAGGCAGATAGAGGAAATGTGGGAATTGTTTATCACCAGATAAAAAGAAAGATATCAATTGTTCCACTGCCGGAAGTAAGATAAATTTATTATTCTGTTTGTTGTTTTGTGTTGGTCGTTTTCACAGATCGTGCACACTCAAAAAACATAAAATAAATATGAAATACCGGTTGTAAACACAAATGGCACGTAAAAAATTTAAATGTGTACTTGCATTCAGAATACTGAACATAAGTTCACTACATTTTGACGGTTTTAGCAACAGAGCACGACTATAATGCATCCTTGTACCACAGCTGCTCTATCTATAAATAAAACAATGAGTGTAAACAATTGCTATGATCAATGTAGGTTACCATTCTAACCTACCATATTTTTGTTATGGCAAAGTTATACTGCTGGGGCTACGTTAATTTTATTGCCAGTGGATTGGATGAGGTTGGGAGAGACTTTAGTAACATCTTTCATGAGACTGCATTTTTTTATGGCACCTCATCTTACGAGACTGTATCATCTTTAATTACATATTGTTTTAGTGGACGAGTTGAAAATTTGATTGTATGTAAGAAACATTCAAATTATTATATAACCTGTCAAGTTTTAACCACACTGAAAGAAAACGTGATGAATATATAGTTAGTACGAATTCAAAATTTAACATATTCGGGACGTAAATATATTTTGGTGAAGTTCGTTTTCCATACAATAAATGCTACTTTTACACTGCAAAACAGAGTTTAAATGGTGGTTTTTTATGCCACTTACATTTCAAACATTCTAATAACGGTTTCAAAATATGTTAATTACAATACACTCTTTCAAAACACATTATTTAAAATACACACTGACTTACTGTTCATAATTCCTATTTGCATCTCCTGAATATATGTTCTATTGTAATCCTGAATACACATTTCTCTGCCATCGATCCAAAATAATTAGCTGAATCATTAAATAAATACAACACTTCAAGGGCTTTCCGAAACTAGTAAACTGCAGAACGAAAATAAACAGTGTCTATTCGTGACAATAAGGAAAATAGTGAACCAAATCATATACACTTGTCGATAAACAGTATCAAATAAAAGTATCAATATTATTGATATGCACTTCATGATACTCAATACTTTTGATTTGGTCCAGTATCGAGAGGTATCAAAGTATCGAATGTCCCATCCCTAGTTATAATGCATTACTTTTTAAGAATTATTTATGTAAAACTCTTTAGAAAATAAGTATCACCATATACATCTTACATACAAAAAATAAACACATATATATACACACACACGAGCACACACGCACGCACACACACAGAGTCATATATCACGTGAAGGCGAATAATATGTTTATACACGTATTTAGAAGGACGTATGTTGTTAAATATTTTGTTAGAAATTATTATTTCACTTGTCATTTATCATGCATGATGATTGTATGTATTTTTCATTCTCAAAACTTTAGGTCTCATGATACTTACTGTATTACAATTGTAATAAGGTAATAGAGTCATATGATTTTAATTCTAGTAACTAGTATTCCAAAGCAAGTACGACACAATGTTTTATTTTGTAAACATATCACTGAGCTAGGTGGCATAGTTGTCTCACACTGGACTCAAATATGAAGGAAGTCCCAGGCTATGTACCCAGTCTGGCCGTTGCGATTTTAGTTTTCTATTGTTTTCTGAAATCACTCAAGGCACATTTCCATGGTGCCTTTTTCCATTCGTCACGAGGCATGTCTCAAGACGTATGGTAGCGCATGCGAAGATGCACTCACTTTTTTTCGAGAAAAGGCAAGATGCACAGCGATGCACGTGCAAACCACCGCTAGTGGGTTGCACGTGCTTCTTGACGTTCGTCTCTTGTCGAATTACCTCTGTGCGTTGCCAATTCAGTCTCTGTAGTTGCATTAAACGTTAAGATAAATTATAGGTTTTATATTTAAATATGGAATGCAATCAAGATGTATGCATAGCATTTATTGAGGACTACCGTGGTCATCCTCAGCTGTGGAAATTTAATGCCAAGAACTACAATAATAAGGTGATGGGAAGAGATGCAGTGCGGGAGTTAGCAACTAAATATAATTGCTTGCCAAAAGTCGTACTTGCCAAAATGGAAAGTCTTCGATTGTATTTCCACAAAGAACATTCCAAAGTTACGTTGAGCGGATCTCGCAAAGTACACATAAAGTAAATGAAGAAACGACACCCACTGCAATAAATCAACTGACCCCTCCTACAACAGTTGTTCTACATGAGCATTCTATGTCATTTGGAAAGTTAGGGAAAAAACGCAGAATGATATGTATGTGGATGAAGCTTACGACTTCATGGCTGCCATGAAGAAGATGGGTAGTTATGAATGGTACTTTTCATTGCGTACTCACAGGCAATTTCCATTTATCACTGCAGAACACATTTCCAATCTCCTATTTTAGGGGCGTGTGCATTTCCCTATTAATTTTTCCGAATGATTACACTTAAACCGGGTTAGCTTACATTACCAATTCATCCTGTATTCTTTAATATGTTATTATATAACATCATGCGCACACACATATTGCCAACACATTCATAAGCACATTGTTGGAATGACAGCATAGATTCATACAGTCACATTCTTTAAATACTGTAACCAACAATTAAGTGTTTAAATTTGTAAGCTTATGCAGGTTTTGGTTGGCTAAAGTACGCACACCTAAATGCTGTGGACAAAGCAAGACCCTATATATGTATGTACCCTCATATTGTTGTGCTAAACTGATATAAAGGCACGGAAAACCTCCAGAACAATGTGGAATATAATTGTTACCAATATTTTTAATGTGTACATCAAGCTGTGATGATAATCGCCCATTGCTAAATACAGCAATGTAACTGCCAATCTTGCATTGCTTGAAATACTGTTCCTCATATTTGTGTCTTGTTTGGTAATCAGTAGAGCAACCATACATAATAAAACTTCAAAGTTTGATGATGTCATGCAAGTCACATTCCTAAATAACAATTAATTGTTCAGGCGAATATCTTCAAGGATTTTACTAACGTTGCGTTGCTTCAATTAAGTACTATATATGTCGCACAAAAACCAGCAGCCAGTTATTCTGAGGACATGTTAACTACTACAGAAACAGGAATGCGTTGATTGCTGTCGTATAAACAGAGAGAGATATGCCTACAGATGCATGCCTCTACCCGCACATGAGACACGCGCAAAGGCGTGCAGAAATATATACATTGCCGTATGTGCTGCAGCACCGTGGAAATGTGCCTTTAAGGTCCCTTATAGCCCATTGCTGCTGTCTTCCCCCTCACCCCCACTCATGATTGTCATAACTGGTTCTGTCTGTCACACTGCTGTTAATGAGTTGCTAAGCCAGATGTAAAAAGTAGATAAATTTGTTTATTTAAGTCTGCTTAATGATTTTACGTGTTGTGTGTATTACAGTGTGTGCATGTTGGGGAGGGTTGTATGCTATTAATAAGCCAGAAACTTACTCTTTGTGTGCTGCTTGTCTAGTTTTCTTGTCTTTAGAATATGAAAAATTCTGCATTTGGTATAGGTTACATGTCATGACAACAAAACTTTTATTCTAGAGTTGAAAGTTTTGAACAATCAGTTGCAAAATGACAAGATTCACAAGAAGCAATCTGAAGAAAAACGAAGAAGTCTACATGATGCAGAGGAACGTCATTCCAACACATTGAAGAAGATTGAAGACTTTGACAAGAATCTGGAGGAAGTGAGGGAGGCTTTGGATGAGGTTTACAAGACTGAACGTAACATCGGCAAACTTCAAAATGAACTTGGTGAGTCTGCACCTGGCTTTAAAAAAAAAAACTTTTGTCTAGGTTTTGATATGTGCGTACAGTATTTACATGTTTCAGTTTGTTCATCATTCCGCAAGCTATTGGATACACTTCATTAATAGACATATGATTTTATGGTTAGTGGCTATAAAACTAAAGTAACCTTGAAATGTAAGTTAATATAACTCTTAACACTAAAATTTGTTAAATAACGAAAGAAATATGTGGCCAAAATACACAATTCTGTCTATGAAATCATAAGTAACAATGCATTAAAAAATTTAGGAACCAAGTGATAGTTAAAAATAATGTACTTTTTTTTTTTTCTCTCGTTGGTTTCCTTAATGTATTAGAAGTTAGGAAGACAGAAGAAATTAATTTTCTCTTGCTGATGCCTAACTTAAGTGAATAAGAGTAAGAAGTATCCAATACCTAATTACACTTGTTCTTGGTAAAAAATATTTCCATGATTTTATCAATTTTGATGATTTGATTTGGGTATATTATTAGTTACTTTTTCTAAATTTAATTAAATTTGGTGATTCTTAAGATGTTATAGTACAATAAATGACAGATACAATTCTTTTTCCTTCAGAAAATATTAAAAGGAATTGCTTAATTTAATTAAAATTTATTTCAGCGGCTAAAATTTGCCATTTCAATGAAAAAAATTTACCTGTTATGCCACGTATACAGTACACATGTGCGCCTATAGAATAGCTGATTTGAATGTGTAAAATATAAGCAAAGGCATGATTCACCAGAATTATTCCCATACACAATCACAAACTACTGGTAAAAAATGAAATCATAAAGAACTACATATTATGCAAAAGATAGATATAAAAATTTTTTCGTTGAATGTCACATTTTGCGTTAATCCAATATTTTGACTACAGAGCTAATATTTTGACTACAAAACTTAGATGCTGTAACTTATAATAACTGGTTAAATTCATTCATGTAGCTTAGTTTACATAATTTTTAGGATATATGAAAAAAAATAATAATTTCCACTAAAGTAACCTGCTTGTATTTATTCATTGACGCCGGCTAACAGCCAGTGGCGCTAGAGCCCATGACGGCGCTCACCATGCACGTGTCATGTGTCCTGCACATGCGTAAAGAGGCCAATATTTTGAACGTACACATAAAGACTATTTTTTAGTGTAAAATGTGTTTTGTATTTGTATTTGCAGGGTTTAATATGTCTTAAAATGTTTTAAAGTGTTTGTTGTTTATTTAAAATGGTTTGGTTATGAAATTCAAGGTGCCCGCTGCATCAAGATTAAAAACACTAATTTTCCGGCGTGAACGCCGTCATAAAGAGACACTGAAATTAATATGAAAAATTCATAAGAAAATTATAAGATGTAAAACAATATTTGATTTATTTGTGCCATTTTTATTTCAATTATAAAATATTTTACTCGGCGTTCATAGCACTTCCGCTGTGAACCCCGTTGGTGGCCATTATAGGTCCGTGCAACGCTTGCCGTCTATGAGAGCTCGCGAGGTAAGGTACTGTCACGTATGCACTACAACTTTTGTGCACTGATGAAGATTTCAATAGAACTTTTAGTATACCAGTTAACCTTTGCTTGCGTATATTTTGCCAGACATTTCCCCAGCATTATGATTTTGCTTAAGTAATTTATTTGGCCCTTGTGGCATTTTAACATAATCAAAGACGAGGAGAAAGATGTCTGAGAGGTCATGCGACCAGCGCATCTTGAATCAGGCACCATCCGCCTATGTTAGTGGCATTTCATTGTAAGTTCTGCATTATTGCTACTTGCGATTTTAAGGGCTTTGTTTTCATGTATGTATTTGAGGGTATTTTCCGTGTTTGAGTATTTTACAGTGACATCATGCACAACCACGTGCCTAATCTATACCAAGTATGTGTCTACGCCATCATTGCGTTTTGAGAGCTTATTTATGTAATATCGTATGTGCAATATTTTATTCATGGTTCTATGAAAAATTTTTGTCAGGGTTCCGTGTAATTTTCACATAAATGAATGCTTTTGTGTTTGACCACCAGGTTACTTTCATGTTTGGTTTTTCCGCCATCAGGTATGTTACAAGCCTGTAATCACTTGAATCGTAAAGAGAATAATTTTCTCTATCAGAATAATATTTTGTTGGAATTTAATTTACCATTTTCACAAAGAAATATTGCAATTCCACCTGCACTACATGGTCTGCTACGAACTTCATCCAGCGGTATACGTGCCATCTAAACTTGTTTTCACACATGTGTGTATTTATTGTGAATACTCACCTTGTGCCCCATTATATTTTAAGGGTCTCTATGTATTTTGTGTAATCTTTGCAATTTGTGTACTGTGCAATTACTTCTGTCCTAGCCGGGTCTGTGTATAGGCCGTCACCACACTACCCACGTGCTGGCGGCTGAGTCCAGATGAGTTTGCGTTAGTGATGCCGAGTAGTCACACGTGTTAATATGTTTCATCAAGTGTTTTCATTTGTAATTCGTTGTGTCCTGTCTTCAGGAAGAACCGTAAGTCCACCCTAGATACTGTCTGCCCTCTTCCCTTGTGAAGGCTGTGCTTTCACGCACCTCGGTGAGATCATCCATCTAGGCGTGCGCTGGATTAATTGCGGGCTGGGGGGCACCCAAGTGGAATTGGCAAGTCATGACCCAGATAATCATTATTTCATTGGCACGTTGATGTGTACGCATAGTAACAATAAAAACAAGTATACAGTGAACTTACCTCTTTTATTCAGTAGTGACAGTTTCCTAGCCACATTTATTTTCTCAAGTGATTATTTTCAAAAAGATGTTTAGTAAAAGTTTAGTATTGCATACGTGTTTTTAAGTACGCACGGGTGAGACGGACACACAGAACCCAAAGCATCCCTGAGAACCCTGAGTCTCAATAGTGCAGTGATTGGGAAGCACCTCTGGTGCCCATATTACCAGTAAGTATTTGTGTCATTGTTCGTCTTGTGTCTCACCTGATGGCGTCATCATGTTTCCCACCATAAAAGCCAGTTTATTTGAAAAAATGTACAGTATTTATCTTTTTAGCAGACCAGTTGTTCTTATTTACGTGCAGTTGTGTTACTTTTGGAATTTGTATGTTTAAGATACATGTTGACTCGCGATGGGCTCGGGAACAATACTGGCAACGTCACTGTCAGGACTAGTTTTTGGATGTGTTGGTCAGTCACACGGGTTAATAGCTGTTCAATTTTATTGTCGTCTGGGCTCAAAGTCAATGGCTGGTTTGACAATCCGCCAGACGTGATTTGCGGTCACGGTGTTACCTGTACTGGCATTGGTCCGGCTGGACTGCTGTCCCAGTCTTGGTGTTTGATACTGGCTGCTAGTGGTGCTAGTGGAGCCAGATGTCCCGAAGGTGAAGCGGTTATTGGTGCTGCTGGTGAAGGCCTTGAGCGGGCTGGTACTCTGGATTCCCTTGAACCAAGGACAGGCAATGCACAGTAGGACCTCCTCCCCTTGGCGGATGGCTGCTAGGAAGGAATGAGGCATCCCAGGCATCTTCTCAGGGGCTATGAAGAGAGGAGGGGAGGTAGCTAGGAGGTGAGGCCTCTCGAGCTGATGGGCGGCATGAGTTCAGTCTGGGGAGTAACTGTGGCAGAGTGCCTTAGAGGTTGGGGTGCAGCTCCAGGTGGATTTGTATGCGGCAGCTGCCTTTCTCTCCTGCAAATCATTCCCACCCCATGTGGCGTAAGGCGTGGAGGGGTACTACTACCAGCCTCACAAAAGGAGAGCAGGTGGCAAATAGTTCCTAACGAGATGTGTTTGGCCACAGCTGACACTGAGCCGACGCAGAGCTGTAACCTTTCCCCAACCGGCGAAGGCATGGAGGGGTACTACTACCAGCCTCACAAAAGGAGAGCAGGTGGCAAATAGTTCCTAACGAGATGTGTTTGGCCACAGCTGACACTGAGCCGACGCAGAGCTGTAACCTTTCCCCAACCGGCGACACAAATGGCCGCCTTTGGGTTGTCTTTTTAATGGTTGTGGCTCTGCCTTTTGGTACATCAAGGTGCACCGAATGGGTGGCCATCAAGCGTGTATATTTATTCAATGTGTAAGTTCTTGAGAGGGAGCTCAGAGTCCTACACTAGTTATGATGAAATCTGTTTTGCAAAACATGATCTCTTGCTCCACTCTGGTGGGCGTGGTGTTTATGGGGAATCATAGTCATCTAAAGAAAGGAAAGTCAAAGTAAGAGAGAACTTGTGTTTTCATTCCTGAGAGGAATAGACGCTGTGGCCTGTACTACATCCTAACTACCTCAAGTTGACCGGAAGTGTAAACTATGCAAATGCCAGGTGATGGGGACCTGGTTCTAGGCTGGAAGGCAGATTCGACTAGATAGCTAATAACTTTCCCTAACTACTCTGTTTCTGTATCCTGAAGGGACTTAGGGGGCCCACTTCCTGAAGGGCAGTGGGAGTTGCTGTTACACCAGGGGTAAGTGGCATGATAGGTTGACGACTTCTTCAAGGACTACAATGGGAGATCCTCTGGTTAGTCTGGGTATCGCTGGTGTTGGAGCTGAAGAAGTTTGAGGTTGTCTGAAGAACGTAGAGCAGACAGAGAGCTCCAGCACATGTGGTGGAGCCAGCTGCCACGACTGTGTGGTTCTCAGAAGAGCCGATGAACAACTTACGTTTCTGGGCCAGGCACATGTATAAGTACCGGTCGGCCCGCCCGCATCTGAACTGTGGACTGTGGTGGGGGTGGCCAAGTCGTCTGCTGGAGGCGGATCCAAGGGTTGTCTACTGTGACCTCTGCTGGTGGCCCAAGCATGGCAGTTGGTGCCATCCCTCAGCACACTCTTCAACTACTTGACCATAGGGAGTGGTGATCATAGGGAGTGGTTTTGACAGCTCGATCGCTGGCTACCTCATCTTCAATGAGGGAGGGTTGGTGGGGCTCTCAGACTGCGGTGAACAGTACAGTACTGACGTGTCTGTATTACTCCCTGCAACAAGGGACGTAACGTGTAGGTACTCCTGTAAATATTATACTGGTTCAGACCCCGCCTGGTGCCTTGAGGAGTTCCGCACTGATGAGACATAGTCATAGTTGCATATATCCAGAGAGCATCACATGTAAATTCACTCCTCCCCCAACCTCCACCACCTGTTGCAACAGTGACTCATCTGGGCAAAGAAAAACATTTTATTCTCTCGGTGATGATGTAAAACTGTCATCCCAAAAAAGGCTGGTTTCACCTCTGTGCAGCTCACTCTTCTGTGTGCTGGGCTCGGCGGAGTGGCGGTACGTGCTGCATGAGTCATATGGAGTGGCGGCTAGAGTAGTGTTGTCTCTCTCTCTCTCTCTCTGGCAACAGCTGGATGCGGTCGGCCAGGCAGAACAACCGGCTGATTGTTTCTTTACCCCTCCTCCCCCCTGGAGTGCATTTGTGAGGGTTGAGAAAGAATTTGACACTGTGTCGGGTGTGGTGGTGAACGCTCCTTTCTTTTTAAGCAGCTATGCCGCTTTACAATGATTAGGTGAAGGCTTGGTGTTATGTTTTGTAGGTATCATTTTACAGTAAAACCTGTGGGGAAAAAAATAAAAAAAATACTAGCGGCTTAAAAAAGACACACACACTATTTGTAAGAGGAGTGTTGCATAGCTGGCTTCTACCTGCCGTGGCATTTAGGGCGAGGAAAAAGTGGCTCTGACTAGCCTTCCTAATCACGTCACACGGCAGGTAGCAGTTACGTGTGACACATTCTCTAAGTGGTTTTTCCTGCCTAGGCCTCCTGTCACCTAGGCCTTTGTAAACTAGCTAATATTTACAAAGCAACATTAGTACACTCATAAAATTAATTAACTAACCAGTTGTATGGACTACCTACGTTATTGAAAAAAAAAAAAAACATATGACCCTCAAAGACAAACACAGGCACTGAAATATTATTTACAACAATAGTTCTTAAGAAATTATTTACAAATGTTCCAAACTGGCTTGCTGGTGAGAGTCTTTCAGTTTGAGAATTCTTCATTCACTAGCCTGCTGTCATCTACTTCTCGGATCTGGAAGTCTCGTACACTATATTTACACTCGAACTTGGTGGGATGTCTTTGCATCATTTATTTACTCTAGCAACATGGTATTAATACTTTAATAGTGTCCTTGGGTGCCACGGACTTTGGATATATCACTGTTGGTTTAACATACAGTCGACTCTCGATCTATCGTTATTCAGGGGACTGCCAAAAAATGTCCATACATGCTGGATTTCAGTAGATGAGGTTTCTGATATGTACTTCAATAAAATACAACTTCTAACCTTATAAAACTTTATGTTGAGTATAGTAAGAGCTGTACATTATCTGTGAATAAAGTTTCTCTAATAAACACAAAAAAAAGTGAATTTTAGAAAAAGTATTATTGTAAATATTGTATTTTAGTGCGTATAGGCCGCACATTTTTACAAAAAAAAATTGAGTACAAAAAGTGGGGTGAGGCTTATTTGCGAGATGTTGGCATTAAAATAATTTTTACCACCAAAAATCCATATTAAGTGTGATTATTCATAACCATATACAGTGGAAACTCGAACCATCTAACCCGGTTTGGCCGAAAGTCCTTGCACAAAGCATTTTCTGTGGTCCCGACAAAAGTAAATAGACTGCAAACTCTGGGTGTGTTTCCTCGCTCAGATGGATGGGGTCCTCGAAGAGGTCCTTGGGAATCTCTGGACTGGTGAGTATCTGTTGGTGGCGCAGTGCTTGGGCCTGATCCCTCGTCAAGAGCTTGGAGAGGAGGGGGGGTAAGCTCCTGCAGATGCTCGGAGACAATAGCACCTGTCTGACCTCTCGGATACCACTTCGATGGGAGTAGGGCATCTAGGCTAAATCACTCCCTCACATCCATGAAGAGACTGCAGGTGAAGTGTTGTCCGACCTTGGTATAGAGCAATGTCAAAACGTGGTGAGCACAAAGAGTCTCTACTCTACAGTCTTCCCCAACTCAGAGAACACTAACTCCGGCACTGTAGGTGGAGCGAGTAGCCGCTGAGCAGGCAAGCTGGTCTCAATAGACTCGATTACCTAGTGTTGGGGCTCTATTGTTCTGTCCACTGTGGTGCACAGAAAGGGTGGCCATCCAAAGTGCATGTGGGTACTCTGATTGGTGTATTGCATTTAGTAAATTCCTCAGTCCTCAGCATGAGGTCCACTGGGCGAGGAATTACAACTATGGGAAAAATACCCTTTAGTTGGTAAGAACATCTGTTTTTCCCATTTTTTGGGAAGTTAACAGAGTGGTGTTACATTTCCTTTTAGCATCAACAAGAGCTTAACAGAAGCTTAACCTTCACTCTGAGCCAAGTGAAGGCAACCTGGTCCTAAGCTAACTATGACATGGTAGATGAGCGCTATGAAACTAACCAAAACTGGTACTAATCATACTAGCATTGCCCAGAAGGGGCCGCAGTGTCTGGGTGTGTAGATGACGTTGGCATTGGTTAGATCTTCGGCACAGTGGCAATGAAGACTAAGCTGGATAGACGGATGGCTCCGGTAATGAGTTGTGATGGAGAGCAAGGAGTGGAGGTTCCTTCTGCACAAATGTGGTGAAGGAAGGGCAGGTAAAACTGGGAAGCAGGTTGGTCAATATCTCCGGCACAAGTCTGTGGTGGAGACGATGAAGACTGGTCACAAGGGGGCGAGCGACCCGCTATTTATACTCTGGCTGGTCCTTCCCCTTCCTTCAGTCAGCAGGATAGGGGTTGTTGATGGTGAGGGGGCAGCTGTAACATAGCTTCCTCAAGGCATGACGTCAGTGGCCGGCTTGAAGAATGGAGATGTGGCGGAACGTACTGGTAGAGCCATCTGGTGCCGTGTTGTGGTACTGAAGGCCCTTGGATGCATAGCCTCAGTGGTTCGGCCAATGAACAGTACAATCTTTGGCTGGAGCACCTGTCCATGAGCCGTCGTGAACAGTACATTCTTGCATCTCATGATGCGTGGCAACAATAAAAACCCTGTTGAAAGCAGATGGCAACGCTTGCTTGCTGATGAGGCGATGTCGTAAAATAATTGTTGAAAAGACGTGATGCGTCATATGATGTTATATTACCTATATGTAACTTATACAGATATGGTTGTACTGAATGATGTCACTTTCCCATTACATGATAGTAGCCATCAATAACCTTTAATTTGTGCTTGTAATTTGTGGTGAATTACATGGTTCTATTTGATTTGCAGATAGCAAGAAACGTCAACTGGATGTTGTGAAGCATCAACAGAATGAACTCAAACAAATGATCAAAGAAGAATTTCCAGGATCCACTGCTGAGTTGTGTCATGCCATGGAGGAGTTCAAAGAACAACTTTTTGACAAGGAAACAAAGTTGACACAAGTTAGTCTGTTAAATTTCTGTTGTGTACTATCCAATGGTTAGTTTGCCTAAAATGTTTCTGAATGTTTTTCTAATGAAAATAATTTTAATAAATTATTTAAGATACTTTTGCTTGATGCAATTACTAATGATGGGCCAAGACTAAAAAATCTAGCCATGTCTAACAAAAATAGACTAGTCCTTGTAGTCGAGTTATTTTAGCAGCAGGTCTCGAGCTACTGAACGTTAAAGTCAAATCACGGTGCTTTGGTTATTAACAAACAAATTTTCGCACCTAACAATTAGTTTTTGTGTCTTGCAAATCAATAATTTTATATCGCTAAACCGCTAGAGTTGCGCTAGAATGAAAACCAAAACTTGTCTACATGTGTTCGACACACTGTTGTTTGTGGTCTTCACCTGTGATAAAACTGGATGATGCATGACACGCTGCTTCCTCTTGCCGTCTGTGTGGTACTGCTATACCAGGCGACAGATAACATGACCAGAAATTGTTCAGGTCGACAGATACAATCGCAGCACACACAAATACATGCAACTATAGACATAAATAAACATGTAAAGTCTCATTATCTTATGTCGTGCCACACCTTCAGAAGAAAAATATGTACATTACAGTTCACTTGCTATTGTTTTTCTTATGTGATTACAGTTTTAAAAACATGTTAATAACAAAAAACGAATAACTGTGGACTGCTTGTCCACTCACTTAGCGGCATTCTGGCTGACCTGCCTGAAAACTACCTTCCCGCTCCACTCCTGTAACTTTTACTTTTTTGTTCTATCAGTTTTATGTGGCTGATATTACCGTTCCTACCTACCATAGTCATTCATTTTTCGGCACTAAGGAAGAAAACAGCACTGTGAATCACTGGACCAGGCAAAAGATCATACTGTATTGATCCGAATATATGACGGCCTCAAATATAAGATGAACCCTTAATTTTACAATTGCCAGGTTGGAAAAATAAATTGGTCATGAATATAAGACCACACTTACATCTGCATTAAACTATCCACACTTAATGTACTTTAATAATGAATTTTTATGCAGTCTATGGCAATAACACAAACATTTGTCAAGAATAATATTATGAGAATTTATCAAAATTACATAAAGATCTTTTTGTCTTGAAAGTAGATGCAATGCAAATGAATCTCTTTAACTTTGATTTCCCTTTTAATTTCTGTGGCTGCAAGGTAGGCAGGAACCTTAATGTTGGCAATAAAATGGTGGTAAAAACTGTTCATGTTAAAGGAAGGACTGTTGAAATCAACCTCTCAAAAAAGTCACTGCTCATAACTACTTACATACGGTACACAGCAGGTCCCGAGTTAAGTTTGCAGTGAGTTGATGAAATGAGATATAACACTTGGCTTTTTTTGTGAGTTTAAAGTTAACATTTACACTTACTGACACAGATTGTTTCTTGTTTTATTCATAAAAGAGCACAAATTTGCATGTTATTCGTAAATTGAAAAGTGAATGGTTTCACTTGGATGACGCATGAATTAAGACAGACTGTCCATGCTAATATTAATTTTACATAGGGTGGAAAGATACAAAATAAAGAATAAAAGTTGATTGTAAGCAGAGCTTTCAAAACTACTGTGCCAACTGTGAACAACCTATAATGTAGAAAATGACTAACAGTATGTGGCGTAAGCAGTGCTAGTTGTATTGTGTGTCAGCTGGAAGAGAAGCTGCAGAGCTTGAAGGCAGAGGGGAAGGAGTTGGAGGCTGCAGTCAGCCAGAAGCAGCTCCAGATAGCGAGGATGGAGGAAGAGGAGAGGCAACAGCAGGAGAGAGTGGACAGCCGCAACGACAGCCTCGCTGAGCTTGCCTACCAGCTTGGAGTACCCAGTGAGTTGTTTTTTTTTTTTTGCTACAAGGAACAGTGTTGCTATAGGACTTGGAAACCTTAAAATCCTCAGAGAAAACTTGGAAAAGTTAGGGAAACAGGTGACAGGTCCGGGAAATTCAAGCTGTAATACAATGTAGTGCAATATATTTTCTGTATGGGAAACATTCTCAGTAGCTGCCCAAGGAATTTTCTTGAAACTGATGGGTATTGAAAAATAATTTGTGTTACTGCATTTACTCATGTAAACGCCCCACATTTCTAAATAAATTTTGTTGCCAAAAATAGAGGTGGGGTGTTTACACGGAATATATATAAAAACAAAGCCTAATGCAGTGTTTTCTTTAGTACAAATGAAGAACAGTGAAATCTCCAGTAGTTTGAATAATGGCGACTCTGGGACATGGGCCCTGGGCTGCAGATGTGCAGACGACCCGCCACCATCTTGGATTTCCCATTTTTCCCTAAAATATTTCCTTTTTTCCCCCTAAAAAATTCACTTTTCTCTCGATTTGTCTGTTTTCCCACCAAAATTTTCCTTTTTTCTTCTTGAAATCTCCCATTTTTCCCTCCCAAAAGTGCCCTTGCACAATCAGACTGGCAGTTTGCACAATGCGGATGACGTTTGCGGAATGCGGCTGAATCAGTCAGAAATTGTGCAATGGCCAGCTGCATTGTGCAGCCACTTCTGGTGACCATCTTGAAAGAGAATCTCCTGCTCTGTCATTCCAGTTGCAGGGGTTCCCTGTGCATGCTGCTGCAGTGGCCACCTTGGTGTATGTTCCAGAGGCTTATGGACGGTACTTTCTAGCAAAATGGTAAATGGTCGTATGTTCTAGATGACCCCACTGACTACAAAAATGGTGGCCTTGGTACTGACCATCAAAATGGCGACACTATCTAGCAAAATGGCTGCCAGTAAACTGTCTAGTTAAGTGACTGCCAATGCAGATCTTCCTGCTCTGTCAATCCGGTCCGCCACCTGGGAATTTGTACTGTCTAGCAAACAAATGGTGGCCAAAGCAGAACTTCCTGCTCTGTCAATCTGGTCTGTCATCTTGGAAGTCATGCTCTCTATCAAAATGTCGGCACTGCCTAACAAAAATGGTGGCTAATGCACCGTTCTGGTGAAACTGGAAGTCGCACTGGCTAGAAAAATTGCAGCCCCTCCAGCCAAACCACTGACCAACAAAATGGCAGCCATTCCAAAGCCCCTCCAACCACTGACCAACAAAATGGCAGCCATGCTAAAACCACTGACCAGCAAAATGGTGGCTGCATCCCCAGCCCGAAGCCATTCAACACTGATCAGTGTCGGCTGCGTACCCAGCCCGAAGCCACTCAGCACTGGAAAAAAATTTGTCAAATGCACTGTTTAGCAAAATGGCTACCAATGCATTGCCTAGTTGTCAAATTCATAACATAGACATCACCTTCGACAAGGAAAAGGACAGAAGGTTCAAGTATGACTACCACTACTTATAAGCATAGTTGTGTTTAATTTTGAATTGTTAAGGCTTGCCTGGTGAAATTTTCTTGCCTGTAATAATTTTGTTTCTTTTATTTCCCTAGACCTTTGGTATGTTGTAATTTTTTACACTATAATGTAATATTAGATTGTTTAGGCAGGCCTACACATTTGATAAATTTACAAATACATGCTTGGACAAAATCTTCTATGGTAACTGTTCAGTCCGCACCAAAGATAGCAAATTAAATTTATTTTGTGCAAAAACTTCTTTCTACATATATCTGTGATATACATATGTACATCTAAAAACAATTAATTAACTTAAATTGTAAGACAACCTTTTTTTATACTTAAATAAAAATGTAATTTTTATTATAAAACTAATTTTTTATGCGTTACAAAAAACCTTGTGCTCGAAACAAAGCTTTGATCAGGCGCTTTTTGAACTAATAATTTTAGACTTGTGGACCTGCTTTTCGCCCATCATTACATTCCACTGGTGATGAACTTATGCTTCATATCAGTAATATTACTGAAGACCTTATCTGTTGACTGCCATGCATATCCTCTCTTATTCTCTCTCTTTATAACATGTTTAGCCAGATGATACAGCTGGTTGGCAGGTTTTCTTGGGGATGACCCATTTCCCTACCCATTTTCATCTCGTTTCACCCTCATCTGCTCTCATAACCACGCTGTTAAAAGCCATCCATATCTCTGCACACACTTATTAACATGTGTATTTGGTGGTGTTTAGTTTCCATATACTGTAGTGTTTTGTGGTTAATATGGAAAATGCGGAAAAAGAAGTAATCAAACACATACAATATTAAAAATATTTTTGTGAAAAATAAATTTTAAATGTTAAAATTAAGTTACTGTTGTGGAAATGAGTAGGTTTATTTATTGTGTTGGCTCTGACTGATGTGGCAATAAGTAGGGTTATTTAATGTGCGTGATGTATTGAGTCCATTGTAATTACAGAACCGGAGCCACCCAAATTAATGAATGTGACCGAGGTGATGACAGAAGTGACGAGGAAGGTTGCCCTCCTCAAAGAGCAACTGGATGCTATGAGGGAGCAGCTGGAAAGAGAAGAACACTGTTGCCAATCAAAGATAGACAGCTGCAGGTATGGTGCAACTTAACCCAGGATGTAGATGGTTATCAGTTCACCACTGCTAAACACCTTAGTCTCTTCTTTCTGTCTGTTGTTTGCCTCTCCACCTCATGTAAACATTAACATTGTTGTGGGCTTAACGGATAGTACAAGTTCACCTATCAAATGCACTAATTTGAAACTTGTGTGTTCGTAAAATTATCAGAATTTCGCACTGCTTACTTATTGGTAAAGTTTTCCTTTTACAAAATCACATCACTTACCCTTAACAAATAACACTGAAGATAGTTTATTCAAAAGATTTTTATCTTTTGAAATCAGTTACTTCAGTAACAATTTTTCGTAATTTTTTTGTTCAAGAAGCACTTGTAAATGAATGTTATTAGTAAAAGGTACCACTCGTTGTAAAATTTTTTTTGGCAATATTGGTGAAATTTTACGCTTCTAGAGTATAATTTTATTTGTGAGATGTCATCTTCCCATTGATTTAAATTAACGTGTCATATAAAAACAATTTTGAATTGACATGTTTCAACACAGTTTTCATTCGCGGGGGGGGGGGGGGGGGGAGAGAACACACTTTGACACACAATTTCTTTATATTTAGGGTTTACAATTTATCAGTTTAGATTTTTACGAGGGAAGCAATTTTACAGCCATTCTCGTAATTGAGATTACTGTATGTTATGAGATGTAGTTCCAAAACACGTTTATGATGTCTTCCTATTTATACATTAAAATTTTTATGTATGAAGAATTCAAGATGGTGCTGTGATGCATGCCAACACTGTTAATCTACAAGGGCTGATTCAGAAGTTCTGGTAACTATTTTTTATCTCCCGAAAATGACCCGAAACAGGAACTGTATTATGTACAGTTGGAAGTTTACAATATGTACATTTTAAGGGCAACACGACATGGGGCATGGATGCAGGAATGTCTGGCAAGGCACAAAGACAAACATTGCTACTTGATATATTCTCGTACAAACTGTATACATTCATGGGAGTGGGTACGTATCGTACATGTACAAGATGTTTAGCACCCTTCAAAGTAGTCTTCGATGTTGTCCACAGTTCGTTCCCAGCTATGAGGCAGACGGGAAATACCATTGGATGCATGAGATCCATCAGAGTATGCCACCTCTCGTTGAAGTGCTGTGATGATGTCTGCCTCATCGCTGCCAACAAACGATGGATGGCCTCACATGTCCGTCTTTTGCACGCCTGGAGATGTAACTTGTTGTATTATGTAAATGCACTTGCCAAATAGTTACAACTCAGCCCTAATCATGTTACACAAGTAGTGGAAAACAGACATGTTGTGCAACATAGGACTAACAGCCAAATAACAAAGGAAAATATAAAAGCTGCTTGGTTCATTTCTGCTATTTGAGGTTAGGTTCAATGCAGCTTGTATATTCACAAGAGCTACTACACTGAAAAGGAAAATATTTACTGCCATGGAAAATGTGCATGGAATTTTATGCTAAACTCACTTTGAACATATTACTGCAAATTTTCTGATGGTATTGGTACCAAAAATTTAGTTTTAAATTGTAGATAAATTATTACATGTATTAAGAAAAAGAGTGAATAATGGCTTCTAAACTGTGGCAGTATTTTGATATTGGGAGTAAAAATGGAACTAGGATTGTTTTCATTGTGTAAAAAACTGATTTCTGGGGCGAAGCTCGCTTCAGCACATGTTCAACAAATAAGTAAAACTCTCTTAAGAAGTTTTTAAAGGGACTGAAAAAATTATACTTACTAACGAGGAAAACTTCTTAAAAGAGTCAAATTACACATTTGCTTTTAGACAAGGTGCAAAATTATTCAACTGATGAAGCAGGAAAACTCATTAAATGGGAACTTCTTAACAGGGTTACATTATCTCAACAAATTTATTTCTGATTTGTTTATTCTTACACTGAGTTTACTATAGTACAGATGCTTGGTCTAGGTGAAGTGAAAGTGACTCAAACCAAAGTTGTTACACTGTATTTTTGAGCTGGGTGACTTTCATAAACTGATTGTTTATTTACCACAATGAAAAAGGAAGTTCTAGAGGACCCGAGAAGGGGAGAGATCTCTGTCGAGGTGCATTGCCAATATACTTCTCAACTGTCATCTTGGAAAACCTGGCTATTGCAACCTGAAGTAGTGTTGCCAAACATCAAACACTGTCTTCTGAGGCAGGAAATCACTTCATTCAAATACAAATTTGTTGTAAGTTAACAATTAAGTACTCTGTATTTACAAATATACACACCAACATCCTCCCTCACCAAAACAAAGTTTTCCTTATTGGGAGGTAAGAGGACACAAATTCCGGGTTGGACACTGGAGAATGCCTTGTCTGTCTTGACTAAGGCCACTCTGACATCTCCATCTGGTCCTGGGTTTACTGGAGTCACTCACCCCAACTTCCACTTCAATGGTGGGGTTTGATTTTCTTTGATCAGCACAAGAGTACATACACTGAGAGAGACTGATGGGTCTGTCCACTTGCATCTTTGCTGTAGCGTGTGCAGGTAATACTGACTTCAATGTTTTCAGTATGTCTGATGGATTTTCTGGATCAGTTGCCACCAGTTCAATTGTGAAGTAGGAATGTCCAGCATGTCAGGTTCTGGAATAGAGGTTAAAGGGTTCATTATCAAAAAGTGTGACATTGTCAATGCAGTAAGATTATGGGGATCCTTACTGATAACACAAAGGGGCAAGAGTTCAGGATTGCTTCTACCTGAACAAGTACTGTATTCAGCTCTTCATAAGTCAGACTTCGTCTTCCAACAGTCTGGGTCATGTGTTTCTTCACTGATTTCATACCATCTTCCCATAGCCCACCAAAGAGAGGTGCTGCTGGAGGATTCATGTGCCACAGATGCCTTTGGCAGCTAGCTTAGCTGACATTTGTTGATAGTTGGTAGGCGAGTTCACAAAATTGTAGAGTTCTCCAAGTGCTGTTGAGGCCACGGGGGTTGAGCGATTAGGATGCTTGCCTTTCACCAAGGTGAACCGGGTTCAATCCCCGGCCGGGTCAAGGGATTTTCGTAAGTGGGAATCGTGATGGACGGTGTCATTGGTCGGCTGGTTTTCTCGGGGATCTCCCATTTCCCCCGCCTCATCATTCGGCCGCCGCTCCGTATTCACTTCAGTCACCCTCATTAGCTCTGAAAACCTCAATGTTGAGAGCCACCCAACTCACTTCACTTCACTTCACTTCACTTCACTTCACTTCACTTCCAAATGCTGCCTTTGTGCTCCAGCAAAATTTGTTCCTTGGTCTGAATAAATATGAGCACAGATACCTCAATGACCAACGATTCTCTTGAGCGCTGCCAGAAAGTGTTCTGTAGAAAGTGCTGTCACTATTTCCAAGTGTAGCGTCTTGGTGCTCATGTACACAGACAGACAGAGGTATGCTGTGTAGGATTTAGCACCACCGTCTTCGCATGGTAACCAGGAATGGGCTCGCTTAATCCACACCGAGCTACGATACTTGAGGCATTAAATCCCCCCACGAAAACCCTCAATGCACAACAATTGGGGAGTTTATCCCCTAGTTGGGCACCACGAAAACCCTTTTGATAAACGACGGTCTATGGAAGATGACTCGCGAACCTTGGTTACGTGACGGCCCTTGGCTAATAGGAGGCCACCATGGTCTATTGCAGTGGAACCTTGTTAGTAAAAGTTTGGTTATTGCAAAGTGATTTTGTTGTTCCTTAAATGGGGGGTATGCAATTCCAAGGCGTAAAAGCTGTTTTTTTTAAACAATACATGGATAACACATATAACAATGTATTTTTATGCCCCACGTAATTATTAGCCTCAAATTCTGTATATTTAATAACAAATACCAATGCATTACATCTTTTTCAACAATGGAGATTAGACGACTTCTGCTCTATCCTTAGTTCAGTTTGCTTAGGAGACGGATGTTTGCATATTCATTTGTCTCGACGTAAGATGATATTGTACTGTCTGCCATGTAGATTGTTTTATTCACCGACCCACCGTAACAATGCTTAAAGGCAACAAGTTTTTTTACTCACATTTAGACAGCACTAGTAGTAGGATTATCGTTTGTCTTTGCTTTTCTTCCCTTCCAGCTTGTACGGTGACATCAGATAGACAAGCAATGCATTCGCTACGCCTCGCTCTGTGACCACCCCCTCATCTTAGTGGCACCAGCCAATCAGTGTTGGGCAGCAGCCCAAATTTATATAAAAGGAGAGAGCCCGCGTCTCGAGACCAGTTTTCGCTTCTAGCCCCCAGTCACTCAGAACTGACCAGATTGCTCAATCTTTGTTGCCAGTGCTAGCTTCTTGGGTTCTGACCATTCAGCCATCGTTTAAGCTTCGCTTATGCATGCTTTCCCTGAGTTGGGAAGACTGGGACAGGGCCACACACCCGTGTGTGATCTTGAACAGGTCAGGCCTTATGTCTATCGTGAAGTGCAGTCTCTGAGATGTTGGAATACGGCATGAGCCTGGATCCAGCGTTAGCCACTGACATCACTCGCACCGAGGACCTATGTCATGCACTTCACAGCTGCTTACCGCCTCTCCAAGGAGAACCCCCTATGCCAGGCGAACAAGGGGCATGCCACCGAGGAGTATGAATAGAGGGCCGCACCAAAGCTTGCGACCAGTCTTCAAGTAATTGATGTCTCTTCTGTTCCTTTATTGCACTACTTGTTTCGCAGGAACCATCAGCTATCTACCTTGGTCTTCATCGCGTCCTAGTGATGCCGAAGACTTCAGTCCTGTACACTGGTCGAGCTTCTGTTCCGCATAGTGAATAAATATCCGTCACCAGGACATGCGTATCCTAGCGTCCTCCGAAACTGATTTGGCAACGCTACGTGCCACTTGTCGAAGGTCGTCATGCGTCAAAGATATATTTTATTGATATACATGTCAGAAACCTCATGTACTGAATTCCCGCATGCATGGAAATTTTTTTGCAGCCCCCTGAATAACGATAGATAGGGAGTCAATTGTAGCTCCAAGGTGGATGTTCGTTAGCATCATGGCTATCAATGGCTGCAGGGAGCTTGAGATCATAACACTATCTACGTTTTCAAGTGAGGAGGAAAAACACAAATTTAATTTTTTTTAAATTTGATTACTGGGACACTGTCAAATAAATACTGTCAATAATATTTTTTATGACCTTCATTAATTAATGATTTAAAAGTGTCCGCTCATTATTTCCTTATCAATTTGCACTTACTGTGAGTTGCAAGTTCTTGGAGTCTACACATAATTGGGTGATAGGAGCGTAGTGTGTACTGTTCCAGAATATTGTTGTATTCAGAAGAGGCATGTGTGTTTAAATAAATTAACATTTCAATTACAAAAACTCTGATTTTCCTGCAAGTCGCCACTGAAAATTAATTTTGAGGTTGGTAAAGCTTGTGTGTAATATGTAGACATTTATGACATCAATGGGATATCAATTAGGTACACATGTCTGTGGTATCATTTTATTCGGCAGATGTTTTTGATTATTGAATTAAAACACTGTCATATAATGCTTCTTAAAACCGCTCAATATCTTAACATTTGTGGTGACAAGGGGAGTTGAGGTATGCTGTGCGTATTACATTAAATATAAATTTTAATATATTATTGGTTTTATGCCACAGATGATTTAACATGGAACTTCACGTAAAAAAATCACTTTAAAAATGAATTTTAAAAATGTTTAGCAGTCGAAATTGGTTAGTTTTGATATTGCAACAGTATTATTGGGAACTATAGAGCGTCACAAAATTGGGGGTCTACTGTAAATATGTTGTTATAGTGTTCTAGCAGCTGGCACATACAATTTGTCTATGTATTCCTTTGTATGTGCCGTATTGTATTAATTACTTTTCCTCATTTTATTGCCTGATATGAAATAACTTTACAAAAAAAAACATTTTTCATAGTCCTTTTGACTTGTCAATAATTGTAAACTTTTTTAGAATTGTTCAAAGAGTGTGTGCTATGATTGGTTTGCATGTTTATTTTGTAGGGAGGAGGTTGTCAGCCTTAATCAGGAAATCCGAATGAAAAAGGAACTTTTAAATCAGAAGAAGAGTGATGAACGAAAGGCAGCACGACATATTGCTGGGGTAAAATTATTCAGCTATTTTTTTTTTTTACCACTTAGGCAGTTTTAGTTTGCATGCACTATAGTAAAATATAGAGAGTTGGAAATGTTCTAAGCTAAAATTATTGGAGAAAATGTTTTTTATGTATAGTGTGTCTTTGCTTTTAAAACAGTTTTAACATAGCAAAAGTCTACGAATACTATATTTTCTAGTAATTACTCATATACAATATGATGGTGATACACAGGTCACAGAATGTGAGCTGTTAATGCAAGCTTATGGATTGGGGTTTGCGCCAGCAGCAAAATAAGTGAGAACTCTGTTATAACATTCCCGCATATAACATTTTCCTGCATATAAGACCATTATTTTATGGTCCCACCATTTCTCAATTAGGCTTAATGATTTCATTTCATGTGTCTAACAATGTTCATATTTCTCATTTCCTTCTTATAACATCAGTATTTTGACGCGTGACGCTGTAACAATGACTGCTTTATCTGTGTGTAATTCCCAGGCACACCGGACGGGGCCGGAACTAGTGTAATATCTACCAGAATGCTTTACAGGTTACGTTCCTTGTTGCGGGTAGTAATAGAGATACGCCAGTGTTATAATGTTCATCACCCGCGGTCAGTAAGCTATGCCACGTTACCTCCTTAGAAGATGAGATATTAGTGAGCCAACGGCCCGAGTTGCCGCAACCACCCCTGAAGGGGTCAAGTAGTTCAAGGGTGCACTGAGAGATAGTGTTACCCGTGCTCCAGCCAGCAGCAGACACCGTAGCAGACAGCCCTTGACTCCGCCCAAGAACAAGTGACTGACCACCACCACCATGCCGCCCCGGCCAGGGCGAGCCAGCAGGTACTTATTCTTGCTCACTGCTCTGGAATGCCAGTTGTTTGTCGGCTCTTGTTAGACCCACACAGCCCCAGTAGCTTTCTGCACCGCCTCGTGCGCTGGAGCTCTCTCACCGCTCTTCGTCACCTAAACAGCCGAAAACACTTCAACACCATCGCTAACATCTACCAGACCTTCCAGAAGATCTCTCCCTGCAGACCTTGGAGAATAATTCAACTCCCCCTCCTAGCCAATTACACTTGGTAATGGCTACCCCACAACCCATCAGAATTTGGTCTCACTAAGATCCTTCAGGACATGGCACAGAATAGATAGGGAAATATAATAGCTACCTATTTGAATATGCCACACCCAGCTTAGAATCAGGTACCCTCCACCTGGAATCTGTGTTGTTTATACTTACGGTCATCTCAAGGTAGTTAGGAGGTTGACGTGTGTCCGATTAGCTAAGGCTGTATCACGGTCGTATGGCTTTCATTGCACTTTGGTCGGTTGTGCGTGCGGGTTGGCTTATGCATACTTAAGGCTGGATATAGCTGTCGGGCACGTGGCCTTACGGGTTGGTACAAAGTTCTCAACTTTACCAGTTACTAGTCCCTTGGATTGGTCCGGCTTGTGACTCGTTTCGGAGCTAGTCGTAGTTGACGACGGGCGGGAGGTGCTAGGGGTTGGTGGCGTGTTGGTTTGCCGACGAGGGGTAGCAGAATATAGCTGATTACGTCGCTCGTCTTCGGCTCGGGCGGTAGCAAGGGCACAACGTGACACAACACAGAACTCGCCATTCCAGTCCTCTGATGCCCTGCTCCAGAAGTTACTATTGGAGATGCCTAGCCATTCTTGGTCTTGTTCAGTAACTCTCTTACCACTGGATGGCAGGTTGGATGTGTACATGGCGGTGCTGAGGAGAAAGTAATTGGGTTAATATCAGTCGTCGTAGGTGGTGCCAGTGACCGAAGTAAGGAGGCACAATCTCGTTCGGCTCATTTGCTAGCTGTGAGTGGGGTTAGACCAGCCAGTTGTCTGGCAGGAAAGCGCGCATCTCTTCGCTCCTCTCTCCTGGCGCAGTGCCTCACCTTGAATGGCATAGAGCGGGTGTAATTACATAGAACCTCGAAAGGAGCACCACGGATGCGGATAGTCCTAAATTAGTGTTGCCTGGCGATAGTCTTGCCAATGGGAGTTCCGGTGCTTCCGAAGATCCCCCACTGTTGCAGGCTGATCAGAAGCGTTGGAGCCGTGTGGGTTGCCAAGACTATCACTGGGTGTGTGATACCAACCAAGGCCAGGCCGTAGCACCTAAGCAAATACCCCCGCCAGCATCCAGGTGCTCTGTAAGGATACAATTCAGATGTACCGTCTCTCCCTGATTTGGAAGTGTTGTTAGTGGTTGTGGCTCGTCTATTCTACTCCTCCAGTACCTCTATACTTTGTAGGAATAAAATAGCTGGCCGTCTAATGGTTGTGTATTCAACTTGGAGCCGCCTGAGGGGGAGTCTCCAGTTGTATCTAATTTCATGATAAGAATAATTTCCCATTTCTGGTCGGCTGTACTCAGCTCGAGGTCCTCCCAGTAGTTGGTGACAGTTTACTCTATGAATGAGACTCGAGGGTAAGAGAAACAAAGCACTGTTTATTAAAAACTTACTAAAGATGGTGACACGTGCTCTCCGGCCAGACTGATCGGTGGTTGGAAGTAATCCTATGGTAGCCAGGTGTAGGTGACCTGGTCCTAAGCTAGTTGGGGAAGTTAAGTGAAAACTGTCGAAAATGACTAAGATACAAACCTAACTCTAAATGGAGGTGTCTGTAGGAGACAAAGAAAATACGTGTAGTATGTACTGTAGCTACAGAAAGCATTTGGTAAGTACTAGCGTCGCTGGAGCATCCGGTAGCGGGGCTGTAGAGCTCTTATGGCGACGTCAAGGATGCCAGCCTCTGGTGGCTGCTGAAGACTGTTATGTCATTAGCGACAGCCTCTGGAAGGGCTGTTGAGGGTCTCGTAGTAGTGTAGACTCCAGCACTCAGGTGCTTGGAGAAGACCGCAGGAACAAGTTGCGAGGACCACCGTGCACTGCCTTATAGCGAGGCAGCGCCTTTTGTGGTGACCGTGGAGGAGGGCATGTGACGTCCCTCAGGTGCGAGGCTGGAGTGGGGGGTAGCACCCTCTGGTCATCTCTCGACTTTCGCGTATCCTCGGTGGCGCCCGTTGATGGCCTGGGTCGGCTAATGGCTTGTGGCTTGTTGGCTTGGGGGGGGGGGGGGATGCGCCGCTGTCTTTCGCAACCCCTCGAATCCCCATGTCTGGCCGCCCTCCATGATTGTTGCAGACCGTTACTTCCGTGTATGAAATGGCGCGGGGTTTAAATCTCACGTGTGTAGAAGTAGTACACTAGGGTTGCAGTGCTATGAGTCTTAATCTTGTGTAGTTAATTGGTATAAGCGGCATGCGTCAATTGGCCCCCCCCTTCGTTGCGATAAAGACAGATCGTGAAGGTTTGGCAGAGAAATGCTTAGGCCCCCACATATTGAAAATCTAGGCAGGAGTAGCGATGTAGAAGGAAAAAAAATCTATTTTTTGAAGTAAGGTAGGCGGGACATTTAGTGTCTGGCTGCGTGATCGCTGTATCGGCGCTCACTCTGAGCTTCGGGGCACCTGACGAAGCGGAGCGCTGCACGGGGCTAATTATTCCCCCCCTCCCCCCCCCCCCCCCGTGTGGTGAGGATTAGTGTTAGGAGTGACGAGGTGTACCGGGTGTCCCAACAACCTACTTCATTTATTGCCATATCGCCACAAAAATTAACATATCGTTGTGGTTATTTACAAGAGAATTATACACACAAAACCTGAAAGAGAAAACAATAGTAACGATGACATGCTAAAAACGAGGGATAATAGTAAAGTATGATCAAGCGTTACTCACGGAAGGCGGGAAAAAGGTCTTCAACTATCGTGAATCTTGCTGGAGTGTTATGAAAGAAAAGGAAAATCTTTCGGGAGCAACCTGTGGGTATTACAACAAGATGAACAGTTACGTGTGACAGGTTAAGTTCGGCAACCTCAGGCCTTCTAGCACCTGGGTTAGCGGGCTAGACTACACAATGAGAGTACACTTAGATAACGTGCATGAAAATGCGGCAATTGGCACACAGAGGTCACACGAAATACATACATAAAACACTTTGATAAATTGAATTTAACATACCTGGCACCAGGTATAATCGTAGTGAATACTTGGGAGCTCTGTGGCTCAGAGTTCAGGTTTGACTCTTTGGTGGTGCACAGGTATTGCAAACATACATTAACACTAGTCCTAAATAAGAAAATTTACATATAGCATAATGACACAGTCCTGCAAAACGGCAATCATCTTGTAGGTGCCTCTTCACACATACACTGTAAACACGTGCGCGTGCGTGTGTGTGTGTGTGCGCGTGTGCGTGCGTGCGTGCATGCATGCGTGTGAACACACCACATGTTTACCTACACATTTTGACATAATATGAAAAGCTACTTCCTCCTGTACCTGTCGGGAGTCCATCTGTCTTACCAGTTCATTACATAAGTTCATAGAATGTTTAGGGCAAGTACACTAGGAAAGGTTGAAGAAAACATATTATGAAAACACACAGTCCTGCGAAATGGCATTCTTTCCATGTTCTGTGACAAGGCAGTGGGAGGGAGAGGGATCTGGACCTCCACTGCAGGCGTTGCTCCAGCTGAGAGGTAGTTGGAGGCGTCGACAGTCTCGACGTCCAGGTCCTGTGGCGAGGCAGTGTGAGGGAGAGGGATCTCGACCTCAACTGCGGGAGTTGCACCATGTGTCAGGTTGTCGGAGGCATTGACTGTCTCAGTGCCTTCTATATCGGTGGCTGATTGAGAGAGAGACAGATTGGGTCTCTCGTCCTCAATGGCACCGATGGGTTGCGAGCTCTTCATGAGTCCGTTGTCCGGTGGTCTAGTGGCGTCGATAGGCATTTCCTTGTGGGAGCTCGAGATCGCCTTCGTAGAAGGTGGAATGGCATTCATCTCGAGCTGGGAGTTATACCAGGTGCTGGGGTAGATGTACTGGGTGGTTTTATCCTCCTCACTGATGGTGTTTCTGACCTTTTGCTGATGCGACTATACCATTGGGGTGTCTGGCAGCCTTCACAGTCTCGTGGGCTCCACCATGACACTTCGGAGCAGCTGGGAACTTTGTTGCGTTGTGCTGCAACTTTGTCTGCATAGCTGCGTGGCGTGGAGGGCAGTGATCTTACAGTACAGCGCCTTGGTGCCGGTCTACGTCTATTCTCCTTGTGGAGAACAGGATGGCTCCCTTTTGGTACTGGGATTCTTGCATCGGGCCTCTTTGCCGGCCTTGGCTCGATTCTGGCATGTCGTTGATTACCCAGTCTTGGTATTTGACATTTTATGGATCTTGGGCGCCACTGGGTTTTTATTGGACTCCCCGAAATCTGGTGGGTTATTCTGGTAGACTCTTGGGTCTCGGCGTCAGTTGACCTTATTCTGCCTTTTACTGCGCACAGTCAATTAGCTGACGCCTCATTTTGAGCGACAAAAATTACTTGACACTCTTTCGATTAGCCAAGGCTGGATCACTGTCTTGTGGTGTTTGTTGCACTGTGGTCAGTTGTGCATGCGGGTTGGCTTATGCTTACTTATGGCTTGATATGGCGGTCGGGCACGTGGCCTTACGGGTTGATACAAAGTTCTCGACTGTACAGTTTACTAGTCCCTTGGATTTGTCCGGCTTGCGACTCATTTCGGAGCTAGTGTGTAGAAGTAGTACACTAGGGTAAAGTGTTGCAGTGAGATGATTCGTAATGGTTTGTGGTTTATCTGTATACGCTGCATGCGTCAAGGTAGTATGGGCCTTTGTGTTTATCCTCCCAGAATAAAACATGAGTTCTCACTTACTCTGACTTTCATTTCCTTAGGTGACTGTGAGATCCCACATAAACACCACACTCACCAGAGTAGAGTAGGTGATAACCACCTGATTTTACAGTCTAGTGTAGGACTGGGGGCTCTCTCACAGGGACTCGTACGGCAGAACACACACAATCTAGATGGCCACCTGTTAGGTGTACCGCAGTGTACAGAAAGGCATAGCCACAACCACTATTCATACAACTCCTAATGAGGCTAGACAGCTTGGCCAGTTCGCTCTCCGTCCACCCCACCATTTTATATGCCGGAGGGGGGGGGGGGGGTTTGACACTGGTTCTGTAGCCCTGACCACCTTTGGGCTTACATCCGCAGCTGCCCTCCAACCACCACACCACTTGTGTTGCCGGTTGGAGTAAAGTTACGGCTCTTTGTCGGCGCGACCTCCAGTGCAGCAAAACATTCCTAGCTAGGGACCATTTTTCACCTTTTCCCCCCTTTTGAGGCAGGTAGTAGCACTTCTCCATGACTTACACTAAAAGGAGTGGTAAGGATCTGCACGAGAGAAAGGCCACGGTCACTTACAAAGCTGCCTGGGGCTGCACCCCCTCTGATAAGACATTCTGCCACGATAACCCCCAGGACTGAGCTCAAGCCGCCCGACAGCTGGCAGGGCCTCACCTCCGAGCTCCCTCTTCTTCTCTCTTTTCAGCCCTGTAAGAAGATGCCGGGGGCACCACAGCCTGTAGTTGCTAACATTCACAATGGGAGAGAGTTTTCACTGGGCATAGCTAGCCCCTGGTTCCGTAGGAACCGCAGCACCAGCCCGAATGTTTTCAGACAATTCAAGCCACAGCAGCATCTGGGGATCAGCGTTTTGCCAGTGCCTCCAGTAGCCATTACCTGCCTACTTGACCTACTCCACAGTCCAGCTCATCAACCACCAGCACAGATAACAGTGCAACCTGGTGCCACAACCAGTGACACGTGGCTCAGCTTATACTCAACTTCGTATTCAGCCGCCAGTTATCTCGACCTACCCTCTACACTGGTTGGGCCCTTGCCGGCAAGTAATTTTGAACTAGTCATTGTTAACTCCGTGTATGACGGTCCTGCACACTAAAAGTTAGCTCTAGCCTGGATGTATCTTGACACAGTTCTTGAGAGCATCTTGCGTAAGGAAGCTCAAGGTTTTTCATGATGCCCAACGTGCGGCCTGAGCAACTGTGCGAGACGAGTAATGAACCAGAATTAGGGCGGCACGACCCGCGAGCACCAGAGACTAGCTGGACGTCAAGAATTAACCCATTACCGGACTTGGGGGAGTTCAAAATAACCCAGTGGCATCCAAACACCCTAATAAATATGTGAGGCGTATAGTTAAGCCATTTAGACCCGCAAGAAATCTGTATTGCCGAGGTCAACCCAAACAGGTGCTATATAGCTACATGCCGTGGCACAGAGGGGTAAACTCAATCATATGCGCACACTATAAAAATGTGTTCCACTATCAATGTCTAGGGTGGGCGGTTGAAGTATGCTTTACTGATATACTGGAATATAGATGCAATGGCTGCTGCACCCACCAGTCTGCCTTGTGCAGTTGGATCACCTGTGCATGCTGTGGAATCAACCTGGTATATTCTATTGTGTGTGCACAACCCTTCCACCTCATGTGCATAGGCTGGTGAAAAGAGCAAGTAACCTGACCAGGGTTAGTCTATCGTTGCGAAGTATGTCAGTACACAATAGAGTACCACCTAAGTAAACCAATGTGTAAGAAAAGCCCGACAACCACACGCGGTGCCAGTGTGCCGTGGTTGCCCAAGTTTATTGGGCATTTGCATGAAGACCAGATTGCTTTCACACTTGCATGCGAAAAAGAATTAAATAAGAATGAGGAAACAAGCAAACAGTGGGTGACACGTGCCCACAAACAATTACAAAGTAAAGCTTTAGAGTGGTGGAACAAATACAGGGAATTTGTAACAGGATGGGGCCAGTTACGCCCACTTCTTTCCATGCAATTTTCTGGTTAGGAAGTTGTCACCCACCTGACTATTAAGATTTACGGTTGAACCCAGATCGCAGAAGAGAAGGCAGAGATCTTCATTGGGCGAAAAGTGCAAATGTACAGAAGGATTTTCTCTACTGAAACAGAGGATAACTGCATTCGTAATATTGCCTGCATGCTCCTACAGAAGTTACTTAATCTCCTTCAAATCCAAAAACCGCAAACAATAGAGGAGTTGGTTGAAGGAGCCCAAGAAACTGAATTGAAGAGTGGCGAAAGGAAGGAGGAAGTAAAGATGACAGTTCACATACCCTTCCCTATGCCTCCTGCTTTCCCTGCGGTGAACACCCGCCCCCTTACTACACCACTGCACAGACCAAAGGAGAGTGTGGAGAAGGGAGAACAACAAGGTTGCCCCTGCCCTCCTCTTTACCCTCCTTAAGTGCTGGGACTGCCATTAGTGGCTCTTTCAGGAGGGTTGCCCGAGCAGGCAGCCTGGTCAGAGAAGAGCGCGGGAAGGGTAGCAAAAAGGTTGTCAGACACCCCCCCCCCCCCTCGCACCAAGCGGATAAATAAAACAAACAACCCAGTCAGGCTATAAACACCGTAACTGAGGTATGAAGTGAGCCTCCAACTCCAGAACCCACGGTTATCCTACCCCAGAACCCAGGGTACCAATCGACGTCAGATCACAGGAGGGAAAATACCGGCCCTCCTATTGTGAACCATGGCCCCGGCAAACCCCTTGAGTCTTTACTGCTTCGAGTGACTGAAGACCAGATCATGCCACCGGCGACCAACATCCAAGCACATGAGGCCGTCAACACCAGTCCCAGCCCCAGCCAGCTTATCCAGGACAAACTCTCCTCCGCCCAGGAGAGTGGCAATGGGAACAACAGCTCAGTGTGATACCCCACACAGAAGAGGTACGCTTCGCATCATTGGCCTGGATGGACCAAGCTTGAGAAGCCAGGATCGCTACATAGAAAAGAAGTAGCCGCAGTCACTCACTGGTTTACAGAGTTTCAAGATGGGCGAGTCCATCCTCCTCTGAAACCATCCCCTGAATAAGGGCAGCCAGTTCAGTAGGTACGTATTGAAAACCTTGAAAGTTTGGCATTATCTGACACTGATGTCCTTTCTGGCTTCTCTTGCGAGAGACTAGTTTTGATCATTATAACTGTGTAGTATGCAATCTCAAAATCAACCAACAACTTGTCAAATTGGTCTGTGTGAAAATTTTTTGAGTCACACATTGAAGACTTAAAAAATGTTTTTCTCTTCAAAGTCTGCCTTCCTTGCTCCATGTCCTTATCTTACAGTGTGCCTTGTGAAGCTCTACTCGTGATGGGTCTTTGGTAGTGTGTGTGGCTAAATGTAAAATTCTGTGTTATGCAATCTAATGCAGACTTCAGGCTTTCTTTCAGACAGACTTCAGGCTTTCTTTCAAATGACAGATTCCCATATTTCACAGAAATATACCAGTATTAGTACCTTAAATTGACCATAGTATGCAGGCATGATACAATGAAAGAATATCACATAGTATAATATTTAAACAAATCATTGATCACTGCACAAGTACATATGCCAGTCAGTATTTGCAATTCGCCACCTTTGAGTTGAATTTTACCATGTATTTATTCTGCACTGTACCAAACGTCATCTCACCTCAACCATCCGCCACACTGACATACCACTCACTCTTTTTTTCTTTCCTCTGCCCATGAATACAATAAAAGAAAATCCAAACACCTTATTTAATGTGTCTGTAATTTTTTCTGGAATTAATAATAGCATATGTATTTTTCATAAATGTTTTTATTTTTGTTCTGTAACTGTACCAGGTACATACAGTGGTAAATGCATGACTGTAGTGAACTAGTGTTCCAGTGTGCTACATCTGTTGTTGCAGGTGAAGATATCGGATGCAGATTTGGAGAAGATAGATTCAGAGCTGGACAGAGTCAACATGGATCTGGAAGTGGCACAGAGCATGCATGATACAGAGAACTGGGATAACAAGATTGGAGAGCTTGTGCAGCAGCGAACAGAGTAAGTGAGCTGCCCATGTATGATGAAAACCTTTACCTGGTCAATTAGAAAACTTGATGCATCACGAGCACTGGTGTATACATATCTTAGCCCTGGCCTCTAGTACTCCCCCTGGGGTACTGTAGCACCGATTGCTGCCATTCATTTTGCCTCTGTACTGTTCTTGATCACAAGCAAGTCAACCCCTTGCCACCTGGGAGGCTGGTAATTCACATGACGCCACACTCCATTCTGAGTGGGTGGACGCACTCCCTCACTTATCTTGTCCTGGTTGGCAGACACCGAACGCGCACGTTCGCCGACCATCAGGGGAGGTTTCCCCATTCATGCGGTTTGTTCCAGCCACCTCTCGCTCTCCACATCTCAAGGGTATTTATTCCTATGCATACCCTCCGGACAGGGTAGTTCCCGAGCAGTTCTGACCAGAGCATCTTCTACAACACTTGCTATCTCGCCACGCTTACCATACCGTATGCCTTCAGCAGTAGCAGTTAAACTTGGGGAGTAACGTAACTATTGTCAGAACTTGTGTTTCTCAAGATGCTAGGTAGAAGTTCTCTTCACGGGGTCTTCTCCTAGCTTCAAGTGTTGGTCATGTACCTCGTTCCCTTACTGGTCATAGATGTACCATGGTACCATGGTCTCTCTCGCCCTGAACCTTGATCAATAGTTCAGTCGCCTTACGGCAGACAGCTTGACAAATTTGGTCTCTCGTCCATCAGACAATAAGCAGGCGCAGGTCGGAGATCTATGTCTTGTAATTTCCTGCTGTTGAAATAAATCATATATCTACCAGTTAACTTATTTTTGGTCTGATCATTTTCTCTCGCTTTTACCTCCATTACCAACTTTGCCTTTTGTGTGGATATTCACTTATCTACTTCTTGGTGCTTGCACAATCGCCGTGATAGATTTTTTACCCAAAGACCCTACCGAAGAGCACTCTCACCTTTTGTCAAAGTTTGGTGTCTAGTTGTTAGGAGTAACGCTGCTCTTCTAGCGCCACTGTAGCAAGGGGAGAGAGAACCTTTCTCTAAAGCTCTTGAGGCTTGAGAACAAAAGCATTGACGTGTTACGTCTTTTATAGCTTAGTATAACAATTTGGCATCATCAGTGTGCACCAAATGGGGTTTGAACTGAAGTACAGTCTACCAGGTGCCTACATGATACGCTCCGTGTTGCGGGGGCTTTTACAGATGCTGCCCAAATTGTACTGTTCACATACGGTCATGAAGCATGCCAGCTTCCCCGAAGTATGAGTGAATTGTCAGCCAAGCTGTCGAGACCGTATTCCGAAGCCCAGGTAGTTCTAAAGTGCACCGAGGGATGGCACTCCTACCTGGCTTGGCCCAGTAACAGACAACCTAAGCAGACGATGCTCTGCTGCATGGCCATTACACCACCTACCACTCACCAGCTGAGACTAGGGCGCGCTGGCAAGGTATGTACCTGTACACGGCCCATAAACATCATTCTATCTCCAGTAGTTCATTCCATCACCTCGTGTGCTGGGCCTCTCTACTGCTAGCCACTACAAGTTTTTCAGTAATTTAGGCTGCATCTACCACATCTCCAAGAGGTTCTTCAGTAACGGCAACCAGAGGAATCTTGTCGTACCAGAGACTCGACACCAGGTTACCCCCCAAAGATGTCTTCGAGCCCCCAGTAGTTGTCCACCCTTCAGGTGGCAGCAATTATTACCACCTTTCTGGTAGTAGTCAACACCCCACTACCTTCAGGTACGAGGCCCCCGCAATTCTTTTCTTGACAATGGTGTTAGTATAGTTAGGGAGAGTTGTTTTTATAGCCGCCTTTCTGAAACTGCCTTTCCAGCTTAGATCAAGGTCACCTTCATCTGGCACACATAGTTTACTTTTGGTCAGTTTTTGCTGGGTTAGGAGATAGTACTGGCCACTGGGTTTATTCCTACCGGAATAAACACGTATTTCAGCAAAACCAAAGAGTATTTATTTCAAATGGTATTTTTGCTCAGTGAAACCCTGTTAAGAAGTTTTCCTGCCTAATAAGTTGAATAATTGTGCACCTTGTCTGTGTGCATATGTGTAATTTGACCCTTTTAAGATGTTTTCCTGGTTAATAAGCATTATTTTTTCAGTCCCTTCAGATACGTCTTAACAGAGTTTTACGTATCTCTATGTAGAAACCACATTGGTCAGGGTTAAGCAGGAGACCGCAAAATATATTTAGCCCATTTGTGAACCATAGTGTAAGACAGCTGGCTTCCCCGCAGGGATGAACGTATGTCGTGACATACCCATTAGAAGGCCATCCATATTGTACACACCGTGTGCAGTAAGGTAGAACAATGACCACTTAACAGTTAATTCAAAAGATGGCTAGTCAGTCAGCCCAGGTTGTACTTCGTCCACCGTGCTGAACTGTGCCGAATGGAGTACGTGCCTGGTCCTGGAGGTCTGACTCCTTTTGGACCCACATCCAAGAGATATTGGCATGCAGCCTGAGGATAATTCACTGCTCTGTATTCACTATGCTGAACTGTGCCGGATTTAAGAGCAAAGGGGTTCACTTCTTGCCTGTACACTGTGGCCTTGGCAGAACACAATAGCTAGGGACCATCATGCCTGCTTACGTCTTACAAGGCCGGTAGTAGTACTTCTCATTATGCCATATACTCGAAGGAGTGGTGCTCAACTGGAAACTCAAAAGGCAACTAGTACCTATTGAGACCAAGCAATGTTGCAACACAGTAAGTGTGGTATAGTAGACTTTGTACCAAGCCAACAGACTACGTGCCCAGTGCTTTACACCGTACGGTCTCCAGTGTGCTAAGGAACGTCGGACGTTAACGTAACCCTATGTTTCTGGCCTACGCACCCAAAAAGCTTCCCGAACATGGCATTGCCCTCAGCCACTAAAGGACGTCACATATCAACGTTAACACATTATGACTGTAAGGTTACAAGCTGGTCACGCTGCTTATTGAGAGTGTAGAGTCCTCATGTTGCGATTGCTGTGAACCCAGAGTGAGGTCTGTAACTAGTGACATCACTCACTCAACTTTTCACCGAGGGGAATCAAGGGGGCCTTCTCCCCAAGTCGCTGTCCCAGGCACCATCTATCATGAAGCGTACGCTCCTACGCCGATTGAGCAATAGGACTCTGGCAGGGGTTTACCCTAAGGCACCGGCCCCAGGAAGAGTCTATTCATTCCTGGGTGGACCACAGCAGAACCTGTCTTCCTCCGTGCTTCTACATAATATTTTATCACCATTACGGTCTTGCCTGCGCCGCCAGGACATCTACTGAACCTGCTTAATCATAATTCTCTATTCCTCTTTCATTTGTAATCTCTAATTTTAATGTAACATCACTGACAGTGCATAGCTGTGTACTCGCAGCTATTCCTAAATGCCCAATCACCAGGCGGGCCATAAAAAGGATAGCATAACCCTTAGTGGCTAGCTACCCGCTCAATGAGCCAGGACCAGACGTCCCTAGGGTGCAACTGCGTCAGCCTGTACGGCCCCCTTAAAATCCTTGTTAAGGAGACTATGTTTCTCTGGTCGCTAGAGGGATACTACGCTTGCAAACCGTCCTTAATTTTTTCCACGTTGAGTGTATTAGGCATAAAACTTGGGGTTGTCTTTTTATTTAATTTTTTTTTGTTGTGGGGTGACTTGCTTATTTCTTTCTGGTTTCAGGTCTGAAAAGAAACTGCGAACTGTAGACGAACGTGTAATTGAGTTGCAAAGCCAGAGTAACTTGTTAGCTGAGATTAAAGTCATGGAAAAAACTAAAGCAGAAAAAGAAGAGAAAATCAAAAGTCTGTAAGTAAATCATGTATTTGACATGCCTTCAGTAATTTTTCTTGTAGTGGCGGTGGACTAGATGTGGCATGCAGACTATGGGTATGCCTCTTTGTAGAAACTATGCAATTTTTATTTATATTTGATTTTAATTATTACAAAATATTTTACACATATTTACAACTGCTGCAGTAGAGCCCCAATTTTTAAAGTTTCACTGTTCCTGAGACTGACTTCGTAAAATTGCTGACGCCATTAAATTGGGGCAGACTGAATTTTGTTCTGCATAAGCCCAAAATGTTGGTAAAAAAAATTATTTTTTTTATATTTAGTCGTTTTCATGATAAAGTAATACTCCACTCATTGATACCAAAAGTTAAGTTTTAACAGAGTTTTATATAATTTTCCACAAGACTAAAGTCTATTTTTAAATAAGGTAAGAGAATTTTTTTAAAATTGCTGTTATAGTAAAGATCCGAATTTATGAGTGCTGGGTTTAACAATGCAGTGATTTTGCGAGGCCATTCTTAGGAACCATCAAAGACTCATAAAAATTGTTTAAAAAAATACAAAAATCCCAGGAAAATGCAATAAATATAGAAAAATTTATTAAAAATGAATTCGCGAGTCCACAGCAATAAAATACATATGTTGTAGTGTTGCTACTCGTAATTTGTATGTCTAGAGATTTAAAAAAATGGTAAAAATCTTGCTGCAGTTGTGATTTGAGACAAACGCGCCACTCAGCGCCTGAAGAGAAGGCTACCTGCGCAACATGTGAAGGAACAAAAGGAGTAACTGTTTGAAACACTCCCCTCCTCTTACTATTTTTTGCACCAATATGCAGTCTTCGCATCTAGCCTAGTTATCTCTCCTGGCGATCGTCCACATAGCAAAGGTTCAACCAATAACATAGTGAGAGTGTGGTGAGTGACGTTTTGGTTGGGAGTGAAAGGGAAGGGTAAAGATGGCCAAGAACATGAAGGAAAGAAAGGGCATGAGTGTGCAGGCAAACAGGCGACAGGCAAATAAGCCTGTCGCAACGTGTCCGAGTGTTAGGCATAAAAGATAAAATAAGGTGACCAATGAGTGATACCTTCTCTACAGCTTAGCGAGCTACACTGTTTCGCTTTGCTAATAGCTTTTCTTGCATGAGCATGATACAGTAGTATACAAAAGAAAGTATGTAACTAGTGGATGGAAAAAAGTGCAATTACACTTTTGAGTTTGATGCGTGACAGGTTAGCTGAATAGTCATGACAGTCGAGGATTTTGTCCGTTAGACCAAAAGCCGGGTGAATGCGTTTGCACGGGGATACAAATAATACCACAACTGGAGCAGTTGATATTGACTCGTGCTTTTAATTGGGCATCACGGTCCCGTTCCGCCTGCCTTTCCGTTGTAGGTTGAGGAAGTGCACTCAACTGTCTGGCGGCAAGAAGCGCTGCGTGTGCTCCCTATGCTTTTGGCTGTGTCTCTGGCTGAAAGACATAAAGTCTATGCTTACAGTTTAATGGGTACATCTTGACGCGAACAAACTAAATACAAGTTATAGTGTAAGTCTGGTTTTGGTTTGCTGACCAGGCTCCGCAAAGTCTTCACTGATCCCCCACGCTAGGCCGGCTGATCAGAGATGGGGAGCCGTTTGGGTCACCAATGCCACCATTGGATGTGCGTCCACACAGGAATGGACGGCAGGTCTCAAGCCATGGTTTATCCCGGCACTAAAAGCTATGCTGTGGGATAAGGCAATAACTTGAGACTGTTGCCCCTCTCTGTATGAAGGTGTTACTAGTGGTTGTGGCTCATCTGTTCCTCTCCACAGGCACTGGAGCAATAGGACTCTGGCAGGTGCTGTGGTAGTTTGGAAAGCAACAGATTGCCGTCTAATGTGTGTGTGAAAATATGACGGACCCCTTAAGGGCGCCCGTGGCTGAAGTTAATTCAGTAGGCATAAATTCCCCGGTCCTTGTCAAAGGTGTACTTAGCAACCCGTATCTAGCAGGCACACATACAGATACTGTAATTAATAAAAACTGAGAGGTAGGAAACAACAGTATGCTTATTGAAGTCTCAATAAACATGTGACGCGTGCTATCTCCTACCAGGGATTTGAGTGTTGAAGGTTACTACTCTGGCCAGGTGCATGCGACCTGGTTCTAATGGAGAATGGGGAAGAATTAGCTCAACGAGAAAATATATAATACTACTAAACTGTCTAATAAAGATGTCTTGAGGAGACACAGTGAATTTAACGTATTGGTAAGCGTGTTCGCTGGTTGACGGGTTGACTGGTCGTCTACGGTGAAGTTACCACAGGGGGCGTACTCAATACTGCAAAGATCTTGGGCGGTCCCAGCACTGGCAGCAGTGCTGTGGGATAACGTATGAGATGGAACAAAAATGACTCTTGAGCTCGGCAGTGTCTTAACTTACGTAGTGAAAGCTTGTTGGCTGCCGACGCGGTGGCGGGGGGAGGCATGGCGTCGTCCTGCCCTGGTTGTCGTGCAAATACTCTGGTCAGTGTTTTTGCTTAGTGCCTCGTCGGTGGTGCTCGGCCTTGCCCGAGGTCTGGGCAGCTTGTTGGCTCTCACCAGCTTAAGGGAGGGAGGGGGGGTTCGTGCCGTGTTGCATATCCTCCATGTGAGAGAATACGCGTATAGATTCCTGCTGCTTATAGGGTAGGCAACATGTCACTTGCATCTGTAGAGGTGTAAAAGGTACCCGGTGATATGTCGTAATCGTATTAGATTATATGTATAAGTGGCATACCTCAAGTTCAAATTAAAAGTAATTAATTATGCGGCATAAGATATAAAACATGTTGTCAGAAGAAAATATGTCGATCCTGAAACTATACAAGTCACTGAAAAATAAACATGCCCTTTCTCTTGTTGATGTCAAAAAACAAGTTTCAATCAGAGGGTTCTTTTAGTGAGTGCAAAGTTTGTTTTCAGTGCTGGCTTGTAAGAAAATCAAATACAAATTTTTGAAACATTACAGTATTTCAATAGCCGGATATGTCTTCCTTAAAATTGTAGCTCAGAAGGCTTTATGGTATAATCTTGTACAAAGTATTTCACTCAAAAGCAATGCAGCCACTGATCTCGAAACAGAAATCCTTAATCTAGCTCCCAAAAATGGTTTTAAATCCTTAAAAATACAATTTACGGATGCCTTAAAATTCATGCTATATAAGTTGAGTAATTGTCCTTAAAAATTTTGCATTTTTCACGGTTGCTTCCTTAACTTCACCTTTTTACTATGAAATTGCCAAACACAGATAAAAAATAAAATTGTACTGGTATTTTTTATTATTTACATCACAGACAGGATGTGAAAAATTAAGTGGTAGTTTGTAAGTGAAATGTGTATTTTTGTGAACAGGTGTGCTTTTTGGAGCCAGTTTTTGTAGAAAAGTAATTTCTTTAGAGACAAAAAAAAATACCGGTAAATTAAAATTTGAAATTTTTTTTTAAAATAATTTTTCAGAGCATTATTTGTTTCAAACTCAATTTGGCAGTTTCATTGAAGTGAACCAAAAAACTGACACCATAGTTAATTGAATTAAATGTAAAATTGGTGGGTTTTTGTGAATGTCACTTTTTCCGCATTTCCTCACAGAAAACTTTAAAGATTTATGAACTTTGAGGAAGCTGAAACAAAAATGAAAATTAATGTCATTACAGCTCTGCCTTAACGATAGATTAACAAATTTCATGAAATTTTATCTAGTTATTCATTGTAACAAATGCATTGCAAAATCTAACCAAAATAATTGTCGGATACGGAGTATTTGCAACAAGGGAGTCGTGCCTATACTTAAATTTTCATTTTCTGTAGTTATTTCAGTTATAGTATAATGAAAACAAATGATTTACAGGCAAAAATTTTCTTATCTGGTGCACTAAATGAACATTCATTAAATCCAAAAATGCATCAAAATCGAGAATTTTCGTTTTGTTACAGCTTTCGGTAGCCACATTTCTTACAGAAATGAAAATGAAGGTTGTCATATATCGTTTTCATTTTGGTATACTGAATATTTGCACAACCTTAAAAATTGGGTTCCATTAAAATGTTTAAATTAGAATGGTTTTATTTCTCCCAAAATCATTTAAGTTCATATTAATGCTTACACTTCACTACTTTGTATTTATTATTTCATATTACAGTCAAAACTTGATATAACACATAAGTAACGAAAACAGCTATCTTAAGCAATTATTTTCAGGAACTGTCAAAAAATTAAAATTTTTCTGAAAAGTATAAAATATTCGCCTGGAAATGAGATAAATTGCAATATAAACTTATTAAAAATTAGAGTTGTTCCGATACCAATACTTAGTATCGGTATCAGCCAATGTTTCACCTTTTCCCGATGTATCTGTATCTGGTATGGTATCAGGCCGATAGATTAGTATCAGTTGTAGACAATGGAGTCAGGTTATTACTTTCTTTAGACATAAAAATTACTTTATTTCGGTGTGTATACGCCTCACATTAAAAAAAGAAAAGAAAAATAAGAGCAAATAAATTACATCCACCAACAATTTTTTGTGGTCCCGACAAAATTCCTATTTAAATAATGTTAACATAACGTTTTATTGTTTATCATATGTTGCACTGTTTGAAGTATATTTCGGGTCCCGTCACCTAAGATGTTCCGTAACTATTGTTTTTAAGTTTGTTGTTTATGGGAACAGCTAGTAACTTAATGTGAAATATGTCACGCGCGCTGCTGTTTATAACTGCTATGCGGTACGCTGTTTAGTGTCTTGCCTTCCCAGCACGCCTGTCGACACTGCGGCCGTGGTGCGTGCGACGAGGACGAGTGAGTCTTGACTTGCTACTTCCCCTACGAGAGGGAAAGTGGTTGCCTATAGCAACAAGCGTGGCAACCTATTGTCCTCTCTCTCAACCTTCTTTCTTCTCTCTCAGCCGCTTACCTTCCTCCCCTCACATGCCATACACGTCATGAAGAGGGGAAGTTGTCTAGCAAAAGGTAAAGCACATCGTCTCTCTCTCTGCCACACCCGCTTCATTTGCCTTGCCTTCACTTTCAACCCCAGCGGCTGGCCTAGAGTAAATGTGTGCTTGGCGAACGTAATTTTATCAAGATTACGCATTGCTCAAAATAGTTGCACCTATCATCACTTGTATTTCGAAGCAAATGGTTTCGCTTGAAAACATTATGCAAAACATTTAAAGGACTGCTCTTTTACAAGTCAGGGCCTTGGGTGTGCCTGCATAAGCCACATCCCCAGGACTGCACGTTAGCGGGAAGGTCATGGGACTGGACCAATGCATAGTAAGAAGGGTGGAGTCCAGTGTCAGCGTCGGCTTAAGGAATGCAGTGCTCCAGAAAAGGCTCTCAAAGCCGACACATCTAACGGGGCCACAAGTAAGGTCGAGCTCCAGTCTTCAGTAACCGAAGTAGTTCCTCGGCCAATCTCCCCTTTTGTTCCCCTAGACCATTGGACCTCCTTGTATAAATATTTAGGTGCCTGTTTGCCAGAGTACGACCCAGAGGGGGATCAGCTTGCCCAGACGGAATCGTCACCCCTAGTAGCTCCCGTTGCCATAGCCAAGGTCGACCCCCCGAAGGACAAATCCAACTCGCCCCTCATTAAACTTTCTTTGGCGAAAATGGTCTGGGTTCTTTTCCCATCAAAGGTAGTCTACAAACCACTTGCAGTACCACCTCACCCGAACTACGTTCCCGCACATCCACTCACTCGGCCCATTTGAGTAGCCCCAATTTCTCCTGCCAGGTCATCCACCTCCATCCACCGATTGCTTAAACTACATTGCCATCTCATAACACCCCAGGACAATTGGCATCCCGATTATTGGCAACGTAGAAGTGAGGAAGATGGAACTTCTTGGGTGGGAAACTATCTCAATCCGCCTCACTCTGTTGTTTGACTCCCCTAGTTTCAGACGGTACCCTTCAGTTAAGCGGCCACCTATGGAATCCAAAACCACCACGACCCATCGGGCTGATAACATTAGCCAATCATGCCGCAATAGGCTTACCTAAGATCTCGAGAGGGCAGTCAGAGTCCTAACCACGTACCTGCCGAGGTAGGGTATGCATCAGAACATAAGTCCCCAAATTGTTTGTTTCTTCACTACAGTCTGTAATACATAATGAGCCATACACTGTACATTATGTATTATGTGCTGTAGCAAAGAATCTAAGCATTTGCGGACCTATGGTCACATAACATTTTTTTCTTCCTCCCGATGTGAGGAATGTTTCCCCGAAGTATATGACATACAATATTGTTACATTCTGTAATGTGTGTGTGTGTCTTTTTTAATTAATGTGGAATTTTTCAATATTTTTCTGAATTTTATACATACCTCAATTATGCTGTATGCTGCCTTTCAGAGAGAAGCATTTGCAGAGACCAATTATGTTTATCTTCAAGGAATTCCCTGCCACTAACATCAAGCAGTGTATGGATCATGTCCTCGGCAAGTGTGTAAGTTGTTTATAAAATATCTTTATTATTTCTCATATTGTACATTGATTTTTGTAAATTTCTTTCTTTGAAAGAAACTTGATAAAATAAAAATGCAACACTTCTCACAAGGTATTATATTTACTAGTACCAAGAGAAAAATGTAGTTACTCTGAAGTGGTTATAAATGTGAACCCAGCCTCAAGTCTAATTAATTGTTTTACATTAGTCAGGTATTAAATCTCGTACATACCATGCCTTTTCAAATATTTTTGGCCATGACTGAGTTGGATTCCAGATTGGGTGGCATAGGCGCTGTTAGACCATACGTCGAATTCCTAAATGGATTCTGTTGCCAATGCCCTTCACTGATAGTCATTCTCACACTAGACCATCCAACATTGCATAGATCCCTTTTGGGAGCAGATTTCTCTTGCGGTCAAGATGAGGATCATTTGGGCACGACACACATAGGCAACTTCTAGCTCCAGTACACCTTGATGCAAAAATATTTGTTTCCAGTTCTACAGCTGACCCATCATGCCACATTTCCTGCCAGTCCCCACCCACTCTTAACAGGGCAGAGGGGGACACAAATATATATTGGTTTAACAATCGCCAGTTTTGTCATCTACCAAAGAAGGGGTCCTGAGTTTGTTGGCTTTCAAATGAGGTGAATTATTCCACTCTTTTACATTCCTACTATGGTCCATCCATACCTCTGATCACCGTACTGTATTTGTGACCTAAATGTGGACACTCATTCTAACCTAGTTTACGTACAAGGAGGCAGGCATAGCTACATGGGATAATAGGGTTTTGTTCAGTGTTTAAGTCATTCCGTCTGAGAAAATGCTTCTGGCTTTATTCTTACGCCTTGAACTTCAGCAGATAAATGCTCTCCTATGGATGAGTAACACAGGGTTGTATAAAAGGTGTGGGATAAGCTGTCACACAACACAGTCCTGAACTTTTAATTCATCTTTCTCAGTAAGTGAGAAAAATACTAAATTTTTGTATAACTTTCTTTGAAAAATGGACAAGTGAAAGTGGTTGTCTTCTTGTGTGTGTATGCACGTTCATGTGTGCACAAATCCGAGTGCCCTCTTCATGCTCACTGCATGCCTACATGTGTATGTTGAGAGGTTTTGTTTAGTGTCACACTGAGAGGTCTACAGTGCCGGTGAGGGTAAAGTGAGGTGAATATGTAGCGGTGGCACATTGTAAGGGCAAGGGAAATGAGAGTGCCCTGAGCTGCCGGTCAGTGAGAATGTCTACCATGTTTGCCACAGGCAAAAATGTAGTTGACCTCACTGGGGATCAAAACCTAATTCACCTTGGTGGGAGGCGTGTAGTCTGACATGTTAACTGCACAACCACTGCTCCTTGTGTGTGTGTGTGTGTGTGTGTGTGTGTATTTCTGTGCCTGTGTATATTCCTATTTATGTGCCCATATGTGCTGACACGTGACTTGCTAGGTTAACAGTTGAGGATTCTGTCCGTGAGACCAAACGCGTGGTGATTGAGTTAGCTAGGCGACGACACGCGAGAAGTATTGGCTAGTACTCACTTACTCCTACTTCTTAGGTGCCGTGTTGGTGGTGTACTTGGTCTAGTCGTAACAAGCCTGGCCCATTCCGTGGCTGTGGATCCTTAGGTGAGATTCGTTTGTCCAGAAGTGGATGTTACCCTAACCGAACCTCACTTCCGTACCTGTCAACATTCCTCTTACCACAGGATGGGATGACAGGTGAATATGTATGCTCGGAGAAGCGAATAATACCACAACCGGAGAAGTTGATACTCACTTGTGCCTGAGTTGGGTGGCGTGGTTCCGTTCCGCCTGCCTTTCCGGTGTAGGCTGATGAATTGCACTCAACTGTCTGGTGGCCAGAAGCGCTGCGTGTCACTCCCCACGCCTGCTGCTTTCCCTTTGTCTGAAAGGCATTAGGTCCCCACTCACAGGTTACTAGGTACACCTTGACTCGAATACTGAACACAAGTTAAAGTGTAATTCCGGTTTTGGCTTGCTGACCAGTCTCCACTGATCCCCCATGCTATGCGGACTGATCAGAGATATGGAGCTGTTTGGGTCACCAATGCCGCCACTGGATGTGCATCCGCACAGGAATAGACGGCAGATCTCAAGCCACAGTTTATCCCGGCACTGGAAGCAGTGCTGTGGAATAAGGCAATAACTTGAGACTGTCGCCCCTCTCTGGATGAAGGTGTTACTAGTGGTTGTGGCTCCTCTGTTCCTCTCCACCGGCACAGGAAGCAATTCTGTTGTAGTTTGAGAAGCATCAGATGGCCGTCAAATGGGTGTGTGAAAATATGACGGACCCCTGAAGGGCGCCCGTGGCTGAAGTTAATTCTGTAGTTATAAATTCCCCTGTCCTTGTCAAAGGTGTACGTAGCAATCTGTATCTAGTGGGTAAACAGACAGATATTCTAATAAAGAAAAGCTGAGAAGTAGGAAACAACAGTACGTTTATTGAAGTCGCAATAAACATGCGACATGTGCTACCTCCTACCAGGCAATTGAGTGCTGAAGGTTACTACGCTGGCTAGGTGTAGGCGACCTGGTTCTAATGGAGAATGGGAAAGAAAGACCTTAATGAGAAAATATATAATACAGTAGAACCCCTTTTTTACACCATTCAAGGGATCCAGCAAAAATTATGTAAAATGTGGGAAATGCAGTATAGTGTTTCAAATTGAATGAAGTTGTAATAAATCAGCATTGACATACCATTAACATTATACAAAAATCTTTTTACAAAAAAAATTGCCGAACATGGAAAGCTCTACCGATATATAATACAGTACATTTACAAATTGAATATGCATAGCAAGAAAAATTATGTAACATTGGCAAATATTGAAGGTAGAACAAATAAACTGACAATTATAGGCATACTTACAAACTTTGCTTAGAACTTTCTTAAAAACTTCTGTCTCAACTTGGAATTTTCATAATAAAGGACATAAAAATAAGAATCAAGGTAATACACATTTAGAATTATTATTTACTAATTCACTACAACAGTTCACACTTTCCAGTTACATAATTAGACTTTGAAAATAAGTCTGAGATTTTCGTCTGCTTCAGCTACTGACTGCTGACATGTTCAATTTTGTTTTAAGGACGTTCAGCTGACTGAAAATACTTTCCTCACATTCGAATCCCGAGCAGTAGATCCTCACAGTTGATGCAGCTTATAATGCCTCATGTTGGTGGGCATACGTACTTCTCCCTTTTCTTCACAAGCTTCGTCATCTTCTTGGTTTTGACTTTCCATGACATGGGAACTTAACAATATGTTCAAGTAACTGTTCTTCAGTAATAATCATGTCAGAGTCAATGTTGACTAAATAAGCCAATGATACATTTGGATCAATGGCTTCATCTTCATTGGCAACCACTAAACATGGAGAACCACCTTTCCTGAAGCAGTTTGCAATTGTTTTCTGTGTAACTTCCTTCCGTGCATGAGAAAGAATGTGGACTGCATCCAACACGCTTATCTTCTTGTCATGTGGATTTTGTCCACTGTCAATAACATAAAGAAAAAATGTAAATAGCAGGAAACGAAAATATTGTGTGTTGTTGTTAGCGGGAAAGATGTACACAGAATCAAATGGAGTTAAAACTTGACCAAAAATAGTTGGTGTAATTTGCAGGAAAATGTAAAAAGCGATAATTGCAAAAATAGGATTCCACTGTATGACTAAACTGTTTAAAGAAGATGTCTTCAGGAGACAAAGTAAATTTAACGTGTTGCTAAGCGTGTTCTCTGGTTGTTGGGTTGACTGGTCATCGACGGTGAAGTAGCCGTAGGGGGCGTACTCAATGCTTCGAAGATCTCAGGCGGTCCCAGCACTGGCCGCAGTGCTGTGGGATAACGCAAGAGATGTAACAAGAATGACTGCTTGTGCCCGGCAGCGTCTGGACTTATATAGTGGAAGTTTGTTGGCTGCCGGCGCGGGGTGTGGGAGAGGCATTACGTCCTCCTTCCCTGGTTGGCGTGGGAATACTCTGGTCAGTGATTCTGCTTCGTGCCTCGTCAGAGGCGTTCGGCCTTGCCCGAGGTCTGGGCAGCTTGTTGGCTCCGAGCGCTGACGGGTGGGGGGGGGGGAGGGGTGCCTGCCGGGTTGCATAGCCTCCAAGTGAGAAGGAATCGCTCATAGTTCCTACTGCCTTTAGGGTAGGCAGTGTGTTGCTCACGCCTGTAGTGGTGGAAGAGGTACTGTAGGCGATGAGTCGTAATTGTATTAGATTAGTTGTATAAGCAACAGGCGTCAGTGCAGATGCAAATATTTGGAAATGAAATTAATATATTCCCCTCATCATGGTTTACAGTTGATAACGATCTGTAATAAACCTATACAGTCAAATTTCATTAATACGAATCTGAAGGGTCGTAAAATTTTGCACTTTGTAATGAGATTTTGACGTATGACGCCTTGGGACTGTGAGGGTCATCACAGGAACAAAGGTGGTTTTTTGTCACATGCTAAGTCAAAAACACACCCTTCTGGTGGGTTTAGCGGATTATTCTGGTCTCTACGTGGTTCTGGTGCATGTCTAGTGTGGAGAACTGGCCTGGTAGCTTGGCAGTAAGGCCCAAAATTGGGTTCAGGCAGCTAAATCTTACGTGTCAGGTTCTGGGTTTTTGGTGCGATACCTGGGTGACGTGTAACCTGAGGTGTAGACTTGGCCTTGACGATTTCAATAGGTTGTAGGTGGGCCGACGGCTGGTGTGTTCTTTGTGTTGAGACGTTTGGACGTGTCTTGAGTAGGTGGAGCAGCTGGTTGAAGTCTGAAGTAGGCCTTAGGAATTACTGCAGTCGGTTCAGGCCGACTAAGGTATTCGGCGAGCCAAGGGTGTAATTCTTTGTTCACACATGTAGGTGGTGCAAACAGGTCCTTTGGAATCTCTGGAGTGATGGGTACCAAAATTATATGCAGTGCTTGGGTTTGTTCCCTGGGTGCAAGCTGGTTGAGTGCTGTGATGAGGGAAAGAGTAAGCTCATGCTATCATCCGGAGGCAGTTAGCACCGGTTTCACCTTTTCATGTAGTCCACTGCGATCGGAATAAGGCATTAGGAATGTGAATACACACTCATATCCGTGAGGAAATCTGAGGTTACGTGAGGAAATCTGAGGTTACGTGAGGAAATCTGAGGTTACGTGAGGAAATCTGAGGTTACGTGTAGTCCTACTGGTGTAGCACCAGGCGGAGTGTCTGCTGACTTACCAGTCACCCTATCACAGTGCTCGGCACCAAAACGCGGTGAGCACTTGGAGTCAGGCCTCGTGGTCAACAGTCTCAGCACGTGGGTGTATGCCTCAAGTTCAGTCTTCCCAACTTAAGGAACGACCCCTCCAGCACTGAAAGGCTGTGGATAGGGCAAGCCGACGAAACACTGTGGATAGGGCGAGCACCGAATCCTACGAGATGGAAGTACCTGGTGTGGGCTCTACCTACTGCCTACCATGGTATTCAGAAAGGTTGGCCAATGCTAGTGTGTGTGGGTATCTGGGTGTGAACAAACTTGAAAGAGTAATTTTCCTGTAACAAACTCGCACGAGTAACATTCCTGGGTCACCTTCATTCCATGGATGGCGTGAAGTAAACTAGGAAGGGTGCTATGTCTACAGGAAAGGTGGTACTTGGGAATGGGTTCAATTCTTGTTTATTCCTCCTGACGGGAAATAAAGATGTGGTGTCGTATTACCTCCTAACGTTGGCATGAGTTTAAGGAAGCTTAATCCTACATTAAGACAGATAGAGGTGACCTGCTTCTATTCTAACACATGACTGGGTAGAAGAGCACTGTGAAAACTCCTTAAACCGATTCAACTCCCTACGCAATTGTTGCCCAGACAGGGCAGCAGTGTCTTAGTGCGTAGACAACTTGACGGTTTGGTTTCTTCGGCATGAACGCTGTGAAGACTAAGCAGGGTGTAGACAGGATAGCTCCGGCGACAGGTGCGGAGACTAAGGAGTAGGTTTTCCTCCGGCACTAAAAGAGTGATGAAGAAGGAAGGTAAATCTAGGAGCGTAGCTGAGCAGGCTGTTCAGTGTCCGGCAATGAGTGCGGTGGATGACTGAAGACTGCTCTCTAGCGAGCATCGCGGCCCTCTATTTGTACTTCTTCGGTCGGCTTACTCTGCTGTCATTGGCTGGCGAGTTCATAGACGAGGGGTAGATAGCTGGAGAGGAGGGTGGCAACTGCATAGCTGCTTGAAGGTGTAACGTCACCAGCTGGCTTGTTGATGGAGGATGGGTCGAAGCGATACTGGTGTTGCCATCTAGCAGCGTGCATTTGAAATCTGTGCTTTCAATGGGTAGTCTTGATTGGCCGGTGCATAATAAATTCTCGCAGGCTGGATTATGCATTCTTGCCATAGTCGATAGTACAATTTGTTAACGTCACGTGGTGGTCAACAGTACAAATTCAGTTGAAATTGGGCGCGTTGCTATGCTTACTAATGAGCCGAAGTTGAGGAAAATACCATTATTTCAAGACATTATACGTCAGCCCCCTCTCCGCTGCGATGAAAGCTCATCCTGGAAGCGAGTCGAAAAACAAATTCTTTTGCAAGAATGTTTCCCTCTCTATAGTGGTTAGGCTTCTTAGAAGGATGGCCTGGGTTTAGAAAGAAATTCCTTTGAGAGAATATAGTACTGTCTTCTCAACAGCAATTTTTTCTCTCCCGGTTTTGCTTCTGTTGTTCCCGCTACTCTGTGCATTTTTTCTCTGGGCTCTGGCACTTCCTGGGTAGCTGTTAACGTTGGTGACAATGCCTGATCAGCAGAACTGGAAGAATAGCGGGGGTGGCGCATGTGCAGTGGCATTCTTATCTTGTTTCTTAGTTGGCTGGCTGGCAGACATCTCTGTCTTTCTCTGATGCGTAGCGAACAAGCATTCTGTCTATCTCTTTGCTCCTTGGTCTCTGGTTACAGTGGTTCCGGCTGCAATGAAGTTTCAGGTGTCTTTTTATCTTCATGATATTCTCTTGTGATTTTATTTTATTTTAAGGTCGAGTCGCGGCAAGGAAAACCTGGACGCTATGTTGCGAGCCTCTTTCATTAATGCGTGCAGTCCTACATCAAGAGTTTCAGTGCTTGGGTACTTACAATTGTTTTATTTAACGCAGCAGGTCTGTGAAAAAGGAGTTAAGCAAATGTACAATAGGCTGCACGTGGAATGGAATAGTCAGCTGGGCGCTTCCAGATGCTACTGACTGCTGCTAAGCTCTGCAAACAAGTGATTTTGCAATGACATTATGTATGATAATGCAGTGCAAACATTACTACAGTGAAAAGAAATATAGACAAAGAAGGAGCCCTTCAGCACATCTACACTATTTTTTTTCTTTTGGCACAACCTTTTTGCTTTGTTTATAATGTGTCTGTATGGTGCGTTTCTTGAGATTATGCTTTTCCGCAAATCAATATGTGTTTAATGAATGCTGAGATTCATTTTACAAAATCTGCTTGATATATCTAATGACTCAACACAATTCAAAGGTTAAAATTAGGAATGGGCTGATGCCGATACCGATACAGATTAACTGGCTGATACCAAGCCATCAGCATCTGTGGCATCTGAACATTATTCACCGATTATTATTCAATGATTAGTGGCACAAATTTATTGAACACAATTTTAAAATAAACCACATACTAAATCTCGTAAAGCATTAATTTACTGCATTCATCGATAAGATATTCTGTTGGAAACATAAAATACTCTATATTCGGAACAATTGTTTTCCTATGATTTGTTCCATTTGTTTACATTTTACCGTATTTCCTGTTGGTGCATTCGCCAAAGATTGTGTGCATCATTGGTTTTTGGACACTACGTGAGTGCAAAACAACACAGATAATCAATAACTGGTGCTATTGATATTATTGATTACATCCTGCAAGAGTTTTTTGTTTTCTATTTTCTTCTTACATTTATACTGTATTCGTAGATCGGCAGCAATGAGAAAGCAACCTGAATTCATATTTTTCTTATGGGTTATTGCATTTATAAGTTGGGGACAGTGTAAATGAATTGCACACTCTGACACTTTAGGTATTCAGCTATGTGTGGTGGTGTTATTTTTAATGGAAAGTTAAATGTTATAAGTTATAACCTTTAACCATGGTGGTAATTTGACGGATGTAGTTCTTATTGGAAACTTTTGGCTGTGGTTTTGGTTAGAATGTTAAAGGTCTGAATAAGACTCGGCAAGTATTAATTGGCAAAAATTGTTGCAAATAATTAACCAAGGGATTGAGTATGGCCTGGCCGACGAAGGAATACTAAGCAAAAATGTAAATATATATATATTTAAAAAATTTGCTTAATTTCAAGTGAATATTTAATATTAAATTAATTTCAATAAGTTCTTTTTAATGATATCTTTAGGCTGTTGGTTTAAACAAACATGTATTTTAAGGTTATGTATGTAATTTCTCTGGTCTAAAATACAAGTCCGCATCAGATTGCCTGAAATTTTGAATGTTGTCTTTAAGGTACTCAGTTTGTAATGCATACTGTATTGTCTGGTTACAGTTTTTGCTTGACTGTTAGGTTATTTATTTGCCCAGTTAAACTGTCTATCTTATAATTTATTATTAAAATTAGTGTTGTATTTCATTTCTATGCTGTAGTCACCTAATACAAAGTGCTAAAAGTGTTCAAAAAACTGAAGACTTAAATTTAAATAATAAGAAAGTATTTCCAAATATTGAGAATTGGGAATAATGATTGTGCTTTTCAAAACTGGTATCGGCATCACTGTAATCGGTGGCATTGGCAGCTGAGAATCAGTATAGTTGATATCAGCAAAATGTGATATCGGCCCATCCCTAGTTAAAATTCAATATTAAAATTGATTTTGAAAAGTCGTCATATAGAGAAAAATGGGATTCTACACAATGCAAATTATATTTACTACTCATTGCCGTGACTCTATATAATCCAAAATATGTTGAAATTTTAAAGTCTCTAAAACGGGTTATCATACTCAACAATTGCTTTTATTGTCAGTCTCAGGTAATTTCCCTTCAACAAGAAATATTAACGGCGTCTTGATGTTGTTACACATACGGCATATTCTTTTCACTCGTTGGGATAGTGTTCTGACACTATCAAAATTTGATGGTTGCGTAGCACTGACACTTACTGTTTCTTGGTTCCCGCCATCTTTGATGGACGTCCTCGCTTATGTGGTGGTGCATAAGGCGGGTTCGGCCAGGTAAAATAGGCAGGTGGCCGCCATGGGGATTCATGATAGCAGACTGGTAGCAAACTGGCGTGACAGTGTCGGGGTGATTGTACCCGTGTTGGCTGTCTGCCATCGTGGAGTGGTCGTCGTGCTGTATGATGCTCTTTTTTGCCATCAGGGGCAGGTCAGGAACAGCAACTCCTGTCCCCTCGGTTACTAGAACTGATGCTGTAGCTGACTGCATCATCTGCGGAGGTGGTGGAGTGGGTAGTACATCCGCCCCCGGGAACACATGCGCCGTAACTGGAACGAGTGACCGGGCTGCCAGCTCGACGATGACTTACTTCGCTGGGGTTCCTCTTCTTACGAGCAGCCTCGGGCATGGCCGTCGTGTCCTCTGAGCAGACAGGCAGGGTGGTCGTAGGGCTGACCTTGGCTGCCGGGATGCTGGACGTTTCGGCAAGAGGCCCATCTTCCAGGAGGCGTGGCTGCAGTAACCACCTGGGCTGTGACTGGGACTGACATCTCTGTGTTGTCATCCTTGCGTACTGTAGGCATGACCCTAGGACAGGTCGGGACGTTGAGTGGCACTGGAGACCTGAAATCAATCTGATTAGTTCTCATAGCTGCAACAGATTTTTCCTTCTGACTGCAAGATTTGGCCTGGTCGATGTTTGGCACAGCTGGTGAGTCAGGCTTCCCAGCATGGTCTTCCATTCGTCCAGAGCGAGTGACCACTTGAACAGCTGCGATGATGGGTGGCACTGGTGACCTGCATACAGTCTGCAAGGTGGTCATAACAACGACCGATTGGTTGGGTGAGGCTGGCTCCTCGGTAAAACCATCCTCTCATCTGGGTAGCGTGAGTGTGACCACTGGAATGGCCTAGACAGTGTCCTCAGATGGTCCTCCTTCATGGGTATGGAGTTGTGCTGGGGAGATGGCCGTGGCGCCGGGCAGCGCCTGGATTTGGAAACTGGTGGCTTCGGCGTTGAGTGAGGACTGGACGTTCAGGGCAGTTGCGCTATCCATAGTGATTGCGGCCACTGGTACCAGCTGACTGGAGGCCTTGAAGGCGACCTTGTGCGGGCTGGCAGTTCTGCTAAATGCCTCTTTCGTGGGAGGCAACACCTCGGCATCGGCTGCTACGACTTCCAGCATTGCAGTCGTCTTGCAGGGTGGCTCGCTGGAGCTGAGGGCACAGGTGTGGTGCGTTGTGGATAAAGCTTCGGGAGTGCACTGAAGGTACTACAATCCGAAGTCCTCTCTGTGTTCGGCGGAAGACGAGGCCGGTGGTGGCGCGGTTCTCTTTCTAGTGGATTTCTCCAAGATACCTCAGTTGTGCTGTAGTTTAGTGGGTAGTTTAGTTTACTTCCTTCTTAACTCAGATGGTGTTGATGCTAGCGTCTATTCAGTTTACTTGGGTTTTGGCTTCGGGAACTCTACCCTCGTTGGCTAGGAGTATACAGTCTCATGGCAGAACAGCTTCTCCTCATTCCTTTTCTTAGGTTGTGACGTCTGTGCATCTTCTGGAGCAGTGTGGCCGAGGAGTTCTTCCATGACGTCTGGTGTGTCAGAGATCACTGATTCTGGGGTGTGTACATTGAGATCTTGGGCTTGTCCAGGGTAGAGTCTTATCTGTCCTCTGGTGGCTTTTTGTATGCACCCTCGGTGGTCCTCTATCCAGTACACATTATCTTGGCATCAAATTGTAGATCTTTGCTATGTCCTTCCACCAAGTACAACACAAAGGTCAGCCACAATTAAAAAATATCCTAAAGATCAGCAGAGAAAAAGATTATTTTTAAAGCAGCATTGGTTGACAGCATAAGGCAATGGATAGCACAAATCAGCAAGAGCTCTTAGAAAAATCATATCTATTGAAAAGATTTCATCACTACAAAAAGTTACACAAACTACAAAGTGCAAAATTTCACAAAATTTGAAAGGTGTTAACATTTAGATTTACATTACTACTACTCAGTGCAGTAAATTTTAGACAATTCCACACCACTAAATTTCCTCCAATATCTTTAAACATTTAAAAGAAATTCTGAGGACTAAAAGCCTTTCTAAAACTTTAGGTTGCAATGAAAGATTTCTCTTAGTTTAAAAAAATGCTAAATTTTCTTTAACTTTGTACGTGAACATGATTTTCAACCAAAATGCATTCAAGTGTCCTCCAGGACCAAGCATACATTACATAATTGTGAATAGTATAACTTTATATCCAATGAAATGATTTTACCACATTAAAATTGATATTTGGTATAAGAAAATATACAAGGTAAACATTTTATAAGTCCACAGGGACATTTTCTAAAATATGTGTGGAAACTACAAAAGATATGTTAATTGTCCGCACTGACATTCCTTTTAAAAGACTTCACCATAAAAACATTGTATAAGTCCACAAGGACATTTCCTCGCCAATATATGATTTTACAATAAATCCACAAAGACATTTGGCGGTCAGATTTTTAGTTTCGTATGTCTTTCCAAAGGCTGATATTTTTAAAGTATCAAAATATTTTTAAAAACAGCCTTCTAAAATCTGCGTTGTAACACACAACTTTGTAATAAGAGATCTTAAAGTTTTTCTGAAATACCATCCGGCCCCTTTCATACACATTGTTTATCTTTTTACTAGAACCATTTTCTATTTGGTCAATAAGACCCTATCTACTTACAAACATAGTACTTATCTTGTAGTTGTCCATGGCCCCTGCAGTCATCTCATCCGAGACCCAGATTTCAGGTGCTTAAATACAACTTTTCAGGGACATGACCGCCAACAAAATTAGGGGATTTTAGTTTATGACCAATCATATATTACTCTCCATGGAAGTTGCTAGAAATAGGTAATATTTCTTAGAAAATCAAAACAGTGGCACGCTCTTTAATAAATTTTATCCCAACTGACGTGCTACATGAGCGCTCAACTATGACACAAGCACTGCGCTCTAGCGGGTTGGCGAACTTCATTGCTTGTCATGTTGGTCACCATTTTCAAACACCAGAGCACAGGACCCAGGTAAGAAACAGTAATACTATATTTCTTTAACAGTGTTTTATACTGGAATTCACTTTGGGTTGATAATTTTTTCATGTTACATAGCGGCAGGCAGGCAGCCTCAGCGGCTAGGCATGTCCAACGCAGTAGGTGGCTTCCAAATGTGGCAGACTGGGTTTTTCCGTGCATTACATGAAACCAGAGTCTCAAAATGTCCTTTTAGGACATTCCCACTTTCCTGCAAGTCTTGTATTAAACTGCTGGTTGCCTTGACTCAGAGGGTGACTGCGTAGTAGAACGACATGCCCCATTTTGAAGGCTCGAACACCGGTGCGAGGCACTGATACTTCCTTGAGATATACGCCTCCTGATTTTCCCTTGCTTTGTCTACTCGGGCTAGAGCAGCCAGACTTATGTTTTTGGGTGACTGCCACTCTGTTGACTCATGCTCTCACTTTCAGTACCCTGGGTGTCGTAGGGTCTGACCCTGGAGAAGCTGACTTGCACTGGAGTTGATAGCTTCGTTTGTGCAGCGTTGCAGAGCAAAGAGGATTCGGGGGGTGTGATGATCTCAGTGCTTCTGGTCTTCCCCCACACTGAGTCGGAGGCTTTTCTTAAACTCATGGTTCCTCCATTCAATGGAGTTGACTTGGGTGTGATATGGTGAAGTTGTCCAGGTTTCTGCTCCTCTCTCTTCACGTGCTAGCTGCTACTTTCTGCTTGAGAACTGGGTCTCGTTGTCTGTAAGGATGCTCTGTGGGTATCCCCAGCATGGGAAAATTTCATTCTTAAATTTCCCTATTATGTGATGGGTCTTGTGGCTTGGCAGAGGAAAGGCTTCGATCCACTGGGAGAACAAATCGTCATGTCATGACCAACAGGTACCTGTTTACCTTGGTGCTGCGGGTGTGTAGCTTCCATGGTTTGGCTGGCGGCATTTGGGCTGGATAGGTTTTGTTTGTACAGAAACACATGGTGCAGCTGCGGACGTACTGGCGGATGTCTCGACTCATGTCTTCCCAGATGTACCTGCTGCTATTGTCGGCAAGGGTTTCCTGGGTGCTGCAGGTATCAGCACACAACTTGTTCTGTATCCAGATCCTCCATTTGGCTTCCAGCTGATTGCTGCATGACCAGACGTCGTCATCTCGTAGCATGAATCGTTGCGGGTGTTTTTGTAGGAGTTCCTTCATTTTTGGTGCCTTCTGTTGATAATGTTCAATCTGTCTTCGGCTTATTCAGAGTTGCAGAAGCCTGAGTTGCTTTTCTGGACTACTTTCTGGTGGTGGGGAAGGCAAGATGTGGTCAATATCTTTGTCTGGCTTGGCCTACTCGTTCAAGTCTGGCTGCCAGGTTAAGGCGTCTGGGAGGTCGTCGTCCTTTCCTGGGCAGTGCTGGACTTTGAAATCAAATGCGTACAGAAAGAAGTCACATCTTCCGAATTTGGCTTTATTTTTATGGGAACCACTTAACCACTTGAGTGCTTTACTGTTGGTTCTCAAAATGAAGCGAGTTCCCTCCAGATGAAAGCGATACTTCTGGATAGCCCAGATATCTGCAAGGTATTCTTGTTCATTAATGTGGTACCTCTGCTCAGTGTCGTTGAGCCGGGTGCTGGCATATGCTATCACTAGGGGCTTTCCGTCTGGATCCTACTGATGCAATACTGCGCGAATATCGGTCTGACATGCATCAGTCTGTAGGATTGGGGCTCCCTTTCGTTGAGGCCGATGCAATTGCTGGACATTTGGAAACTGTCCTTGAGGGCTTGGAAGACGGCGTAATGCTCTGGCATTGCCACTGTGTTACCTTTTCCAACAATGGGTGGAGCAGTACCATTAGGTCGGCGATGTTGGGCACGAAGTCTCGGAGCCAGTTGCATAACCCGAGAAAGTGCCGGAGTTGTTTCTTGGCCCTTGGTTCCTTAGCTTCTTGGATCGCCCTTATCGACTTTGCTTGGGGAAAGTTGCCTTCGGTGGATACAACTTGGCCCAGGTACTAAATGGAAGTCTTCCGAAGTGGCCCTTTGAAAGCTTGGCTGTCATACCGTGGAATTCCAGCCATTCCAAAACTCATTGCAAGTGCATGAGATGTTCATCCCAAGACTTGGAGTAGATGATCACGTTATCTAAAATTGTCCTATGTAGCCAGTTAAGACCTCTGCCGACATTAGTCTTTGAAATGTTGCGGGTGCAATTTTGAGTGTGAAGGGCATGACTCTCAACTGGAGTGTTTCTCCTTCTGGGGATGTAAATGCCATATACTTGCGACTGTCAGGGTGTACCACAATTTGCCAATATCCAGACCGAAGACTTTGACCTTGCCTATGTCTCGCAAAGTGTGCACCAGCTCAGTGCTGGTGGTGGAATCGGTAGTGTAGTATTGTTCAACGCTTTATAATTTACGCAGAATCCAAGTTGTCCATCTTCCTTGGGAACTAGTACAACAGGGGAGTTTTTGGATTAGTCAGATGGCTCAACGATTCCTTGTTGTCTCATGTCTTCAAGCTGTTCCATTATGAGGCGGTGGCGCCTAGCTGAAACCTTGTATGGATGGTCGGTTGTATATTGGTGTGGTTGAGTTCAACAATATTTTGTGTTGAATATTGCATGTATGACGCAATGTTCCTCCTGATCCAAAAGTTTCTGCGTGTTCGTTGAGAACTTCCTTGAACTGTCGGAATTGGGTCTCGATAAGGTCGTCGTTAATTTCCTCTTCTCGGAGTACTTGTGGAGTCACGTGGTTGTGTCGGTGTTCCCAAGTCTTGGTTATGTAGTGGTTGTTGCCCAGGTATACTTTCCTTTGCCCCTGGTCCATTATACATTGTTGTTACTGAAGCCAGGGTTTGCCTAGTATCAATTCTTCCTTGATGTCTGGTGACACGACGAACTCCGCTTGCGTCTCGATCTTGAGAAGTTTGACAATGAGAGTGGTACAGTCATCGAAGGTGAGCATGCATTCCAGTTTTGCCATTCTCACAGTTTTTGTTAGGGGTCTCAGATTAGCCGTTTTTGTTAGGGGTCTCAGATTAGCCTATTTGTCTGCGGTAAGGATGTCGACGAAATTTCGGAAAGGAGCCAAGTCGAGTAATGCCAACATGTTCTTCCCACTGACCTGCTCTTCTATATGTGGGGCTTTGGGTACCTCAGATTTTTTGTCTAGGAGCTTGATGGTTTGCCCTTCTTGCCCGACTGAGTCGCCCCTCTTGGCCCGCTGGCTGCGGCGTTTCCCTTCTGGTGTGTGCTATTGTTGCCAGTGTCAGCTTGGTGGTACACTGCCTACAGGTTGCCCCCCCCCCCCCCCTTCTTCAGTGCATGTTTGCCTCAGCGCGGGTCGCTGTGGGCATTACTTGTTGAAATAGTATTCTGTATTTTGCTGGACTCCTCAAAGTCCTGGTAGCTCCTGCTTGTTCTGACTGACTTGTTTGTACTGCCTAGTCAACCCTATTGCAGTTATGCATTACGTTGGGCACCAGAAAATATTTACCCCTCTCTTCTTAATGCGTGATACCTAGAGACGCATGTTTTCGGTGAAAATGTTTTCTTGGTTTCGTCAGTTTTGATTAGATGATTTTAATATATTCTTCGTCACTTTTTTTTTTATTTCGTCAAAAATTTAGTTGATTTTAAAAATAGCCCATTTATTAAAAAAAATTACATACATGTATAATTAGTCACACATGTTTACAATGGAAAAAAATGGGCAAATTTTGTCCTTTTTTTACGTGATTTTGGTACATTTTTTGTAATTTGTGTAAGTGATTTTGGTACTTTTTGTTATTTTCTAAAAATGAAAGCTGCACGTTTGAAATTAGTTTTAAAAAAGTTTTGTGGCAAACACTGCTATTGAAAAGAATAAATACAACATAATATCACTTGATGTAGGTATTTATAGTTATTAGACTAATCATAAGCATCCTAATTCACGTACTTGAAAATCTGCATTCAACTACACTGTTCAATTGTAATAAATGAAAATAAACATTCAAATATTTTAGCAAACATAAATTAAGCTAATTCAGCTTTCAGTAAATGTCAATGTAGTAATCAATTTCATATTTTCTGCTGTGTTGTCATTCAATTTTTATAATCAGGTTGCAAAATTGTATTCTCATCATTATTTTTCATACTGTATTTAGTGAATGTGGAGTGGACAGCAACATATATGCTTACAGCATTTTGTAAAAATTTTATAACCAAATATTTATTTAAAAATAAAACATAAGCTTGTTACAAAGTTGTAGCTTATGTGTCCTTTCCTCAGCAGGTTTTAACCATTTTTCAGACAAAAATATTTGCAAAAGGAAATTACATTCCAGGACTGAAATTAATTGTGTTAAAGTATGAACAATAGTACACATTTATTTTCAGTAGCTATTTAATTTGTCTGGCCTATAAAAGTGAAAAAGTCAGATAAGGCAGTCAGGAATATTGTAGGCCTAGGCTCAGCATAAGCTGGTTACGAGGTAGCTTTTTACATAAAAACTATTTTAGAGGTTAGGCAATACAAAAATGGTTAGTGGGTCAGGATTTATTCCAAGTAAGGGTTTATACAAACTTTTTAATATCTGCAATGTATTTATTCATCCACTCCCGTAACTTCGGGTGATCAACTTTTTCCGACGGAATGTTAGTTTCCATGAAAGTGGGTGTTGTTGACAAAACAAATTCGTGTTTTCCAACTTTCATATTTTTCGACAGAGAAACAAGATCAGGAAGCAAAATTTGATGTTTTACACCAGACTTCGATGCACCCTGAACTTGTTCCGTTTCCATTCCATCACTAAAGCTTTGTTTTTGTTATGAGAAGCACTGTCCTTGATATGCTTTAGACATGTTTCCTTTCAAGACAATTCTATTTGTACATAAATTTGCACATAATTATTTTATTAACTTAGCCAAATACATAAAACCCCTTGTGAGAAAATTCTTTATTACGGTCAAATACTGTTATAGGCTGTTCATGGTAAACTGAACACTTTTTACGCCCTATTTACTTTTTCCTTTTAACCATTTCTTATCCTTTAATAACCTTTTTAAAAAAATATTTCCATGTAAGTAATAAACACAGTGTGTGTATTCCACCAAACTCGGAAGTTAACGTCTAAGGCTAAAATAAAATATACTTATTGACTATTATTTCAGATGAGAGAGCTTTCAAAAGTGCTCACTTTACCGTGAATAGCTTATACGACCATTATTACTTCACACGTCCGGCATCTTTGTTTAGGCTGTTTCTGAATTCTCAATGTATACTTGTGAAGTATATACATTTGTGTACTAGCAGTTATGTGTACTAGTTGAAACTATTTGGACATGTAATAGCCTCGTCATGTTAGACTGGTCACGCATTCTGGCGGAAATATCAGATACGATGTGACAACAGAAAATTTGATGCACGGAGTTATGAATACATTACATCATCTATGATTTTTGACAAAGTAAAGAAATAACCACGAGGGCCAGCGTGGAAAAGTGTCTTTAAATGAACTAATAACAGGAGCAATAGTGGGCGCGTATTATTTACTAATGAAGTTATGTTTCATTTGTTTCTTTGTAACTTTGTATCACATAGTCACTTCAGCCACACACTGCCATGCATGTCAAGCTGGATTATGGAACATTTGTCATGTTTTTACTGTAGATGTGTTATATAGACACACATTATTATTTACATACACACAAACATTTTCTCTATTCAAGAAACATATTCATGCTTTGCTCTCATGTTATAGAACAAATCCTGTAGCTATCTTGCATACAAGCAGTCTGTTACTAATGAAATGAACACCTTGGCAGTAACACTTAAGTGTTAACATTTCAATTATGGGCTCCTAGAAATAAATTTATTATTGTTTCGTGTACACAACAAAGAAAACGTCAAGAGTCCCACATTAATATTCATACCTAAAACTTGAATGCCATTATTTCACCAGTGCACTGCTATATTGTTTAATTTCTTCATAATAATGATAATGCAATGTTTCTATTCGGCAAACATTCTTTTAGGTGCCAATTAAGAAAACCACAAATTAATATATGTACTAGTGGAATGTTTTGTAATGGTTTGTTACTGTATTCTAACATCTTATCCAAGAAATATAATTATATTGTATTGCTATTCTGTAAGGATGACTGCATTACTTACAAGTTACTGACTGCATTACTGCCAAGTTGCCAGTTTGGTATCACACAAATCAGCTCTTATGAAAGGGTATTGCTGCAGAAATGGGGCTTAACTGTCAAAGGGGGACCAGAATCTCGTCTTTCAGGAACTAATACTTTCCCTCTCAAAAAGTCACACAAAAATCTTCAACGGTTTTCTGGACGCCCACTTTTATGTATATTTTACAGTGCTCGTTTTAGGTTAATGCGAAATAAAATCCTGGGTATTATTGCATGCGCACCAAACTCTAATTGTTCATATTGAGAATGTTTACTGGTACAATGAGAACAGAGAGAATATAAACACACATTTTTCAGACTTTTGCTTTAACTTACAATGCCACATTTCAAGCATTTTACTACAACGTGTCATCACGATGCCATGCTGTATAATGGTTTGAAAACCATGAATATGTTACTGTTAACATTTCTCTAGTTTAACAATGTTCCACAGTTCACATACAAAATGGTAGATCACTTTACATAATGTATCTAATCTGTGGCAAAATGTGATTGTGGATTACAATAATAATGTTCCAATTATGTTCCCACCTCAGGCAGGGTCAATGGATGCAATGAGGGGAGAGGGATAGTGCCAAGTGGAGCACGCTGCCCTATAGGAGGGCCAGACTTGTCATTGTCAGCCAGCCTAAGTATTAGTGTGTTGAGAAGAGAGAGGCCTGGAACTATGATGTAATGGAAAGGCAATGACAATGGGAGCACCTTGCAAAACCCACCAACAGTATTGCCATAGGTTTTGTGGATTAGTGTGATAAAATAATATGAAGCAAATAGTTAACCTACTTAACTGTGAATTTGTATGTATTTAAAAGTATTGCAGGGTGTCCACTGCATTTCCATTTTGGAATTCCCTTACTTTTCCTTGTTTTCTAGGCGATATCTTACCATTTTCCCTGAGATATATTTTCGGGAATACTGAAACACGATACCGTATTTTGTCATCATTGATGGAACAAAATGCCATCAGTGAAGTTGCATTAAATTACACTGCAACCCACCAAGCAAGCAGGACTGACATTTGATTCAGCCCATCGATATTTCTTACAGTATCCGCTATTGACTTTACATAAGTGCCAGTTACAATCACACCAATACATAACTTCATATGTATATGTAGGCTGTCGTCGTCTGATGGCTCAGTTGGGCGTGCAAGATGTTTTGAGGAGCGATGAGGTTAAGGTTGGTAAGTATTGTAGGTATTTGTTACTCGACTGGGTGCATGACACCACATGTGGCAGTGTCGAGGTTGTTCGAGAGCTGGAGACTCTTGACATTCTCAGGAACAGTGAGCCGATCTCCCCTCACATTTACTATCTGCAGTGTTTACTAAATGGTGGGCCTAGTAAAGGCTGACCTACACACCTGATACTGAACTGCTGACTTATTTCATGATTGAAAGAATTGCACTCATAACACAATGTTCAAAGTTAAGGTGGTTTCGGTGGACTTTGGGGGATCCCATTTCCTGATTTGCTCGAAAGTTTAGCGAAGGGAAAACACATGGAAAGTAGGGTCTTACTGACTGATCGCACACTGGAAAATTGTAATCTTACAATGTGTATGCTGATATTTACATTAGGGTGTATTCAGACAACTAACACGTTGACGCATGACAGTCCCAGCTGTCAGACTGCCCCCCCCCCCCCCCCCCGTTCATAGGTAACTTGGGCAACGCTAGGCAAGTTGCATCTAATCTACTTTATTCAGTCCGGAGCACAGGTGCCCGCCCAGTGTACAGTACAGGCCTCGTGGGTTGACAGATGGTCACGAAGTCAGGCCCTATGACCTTGACCCCTCTACGAGGTAGTGGTGCAGCAGTTCGGCAAGGTGGCGTGGGTTTGGCGGTTGCCTGTGTATTCGCACTAACTGGGGTGTGATGTGCTCCGATATGGTTGCTTCTGGCTGTGGTTCTGGGTTCGTCTGGCTGTCTGATGTCAAAGACTGCCTCCTGCACTACAGGATGGTATCCTTCTGCGACCCTGGTGGGTGGCTCGAACAATCTGACGGCGATGTCTGGAATTGGTATGTTGAGCCATTGTTGAAGTGCATATATATATATATATATATAAGAAAGATATATATATATACACACACACACACACACACACAGGAGAGAGAGAGAGAGAGAGAGAGAGAGAGAGAGAGAGAGAGAGAGAGAGAGAGAGAGAGAGAGAGAAGAGAGAGAGAGAGAGAGAGAGAGAGAGAGAGAGAGAGAGAGAGAGAGAGAGAGAGAGAGAGAGAGAGAGAGAGAGAGAGAGAGAGAGAGAGAGAGAGAGAGAGAGAGAGAGAGAGAGAGAGAGAGAGAGAGAGAGAGAGAGAGAGAGAGAGAGAGAGAGAGAGAGAGAGAGAGAGAGAGAGAGAGAGAGAGAGAGAGAGAGAGAGAGAGAGAGAGAGAGAGAGAGAGAGAGAGAGGTAAGATGATATATATATATATATATATATATATATATATATATATATATATATATATATATATTAGATTGGAAATCTAATATACTATGTATGTATATGAAATAACTATATACAACCAACAGACACACCAAAGACGAAACATGCTAGTTATCTCCTTTCACAAATAAAACAAACAGAACAAAGAAACTCACATAAGAAAAAACAGTAGTTTTTAATGACTGGCAGAATGTGACGTTTCTGAAACTGCAATCTGTTCCAGTCATTCCGGCAGTGACACACAGGGTCCGAGAACACAAGTGCGACTGACGAGGAGACAGGAAAAACTTGGGTTTATATAGTTTTTGACCATCCTTCTGCCGCAGCCAACATCAGTCGAGCAGTCCCCTTATTGGTTGCGCAGCTAATAGTGTTTATGATTTTCTGGTGTGGTCTTGTATGGCTTGTGTTTTTCTGTTGTTTTGTACTGCAAAGATGTTTCTCTCTTAATTAATGAGATCCTCATATTTTTTAACTAATAATCTGTTGACTGAAAATGTTATTATTGCTAATAATAAAAGCTGATTCCTTGATTTTTCTTTTGATTTTGTCTGCTTCCTGAGAGTGTGTGTAGTTGAAATTTACCAAAGAATTTTATGGCTGTTTTCCCAAGCATATTCAGCAAGTCTGATTTTCTTAGTTTCACCTTTCTTGCAATTGTTTTTGTGTTCTTTAATTTGAGTCGAGAAAGCTCTGCCAGTTTCACCTATGTACATATGGCCGCATTCACAGGGTATCTGACATACACAGTTGTGGGTTTGTAGTATGTCTGTTGCTGATTTCACAGAGGTAACTTTACTTTTATAATGGATTTTGACCGGAATGCTGTTTGTAGTCTATACTTGTTTCCCAGACGTCTTATTTATTCTGAAACGCGCTGAACATAAGAAGATTCCGCGTGGTTTTTCGGTGTCTTGGGATTGGGTGGTGTGATAGGTTTTATCAGACTGCTTTATGATGTTGGTTGAATCGCCATTAGTCTGGAGTTCTTTTTTTATTTGATTGGGTTCATCCATAATAGATTTTTGTTGGAGCAGATAATCTCAGCACGGTTATGCCAGTTTTGGTGCTTTTTGGATGGTTGGAGGTAAAATGAAGATATTGGTCAGTATGTGTAGGTTTCCTGTATATTTTTGTTGCAAGACTTCTGTATTCTCTACTAACTTGGACACATTTTATTTGCTACTTCTAAAGATCTCTATAATAATATTTTATGTATGTGGTTATAGGAGTTTAAACTGAACTGAGGAATGTGTATGTTATTTTGTGTAGATTTCTGAGGGAAATCTTCCAATAGAACCCTTATTGTTAGAACCCTCATTTTAAACTTTACTGTATCTTACACCTATTGCACATACAGAAAATATTTTTTTGTGCACTTTTCTGTATTTTACAACCTTTTTTCTAGGTTCCTTGAGAAGTGTGCAAGAAAGGGTTTCACTGTATGCCAATGAATATTGTGAATAAAATTAGTATGGTGCAAAGAATTTTCACTACCTCTTTAAGACTCTCTTTTACGTTAACTGTGTTAATGCAGCATGGAAGTTGTCAACCTGCTTGTTTGGGCATTGCGCAGCAGTTCATGTCTTGTTGGTTTTAGGTTGGTAATGCATATTTTTTTCAATAAAGCTCAAGGTGAAAAGAAATTCTGAATTTAATAATTTTTCATTTTTTCCTATGACAGTGGCTTGTATTTGTGCAGTGAAGTGTGTATGTAGTACTAAAATGTAGTGTAGTTGTGTCAGTGTGATTAATGCCTGTGTGTGATGTTTGGTCACAGGAGAACTCAATACGGGAGAAGACGAAGCTGGTGAATTCGAAGCAGCAAGAACTGGCCATGCTTGAATACAAGCTCAAGGAACAAGAGGCCAAACTCAGCTCAATGGAGGAGGAGGTGCAAAGTGAGACTGCTTATCATTTATAACTGTGCTCTTTACTTTTTCCTCCTCACAACTTACTCACTTCCTTGATCCTGCTGTAACTGTTTCACAGGTACATCAACACTTGTGTAACCAGTTTTTAAAAAATACTATCAAATCTCGTCAAAATTACTCCGGCAATGATTTAGTAGAAGTAAAGACCCTTTTTTTGGGTAACCGTAAAAATTTGGTTAAGACAGTGAAATATTTGTATGAAATAAGTTGAAAACTAAGTTTGTTGCTTATGTTTTGGTTGTGAACCATTGTGATTCTTTTCACCACTACTGTTCAGTATTGAAGAGGGAAAGATCTTGAAATAAACATCACTCTCTAACACACCCTTTCCAGCAAGGTTGCCAGTGTTTACCCACGTATACCTGCCAGCACTCAAATTCCATGCCAGAGTTGCCTTGTCTAGAAACTGCTCTTTGTGAGACCATAATAATAAAAACTCTGGACTGAACTGCTGAAAGGAGGACTAAAGACCCTCTTTCTTTGACAAGGATCTGAACAAATAGATTAATTAAAAGTTCATACCCAGGTACATTTTTTTTGTATGTGAAGGTTATTAGGACAACCGACAAGGCAAAAACAGTGTGCAATACGACAATTAAAACATTATAGTGACATGTGACAGTTTAGGGCAGGAACACATCAGCGCCTCAATAAAAGTTGTTTTTTTGTTCCGCACTAGATCACTTTTATGGTGCCTTTACACAGCTTTGGACATGTAGGCCACCAGCTGGGTACAAAGTCAAGTTGTGCTAATAATGGTACAAGTGTGGGGTGTTTTCAGAGCCGCTGATTTACCTTCCACTGCCGGTCAAAGGGTGCTTGTCGGGGTTATTCAAATGTTGGGTCTCCTGGCTCGGCTGGTAGGTGGCGACGGCGTCTGCTAGATGGATCGGCGAAAAGGCGTACTCGGCTGGTGGGCTTCTGGACCACTGGTGTTGCTTGGTGGAGCTGAAACTGTGACATCGTCAATGGGCTCAACACCTAGTTTAGGCGGTAGGCCTAGGTGGAAGATCTCGACGATTGGGTGTGCAGACTTGGTTAGCTTTACCAGGGAACCAAACAGATGTCTGGGGGGAACTGTGAGGTGAAGCCTCAACTGTTGTCGGGCAGCGTGAGCTCATTCTCGTGGGGTAAAAAAGCTGAAGGCAAAGACTGATTGTTTACCAGACAGGATAGCAGCTGCTCTCCTGTCGCACCACTTACTACCCCTCCTGTGGGTGAATGACATCTACCAGGGAATTTGGTGATACGGTTCACTTCCACAACGGGGTGGCCGGCAACAATTACCATAACTATAGTGTAATTCGGAAGGGGTAGAAACCTTCCTTGCCAGGCTTGGCTGTCACTCCGGTGAGTATATACGCTGTGGAGTTAGTGGGTTAGCTGACAAGGTGAATCTGACCTCTTTGTTGTGTGTCCTGGTAGTAGTTGTGGCTCTACCATACATGTGCACTGAGTACATTCATGTGCTTGGTCCACAGTATGAGTGGCCGTCTAATAGGTTGTGTTTTACTGATGTAGGTCCAGCCCTTTTTAAGGGATGGGTCGCAGTCCTACACTAAGATTGGCAAACAAGTTAAATTCGGCTGTTCCCTGCCGCTCCGATGTAGGGTGATACTCACAGGGGATGACTAAGCACAATTCACACAAGAAAGTGCAGACGGCGGTTAAACTAGAAACGTGTTTTATTCTTTTTAGAATAAGACACAGTGACCCGCACACTCGTACTGTAAACAAGGCTCTGATTAACTCGGAAGGTAAGCAGTGTCAGGTGAAGCTGCGTGTTAGCTTGAAGAACCTGGCCTGAAGGGAATAAATAAAAAGAGCACAGTCACAGAACGACAACTAGGTAGCCGCGATAACAACTAAACCCTAACTGAAGCTGGTGGCATCTTAAATGGGGTGTTAGGGGGTGCGTTGGACGGCAAGTGTCAAGTGGGAAATGATGACTCTTCTGGGCTACAGCAGGTTCTGAAGAAATCCGGCATTGGTAGCTGAAGATCAACTGTTGGTCTCTTGTGAGCAGAGCGGAAGAGCTCTGACATGACTTGTGTGGGTGCGAGCTGCTGGAATCCAGCTGCAGTTTCACGGTGGTGCAGGGATATATATTCTCCTGCACTGGGAGTCCTCTTGAGTGACCTCTGGCTTCGAGTAGCTTTGATGGGGATGGATCCACCGTCCTGGGCAAAGCCAAACTCTGCTGCCATCTCTTGGTGAGGCTGGAAGTAAGCCTTCATGTTTTGCGGGTTGTGTTAGCTGCACAAGCTCGGGCACGGTTTTTTTGGCGTGGTTTACTAGTATATTCCCATTTCACAAGTTTTTATTTAAGGTGGGGCAATTTAATTTGTCCTTCCTTAGTGTGCATTATGGTTTCCAGGCATCTTTCAGGGTTACATCACACATCACTTGTAGGGCACGTGGCACGCATGTGATGATATGTAGTTGCAGCAAAAACGTTGTGGTCTATATACACGTCAGGTTGTTGGATCATCGCGTGAATTCTTGTGAGTAGGTGATGTCAGACTGTCACCTTAATGTGGGCGGGTTTTGCTTCTGCCTCAGCTGCTCTTTTGTGCGCTCTACGCAGCACTGGTGCTTACAGGTTTCTGGTTGCTCTATCTCACTCTCTCTTCTGCCCAGGTCTCTTGGCTACGGTCTCCTGGGCAGTTGTGTTGCGTGGAGGGATTAATGGGGGTTTCAGGTGAGTGTCCGCTGTCTTTCAAGGAAAGTGAAAATGTGTGACACTCACTAGAAACAGCTGAGGGCTGTGATTACGTACACTGAGGTTTACAGTTTGAACCTGAAAAGTTCAATTAACAGGCATGCACGCTACTTTTAAGCACTGGTGTAATAGGGTATTTACAATCCCAAACGCACACGGGGGTGTGGTGAATCTATTTTTATGCCTGCCCTGGTGCTGAAGCCATGGCAAAAGCTGCTTTCTCTATAGTCTCCTATGGGTTGCAGGGCAGGTGCACTTTATGTGTGACAGGTTCGTCTCTAGGGAGGGGTCGTACGGCCTTCCAATGTCCCCGGGATTTGTTACTTATCTAAACTACTCGAATTACACTGAAATCCTATATACACACTTAACCTTGATGCATGCAGCTTTCTTGCGTATAAATACGACGACTACAACTCATCTGCCTCATGCATTTCTACGTCATCCGAGGGATAGTCAAACCCGGCAACATATTACATGAGTATCTTAGATCGCCACAACCCTGGACAGCGATTATAAACATGTAGAAAATAATGTTGCGTAATCCATTGAGAAACCCCCCTACGCTGCGAGCCTACAAGCTGTCAACCGCCTCAAAGCTAAACCGAGTGCTGCCGACTATGCACAAAGCTGAGAGCTGGGCAGAGGGTGGCTACCCCCACCCTGACCTCGCATGAGAGGGATGTCATGAGGCGACATCACACCTCCCACTACGGCCTGGCGTTGCACCTGTCCTGTGGACTATATAAGTCCGTGCACAACTAGGCTGGCTAGTTATTTCCTTGCTCCAGTAGCTCGCTCTAACACTTTGTGCGCTTGGGCCTCCTACTGCTCAACGGTCTTCCGCAGCAACCAGAGGCTGCTACCATTGACGACACCGGAGGCTCCTGCAGCCTTTACCAGAAGTTCCTGCTGCAGCCACCTGCAGTTACCAGAGGCTTCATTGTCGACAACCATTACCATCTACTAGAAGCTCTTCTTATTCTTTTTCTTCTTTTTCACCAGTCTACACCAACACCTTCCGCTGTTGCTACTCCAGGCTCAGCAGCCGCATCTACTAGCTGGTAGAGGCAACTACACCCACTGCTCTTAAAGTAGTGGCACCCCTTTTTGTACTCTCTCTTCTAGATGCCCCTTGTATAGAGTAGTTGCGACTGAGTTGTTATCATAGCCAACACCACTAGATATCTTGGATAGTTTAGGAACAGATCACCTACACCTGTCTAGTGTAGGTTACTTCCATATTCATTCCCTGCTTGGTTAGGAGGTAGCACACGTCACTTAAATAATTATACTTATAATTAGAGGTGGGAAATTGTGGTTTTATTATTTTGTCATTTTAGTTTTTAAAATGAGTGGTTTAGGTGTTTTGTGGTTTTATTAAAAAAAGGATCAATTTTAACTATGTTTACTAGAAAAAACATAAAACTATAAACATTTCTAGCTCAATTATCTAAAGTCACTTAACTGGCATATGTATGTAAGTGTTGTTGTCTGCACACTGGATTTAAATTATGTCACTAGCATGAAGCATCATAGCTAAAGTTGTGAAATACTGTTGATCGTTGGTCGCAATGATATTTAGATTACCGCACTTGAAAAAGTACTGTTAAAAATTATGCATTAACAGACACTGGAACTTTGAAAACTGCAAACAAAAACATCTAAAAGAGTGTAATTATACATGTGAATGTTTTGTTTAAAATGGCTGTTCCGCTTAGTAAATGTGTTCTTACATGTATGCAATGCGTCAAATGGCGGCCGTCTTTATCAATCGCCATTCACTTGTCCAGCCCCTCTTCCATCTTGTGCGTTGAGTCCTGGAATCATTTTATTATCGCCGTGATTGTAAATAATACGTGTATGTTACGGCAATGATAAGAAAGTATTCTTTAAATAAATAAATAATCTTTCATTCTTTATTCTGCTAAGTAACTGTAATTATCAATTTGAAAGCGTCATGTTGTGGAAAAATACATAAAATCCACACGTGAGGTCTTTGTTAAATATATTGCTGGTAGGTTATGGTTGTCCTGCATTGTTATTGAGCAGTTTAGAAAGTAATTGGATTTTGACTTTACCGATTTAAAATAAATTTTAAAAGAGCACTACATAAGCGAAGTTTGTTTAGAGTTGTAACTGATTTATGTCATTATTGGGATAGAGCTTTTTAGTAGTAGGCCTAACCAATTTTCGTAATTTTTCATAACAAATTTGTTTTTTTTGCATTATTTCGCCAAATTTCGCGTAAAATTCTTTACACCATTTTTCCCCATCTCTACACATAATTAATACTGTTTGTTCCTTTCCTTGCGAGTATCTGTTCTAGGGGTATTTCCCTTGTTCGCTAGGAATATATCTACTGTACGTTGTCAACCAAGACCAGGTTTTTTATATAACAGTACGAACCTTAGAGTAGGACTGCAGGATTCCTTCAGTAGTTCGTACATCTGAAACATACGTAATTCGACGGCCACCTGTTGTAGAACCCTGGGGGATAGAACGGTAGAGCCCTAATCACTAGAAACTTATCCAACAGGGGTGTGTCACACCAAGTTGTGTTCTAACCAGGGTAGTGCCTATGCTGCCGGCAGGGATATTTGTTTGAGATTGAAGGCCTACCCCCTGTTGTGACCTACACCCAATAGTGGTTCATCGTTCTAGGTCTGTGCGCCAAGGTGGGGGACTGATTAGAGCACTGAACTCCTGCTGTCAACCACTATTGGAAATACACTTAGATAGGGATCTGTCTCATGTTCACAAGGATCAGCGAATATCTTTAAGTGTCAATCCATCCTCTATGCCTTTTGGTAGAAGGCAGGGTTCATGGAGGGAGGAGCAAAAGGCGACCTATACCGCCGCTAAGTGAGAGTGTGTATTGGACCTGCCCGCCTAGTCCTAGTAGGCAAGCCGAGCGGGACAGAGCATCACTCATCTGCCTTCTGGAGAGGCCTTCCTCTCCAGTGTTTGAATATATTTATTTCCCTGTGCACACTCATATCACCAGGGAGTATCATCCCGTAGTATCAGGTTTGGTACAGGGTACTGAGGTAAGGTACGGATCAGATAACCCCTGGCTCTGGAGCAACGAATCAGCGGAGTGGAATCTCGATGGTACTGTGGTGGTCGGTGGGCCGATGAACTCTGGTAAGAGCGTTTCGGAGGATGCTCGTATAGTCCAAATTTCATCTTGGTGACTCTCCCAGGTGTGGGGGGTTGTAAGCCTCTCAACACGGGCTGGCTATCTTTGGTAGCGGACGGCGTTGCACATTTCTTATCACCGTGGGTGGAGGCTGACGACAGGTTTACCTCCTCTGCCCGAGGCTTGGCGGCTGTGGCGTCACTGGGCGCAGGGGTGCTGCGATCCTCTGGTGATTTTGTTAACTCTATTATCGGAGTTGGCTGGTCCGTGACTTATCAGGTTAAACAATTTTTAGGTTGATGGGGTGGCTGGCGACCGCATGTCGGGCGGTCGCCAGCCACGCATGCTTGGGCGGGCAGTACGCTCTCATAATTAATTGCGTTAATTATATCCGTGTCTGTAGTTGTCCAGCGTGTGGAATCAATCCTGTAGCTATTTGGAATTATATATACTGCTTTGGACTCCCCCATGCTTCTCAGCGCTCGTTGATGGGGCAAAGTCGGCTCGAAGAGTATGCAGTCGCGCTGCGCAGCTGTGTGGCATGCGTCAATCGGCCACCCCCTTAAGTGACATAGACCCACCTTGAGCGAGACTACGTTTACTCCAGGTTGCAGGGGTGACTCACTACTTTTAGTACTCTGGCTGCAGTTCTGGACTCGCGCATCTTCTATGGCTTGCGCGGCCAGCTTGAGTTGGAATGGCCTGTATCAGGCGGGGCACCATAGGGTTACTGTCACTGGGTTAACGGCCTCTCAACCTCTCTCCCTCTTCTGGCTCACTCTCTCCCCTCTTCTGCCTCGGTCGGGCCTTGTGGCGGCGGGGTGTCTCGGCTCGTCTGCGGGCTGCCATTCACTCTTCACTTTCAACGAAGGGAGGAGTGTTTGGGTAAGGAAGTTACGGCAGCAGGTCGTTTTCATATCAAACCCTGGCCTTCCTATGTTGAGGGCAGTTCACATACCAGTTAAACTGAGTTACTTTTAAACAGTAGGTCTGCCTTTGAGAGAAAGAGTGTAGCTAACGCAACAACAAATAAGTCCCACTCACAAGGACTATTAAAGTGGAAGTTTACTGTGACCCCTGCGAGACAATTCTAACTGGTCTGTTTATCAGCCAGTGCTGTCGCTCTGTAAACAATTTGTGTGTGAACAAACGTGAGTTCTTTACTCTTTTTAAAATAATATCATTACGCCCTACTTGGCTCTGGGATTCCCCATACAAGCAAAGAGGTTAGAGTGAAGGAGACATGAGCACTTTCATAGACACTGATAAAAAAATCACACAGTAAACCCTTTTCGACATGAATACTATGACGTACTGTACATACGGTAATTACTTACTTGCTAGGGTAGCAATTCATTTGGCTGACAGGTTTAGTTACTAATACATACGTTTCATGTTTACATGTTATAATTTCACTCTGGTAGATAGCTTATTATGCTTGCTTAGTCTATGTGTAAGCACATATATGCATTCTTACTCTTCACGTCTCATATCCTTTTAACGTAATTTTGGCTTATCTTTTGGTTATTGCTTGATTTTAGTGACAACTCACATACTTTACGTATTTACACAATAGAAAATGTGGAAACCTTAGTTACTTTTCCTTCGACAATTTAACGTACTTCATATCTTCTCAACTTGACTTAAGAGGTTGCACAGTTACACATGTCTCCCGTTCATCATCTTCCCTCTTGCCAGGGATTGAGAAGGATGAGATGGGTAGCAGGGTGCATGACGTTATGTCCCTATCCCTGTGGAAATTGGAAATTCACCCCCCTTAAGGCATGTAGGTGTAACTGGGACTGATCCTGGGGGAAGTGGGTAACTGGCCTCATCCAGGTCAATCTCTGGGAGACAGCGCTTCTTCCGGTGCTGGAATGAAGGCTTGGGAGATGTGTTTGCCGCTCGGCGCAGACGTCTCACTAACTTTCTGGCGCTTTACAACCAGGAGTGAGACAGGGGGTCGAACGAGTGGAGTCTGTGTCCGTTTTGTCGTGTACTTAGTGGCGGCTGGATGCTCATTGGCCTCTTCTGTAATATTTCCTACCGGTTGCCTTATTATCTTTTGCTTTGCTGAGGGGCTGGTTTCATACCATCACTTTAGTCCCTAGGGAGTAGACTCTCCCTGATAGCTAGTTACTGGGGTACTTCCGAGCGATATATTCTACTTGGTTTTGTTGCGCTTCCCTTTCCCTTGCTTGGGCGGCGGTGGCCACTTGTCTCGGAGAAGAAGTCTGTTACCACTAATAAATACTGATTGCCTCTTTTACTCCAGGAGTATGGCCCCATTACGTCGACAGCAATCTGATTCCAGGCTCAGTTGGGGTGACGGGGTATGTGAGGGTCCTTTACCTGGGGATACCCCTTATACCTACAACATACCTCACATTGCAACACGTACCGGCGGATATCTCAGTTTTCATCCCGTCCCACGCATACTTTTCGTGGATGCTGCGTATAGTTTCCCTGGTTCCAGGGTGTTAAGCATGTGGGTGGTCATGGAAATGGTTACACATTTCTAGGCATAGGACTTCGGAAGCCGGGGTGGGGGGGGGGGGGAGGGACAGACTTGCCAAGGGGAGCCAGGGCACCATTCATTTTGCGGGTCCAGATTACGTCTACTTGATACTGATATTGGTGGGGTTGTTCCCTAAGTAAACGCACCACCTGTGTATCCTTTTGTTGTTCGTCCTGAATCCAGTTTTGGGTGAGGTTGGTTTGTTGTAGCCTTAGCCTCGGCCTGGGGTGGGGTCACAAGTGGCTAGGTGGTACTAACCTTTCCCAATCCTCGCTGGCTTCGACCCCTCCCGCGGGAACAGGGTAATGCGAGAGGGCATCCGGTAAAATGTTGAGTCCGCCCAGATAGTGTTGCAACGAGAAGTCAAACACTATTAGGAATAATTCCCATCTTCCTAGTTTGCTCGTGTGAACCGGCACTCATCCAACCATTTTAGTGTGTGATATCTGTACGTAAAATGAACTGTCTGCCCTCCAGCAGGTAACTATATTTACGCATTGCCCAAATAATGGCAAGACTTTACTGTTTGTTGGTATGGTATCAGGCCTCCATATTGCTTAGCCGGCTACTTGCGTAGGAAATGACCAAGGGTTTTTGGTCGTCATCCTTTCGATATAGTACCGCACCCAGCCAAACTTGGCTGGTGTCGGTTTGTAGGATTAGGGCTCTTCCCTTCCTGGGCCGGTGTAGGCATCTAATGTGTAGGAATCTTTCCTTTAAGTTAGTCAACACCCTCTGTGTTTCGCGGGTCCAGCACCACCTCTGATCTTTAATGGAGCAGGGCGTAGAGGGAGACCATCAGTTGAGTTACATTGGGTAAAAACCCACAAAGCCAATTACATAATCCTAAGAATTTGCATAGTTGCCTTTTGGTTCATGGAACCAGGGCTTCATGAATGCTTGTAATGAATTTCACAGGGGGAAATTCCCTTCTGGGGAGATTATATGTCCCAGATATTAAATGCTGCACTTTCTGAAATTGCGCTTACTGAGTTTGCATGTTAGTCCATGCATCTTGAGACGTCTAGTATCCTTGTCAGGTGATTACAATGCTCCCCTCAGGTTCGTGAGTACACTATAATGTCATTGAGGTATGCAAAACAGAACTCTCCTATATATCCAGTTAACACTTTGGCAGCCATTATTCTCTGAAAGGTTGCATGTGTGTTCTTTAACCTGAATGGCATAACCCTAAATTGGAGGGTTTCCCCTGTGGGGGTCGTAAAGGCTGTATATTTTCGGCTTTCGGGATGTACTGCAATCTGCCAATACCCCGATTGAAGATCAAGCGTACTGAATATTGAGGCTTCTCCGATGTCCCGGAGGGTGTTCTGCAAATCAATTGTGGGGGGAGCCATCGGGTGGGTGTGTTCATTGAGTTTCTTGTAATTTACGCAGAAGTGCTTTCATCTGTTCTCCTTATAGACTAGGACAATCGGGGAGTTGTATGCAGATGTGGAGAGTTCGATGATTCTTTTTTGTTTAATTTCCGCTATTTGTTCCAGACCCTCCTGTCTGCAGTGTGCAGACATTATGTATGGGGGGTTATAAATGGGTTGTTCCGTGTTGGGCGAAATTTCATTTTAAATACTTTGAGTTTGTTGTAATGGGCCAGAGGTGGCAGAGACTTAAGTATGCTGATCCAAGATACATTGTAATTGAGTCAATTGGGGGAGTTTCAGTTGGTGTCGTATCTCCTGTGGAGGGATAGTATAGTCCTGTACCTCGGGTAGCGGGTCCTCCCAATTGAGTGTGATGCGGTCTGTTTTCCCAAAGTGTATCATCCCTTGTATGTTGTCGAGTATACACTGGTGGTCCCGCCAGACCTGCCCCAGAATTATTTCTTCATCAATATCCGGAATCATTGTAAACCACACATCGTGAATAAATTGACCTATTCCTAGTGTCAGCTGCACTTGCCCCTCAGCCCGTAATGTTTGGCTGGCCTTGGCCATCCAGACTTCTAAGGGTTGGAGTCTTAGTTCCTCCCTCCGGGAAGCAGTTAAGATGTCAGTTCTGATAAATTTTCTGTTAGCAACAGAATCTAATAAGGCCCTGCGGGGAGGCAGTTTACTTCTGCTTGAATCCGTGGGGATTCTGGGGCAGCATACCAATGGGTTCCCTGATTAGTTGGGAAATCATAAGCGGTACAGTATGTCTCAGGTTCTGGGGTGGGTTGGGTCAAACGTTAACTGTGATTTGAGGTTGTTCAGCGGGCCTATTTCCTCTAGGTGTGAAACGTGTTTGGGGTTACGAGGCTGCACATTTTGCAGGCGGGAAGAATGGATTTTCATCTCCTGTGTTTTCCGCGTTGGTCATTCTATGTTTAAATGCTGGCCCGGGCAATACAAACACCAGGGCAAGGGGGTGGTGGTTGGAGGAAAGTCGGGTCTCGCCCTTTGGGCGGTCTGGGGAAGGGGGCTGAGCCGACGTCCATGGTGGCGCATGCCAGCAGGACCTTCCCAGATGGGTGATGTGGGAGGGCAGAAGGGTGCAAGCGGTACTTTGAACTCTCTGCCTTTCATTCAGTTCCGGGTAAATCCGCTTGTGGATTCTTTCCTTTTTGTAGATGAAGAGCTCCACTTCTTAGTCTGGAGTTTGGGTTCTTGGATGAAACATTGGTTATTAACCCATATAACACCTCATCTCCTGTGAAATGAGTGAAGAGCTGAGTTTGTAACTAGGGCCATCCCTAGATAAATTCCCCGTATTTCTCCCACCATTTCCGGGCTTGGCCGCCCAGTTGGTGGCGCGCACGGCTTTACCCATTGTTTGATTGAAACTAGGTGTTCTCTCATTTCCTTTTCGCATTCGCGTGCGGAACCCTCGAGGTCTTCGTACGGCTTACCATGGACTTCTGATAGTACCATCTCCGTGGGTATTCTGGGAGGTCTAAGACTGGATTTGGATGTCGGGTTCGAAGGCCTGTGGGTGTGTTCCCTTTGGCGCACCTCGCATTGATATACCTGCCCTGGGGTCCTTACCCATTCGTCGGCCCATCCTATGCACCTGTGGTGGTATTCTCTGTGGCAGAGGATTCACTGTATCATGTGTTTCCCTTGACCTGCGCATTTAGGCCATTCACATATTCTTGCTTGTGCCTGCCTACAATCTTGACACCTAAATTCTAGGCCATCGGTGTACCTAGGAGTGTCTTCCCGTACTAGGTACCCGTAATGATACTGTCGGTGACAATATGTGCATGGTATGATGTTCATGCGTGTTTCCAGACATGATAGTATGGGACATTGGGTGCTTTGGGTCGCTTCGGAATTACCCGTTGTTACTGCGACCCTTTGGTCATGAAAGCTTTCTTCAGAGCGATATATGACTCTGGTTAGGTTGAGCACCATGGGGTGTATTTATTGACTCCCTGAAGTCGATAGCATTGCTCCTATACAAGGAGTCTTACATAAAAGGTGGGGGGGGGGGGGGGGGGGGGTTATGGCTAGGTCCCAGCTACCAAGGCTGAGATATTTAGAGCTGGACACCCCGTGTTAGGCGCCAATTGATGCTCACTTGCTCTCTCGTCCTCTCACCCTCTTCTTTGCCTTTTCCTTTTTCTCCTCCCCCTCTCTTTCTCTCTGGCTAGTGTGCCTCCTATTTGTTCCCTTCCTACATTTAGGGTGGGTGTGAAGGAGAAAAGAATGAGGGGGAACTTTAAAGTTAAATTGAAAGTCCTGATTTACCTCTTGTCGGATGTAAGTAACCCTTCGGCGGTGAATTAACTTTTGATGGGTGTATTGCCTGGCGGGTCGGGGTTTGGCCCACGTCAGGGGTCCTTGCTGGGGGTACCGACTAACAGAAGGGTGATGGGAAGTCAGAGGGGAATCAAACCCCAGGGTGAGCTTGACTGCAAATGTCTCCCTCCGTGGGAGCACAGCCTTGCTCACCGTAAAGGCTGCCAAAATCGAGGATGCCACCTGTCAAAAATAAATGAAATGATGACTTCTGAAATATGAGGTCGGCGTACGCAAAATGTAATGATTTGATGCTCCTTCGGATGCTTCCTATTCAGCGTCCTGTTTGTGATATAAGCGTCCAAGGGGAAATGGTCTTGTGTGCTTGCGCAGTGGGATGTACGTTTAGGGCGGGGAAGTTATCCGGCATTTTGGTACAGTTGGGGATGGAATCATGATTCGAACTACCTTCCCGGTGGCGGTGCGGCTGGTACATGTAGTTACAGGTGGACAATCGACTGCCGAGGTTGGAGTAAGTGGTTTTGCTACAGGTATGGGCTTTGGTGGGTAATTGTAGCTTACGAATACGTAACTAGGCCACAGCTAGCAGTACCTAGTCCGGTGTCGAGTTCGGACTCGTGAATACATGCTATTAGGGGCGATATGGGGCATGGACTTGGTGCGGTGACCTCCGGCACTGGTGACAGGAATGAATTATCTGGGACTGTGTTGTCTAACTGGAGGTTGTTGGATTGGAGCTAGATAATTCAATTTGGAGGGCCCGTAGGGCCTGATGACGGTAGTCGGTTGGGGCGTCCATCTCCCTTCTTTGTTATGCGAATACTGAGTCAGGAATGTTAACAAAACTCTCTTACAATAAAATATACTAGGCTCTCTCACTATATAACAAAACTCATGCCATCAAATTATAGTCTTTGGGAGAATGACTTCTCAGTCACTCAGAGGTCCTACTGATGAGCACAATGGGCTAGAGTTGGAGTGTGTCTGCAGGCAAGCGTGGATGTTCCAGCCTCGCCCAGGTATCAGAGTTTGTCTTTACAGACTAGAGATCTTTGTAGACCCAGTGATACTGAGGAGCTTGGCCCATTTGTACTTGTTCCGCAGAGAGAACTTTAAATTTATTTTGTGCCAAATTATTGAAAGTAATTTTACGTGAAAAGAATGGGTCAAAGTTAAAATTGACAAATTCAACAATATTGAATATTTTTTTGTAGCGTTTATTTACGCTTTAAGAAAACACTGGGGAACCCGATTATTTTATAAAATAACTAAGTTATTATTTAATCCTCTTGACGTCAGGTGAAGGCAAACCTGGTTATTAGTTTCCTTCTTTCGCATTTAACAGCGCGGGACTTAGACTGAGGGGTGACATCCTGCTACCACGGAGTCATGGAAGACAGGGGTAGTCGGTGCAGGGTGCAGACGTCGTGGTTACCTCTGGAACACTTGCTGCTGGAGCTGATGCTGGTGCTGGAGTGAGCTTTTGCAAGCTGCAGGCTGGGAGAGGTGGTGGTCTTCTCAGACCCAGGAGAGCCCACTGACCATTGCAGTCGTTGGGTCGACGAACTCTGGCAAGAGCATTTTGGAGGTTCCTTATATAGTCCTAATTTCACTTGGTGGCTCTCCCAGGGGTGTGGTTGTTGTAAGCCTCTCGACACAGGGTCTGGTTGTCTTCCGTAGCGGGCGGCGTTGCACATTTCTTATCGTCTTGGTGGAGGCTGACGACAGGTTTACTTCCTCTGCCCAAGGCTCGGCGACTGTGATGTCACTGGGCGCAGGGGTTCTGCGATCCTGTGGCGATTTTGTTAACTTTCTTATCGGAGTTGGCTGGTCCGTGGCTCATTGGGTAAAAAAAATTTTATGATGAGAGGGGGGGCGACCGTATGTTGGAGTCTGGGCGAGCAGTACGATTTCATAATTAATTGTGTTAATTATGTCCATGTCTGTGGTTGTCCAGTGCGTGGAATCAACCCTGTATCCACTTGGAATCATGTATGTCTGTAAAAGTGTTGGTGAAATCGGTCTCTTGCTTCACTCTGTTGGGCTTGGTGTTTACATGGAAGTACACAGTCACCTAAGGGTAGGAATGTCAAAGTAAGTGATAACTGAGAACAGTTTTGTTCCTGAGAGGAATAGACACGGTGGACCGTACTACCTTCTAACTACCTTGAGCTGACCAGAAGTATAAACTTCACAAAGTTGGATGAAGGGGACCAGGTTCTAGTAGTGTATGTTATATTTGACAGGGTAGCTGTTAACTTTCCCTATCTATCCTGTGCAGTGTCGTAAAGGAACTTAAGGGTTCCACTTCCTTAATGATTGTGGGGGTAGCCGTTACCAGTGGTAAGCGGCAAGGTAAGTTTACTACTTCTTCAGGGTCTGCAGAGGGAGATCCTCTGGAATGTTTGAGAGTAGCTGGCGTTGTGGCTGAAGAGCTTCTGGGTTGTAGATGAAGAGCAGTCAGAGGCTCCAGCACACGTGTTGGTGCAGCGAGCTGCAGAGGCTGCATGGCTCTCAGAAAAGCAGAACAACTGGCATTTCTGAGCCATGTGCAGATATAAATACCGGCCGGCTCGCCCTCTCCCAGGTTGTTGGGTGGCGGTCAGGACGTCACTGGAGATGGAGCCAAGTGTTGTCTGCTGCAGCATGTGCTGCTGGCCTTAGCGTGCCAGGTGGCCCTATCCTTCGCACTTTTGAACTTCTTGACCGTACACGATTGGTTTCGACCGCTCGCCCACTGGCTCACACATCTTCTCTGAGGAGAGCTGTGGTTTTTTTCTTTCCCCAGTTTTGAACATTTAAAAATACTGAGTAATATTATCTGCCTTAGGAAGGGTTGGGGGGGTTGTATTATTTTAATTGTAAAGATATCTTAGAATAATATTTCCAGGTTTTGTTCATTAAAAATGTGCAGTCAACACCCTATCTGCCATTTTTCAGGGAACTGTCAAAAAATTTCCATACATGCTGGATTTCACTATGTGAGGGTTCTGACATGTACATCAATTAAATACAATTTCTGACCTAAATATACGTAATTTTGAGTATAATGAGAGTTGTACATTATCCATAAATAAAATTCAGCTAATAAACACAATAGAAATAAATAAAATCTCAAAATACTCTATATAATCAATTGTAATCTGACACTGAAAACAAGACAAATTTTGAATGTGTCTCATGCATTCCATCAGCTGAGAGTATGTGGAGAGGTTATCGATTGGGATGTGTGTTTACAGTGGGCGGGGCGGGAGGGGGTGAAACATTGTAACCCTCCTCCAGACTACTACTGGTTAATTATATCGTGCACATGTCACAAATCTCTGTCTTTTAAAGTAAGTAATTATATTTGACTGCACTAAAAACTTGTAATTTTTTTAGACAGAAATGAATAAGTAAGGCTTCATGGTCTTAAATAAATAACAACTCAAAACCACGTACTGTGATTTTCCCTGTTGCGAGTTATGCTGCACTCTGTCTCGGTAGTTACTCATATTAAATGCCCTTTACAAGATAACAGTTTATTCAAAATATGAGTTTCTATTGAAATAAATTAATATAAATCCTCCAATTTCACTACAGGAAGTTACTGAAAATGATCTTTATGCTTATAATACACATTGCATGATATTCAAACAACTTTTGGCGACAATTAGAGGTCAAGTATATGCTTCTAGGCATAAAATTTTATTTCCAAGATGCTGTCCATAGAGTTAAATTAATATTTTTTTTAAAAGCATGTTGATTTTATGCCAGATACAATTAAACATCAAACTTTAGAGGAAAAAACAACCTTTTATCACAAAAAACCATCTTTGCAAGTAATAATTCCTTGTTAAAATGCATTGCGTAACATTTTTGGTCAAAACCATTATTTTTGAAATACTTGTGATTGTAGGTGCAACTATTTTTGCAACAGGAAAACTCAATAAAATTTATATTTTCCCTAGGCGCACTTTACTTGGACTGTGGTCAGACGTGTAAGGGGCAGCGTACGAGAGAAAGGACATACTCTTTTGCTAAACAACATCTTCCCATCTTGAAGGCATGTAAGGGGAGGAAGAAAGGTGCGCAGTTTAAATAGAAGAGGGAGGGGGGGGGGGGAGAGAGGACGCTAGGTCGCCATGCAGATTGCTAGGTAACCACTTTCCCTCTCATCAGGTGTTTAAGGGGAGGTAGCAAGCCAGACTCACACGTCGCACCGACTCGCACCACTCTGCAGACATGTTCGGAAGCCAGGCAATGTGCTACAGAGCAGTGATAATTGGCAGTGCACTTAACATATTTCACATCCAATCACTAGACGTATGCACAAACAACCAGCTTAAAAACAATCGTTGAGGAAAATCTTAGTTGGCAGGACCAAACTATTTTGATTGACGCAATATCCGATAAATGATACAAGCGGGTATCTTTGGCATTATGTAGGAGTTTTGCCGGGACCACTGAAAATTAACTGTAGATACGGTTTGTCGGTACATGTGTTTTCGGTACGAGAGGTCACTGTATAATTTTCCAGCGACTAGCTGTTATTATTTGGTTTGATGCAGTTGTGCAGTGCTGCTGTGGTCTAGTAAGTGATTGCAGGACAATGCTGCAGTGGTCGAGTAATTGATTGCAGGACAATGCTGCGACAGACAAGTGATCAATTGTGGGCTGAGCAGCTATACTTGTGTAGCACGGTTGGTTTTTATGCCCATTTTGGTGCAATCAGTGAAATGTATCTGTACTTATGGGTATCACTGTAAAGAGCACATGTCTAACTGTTTAAATAAAGTAACATTTCATTAACACAACATGTTTTTTCTCGTTAAATAGGTTTGAACACAATTTTAATGCAGTTTTTAAGACAATTTTTTGTTTTGGAGATCAGAATCATTCCAGTTCAGGAATAGTGAGGACACAGTTATAGCGAGGATCATACCCGGAACCATCACACCTCACTATAACGGGATGCTACAGTTATTTACTGTAATTCAATGTCGTATTTAAATAAAGTGTTACATACTTTTAATTGTTCTCTATTGAGACTGTTTTCTTTCTGTGGCTATATGATGAGGTTGAGAATTATCATATTATACTAATAACATAGTATAGTTTCTCTTAACATTTATTGTGCATAGTTTCACTTACGGACAGGTCATAAGTTCCATTGCATTCTAAGTACCAAGACATCTATATGTACCTAAATTGTTTTTCCTTGTTGACATGCAGAATTTTAAATACTAAGCTAATTTACTTTGAAAATTTGTGTGGTGTATACTAAATTTCTTTCTTTGTTCCTTTCTTTCAGAAAATAAAGATTCCATTTTCGATAATTGTGGCAGCAGTGACTTGGAAACATCATTGATAGCTCTCCAAAAAGAAATACAGGAAATTCAGGTTTGCTATGGTTCCTGCTGCATTATGAATAATAAATACAACAATTTCTGTCAGACTTGAATGTAATGACTGTCTTAAGAAGTTTTGAAGATTTAGTCAGATGTGTTAACTTTTATGATTTTTCCGTAAGTTTTGTGGAACTCGTCCAGTTCTTATGATTTTATGGGTGCAGATAAATTTTTAGAGATTTTTGCCATTTTGACATACACATGTATTGAAATAAGGGCTATAAATAACATGCATATGATCACATGTATACAGTACTTTTAGACAGAATGACACCTCGCCTGGTGAGCGGTGTCTATCAGTGGCATTATTTGGTGTCATGGCCTTCCCACCTGATGGCCAGGAAGCAGGCATCACATTGAGAGGAACTCTTGGAAGGGTAGGAGCCTGAGCTCTGGGCAGCGCATGATGGCCTGCTGGACCAGGGCCAGCCGGCACACTGCTTGGCACGGGTTGAACAGGTACCTTGACAGGTTCGTAGCTGTTAGCTAAGGTTCTCTGCAGTTAAGGCTCTAGGGGGCTAAGCTCGAACTGCACTCATATACAAAATCTTTGAATTGCGGCTGTAACTCGCACAATTTTAGAAAACTGTAAGATCGAACCATATGAGAGCCATTGTATACGTCTCAACCGTGCGAGTGGCCACTCTTTCGATCATCGCCATGCGATATGTGGAGTCATAGACGAGTAGTGCATCAAAACAAACAAAATATTAGATATAAGAAGACGGTTGGCACTGTGTGAATTTAATTTACGTATCATTTATGCTGCACCGAATGTATAATCGTATGCAAATTAAGAAGTTGAATGGACAAGAAGTAAAATTTGTGTTGATAGTACAAATGAGGTTATGAGTAAAACTGTAATTTACATAGGCCTACTACTAACGTTCATTATTGTTCAGTGACTCGTAGTTGGTTGGTTAGAGGTCATAACTTATTATTTAGTCAGTCTTGCATATAAAACTTTGTAAATAACATATGTTATTATTATTGCACAAACTTTCTGTTCAGGCCCGAGTGACGTTTAAAAAAAAAGCTGGAGTTACGCTGTTGTTCACCGAAGGTTGTATTCAGAGATATTGATGCCATTAATTGTGGGAATGGAAACAATGGAAGGCAGTGAGAGACAAGATGGCGGGCAGTTAACTTTGTTCATCTGTGAGTGCAACTAAAACTGAGTTGACAAAACAAGAAATTAATTGTGTTTACAAACATTTTTGGTCCTCCGGTTCGGATACGAGAATTTAGCAATCAGGAATGAGTGTTTATCTTTGTGAAACGAAGGAATAGTAATTTTGTGAATAACCATGTGTTTGTTTTGTTCAATATGGCAACATCAACAACCGACTTGCAACTTATAATCTTTGATTATATTATGGACAAAGTAACCGAAGAAAAGCACCTTCTAGATGAAGCCATCAGTGACCCAAAAAAATTAGAAGATTTTGCGATTGCGTTTGATGAACTGTCTGAAAAAAGGGATGAATTTCGTGTGAACTATTTTGCGTTGTGTGCGGTCCCGCCAAAGGCTGAGAAAAGAACTACTTGGGACCTGAAGGAAGCTTTCATGACGTTTGAGAAGCATTTCAGGCACCTTTGAATAGTGCATAATAGGTGTGCAGTCAGAGCAGAGGACTTAATCTCTCGTGCAGCAGTTCCATGTGCAGTGTTGCCACCACTTCCTCTGCCGGTGTTTACTGGCATTATAGTTGAGTGGGCTTCGTTTTCAGAACTGTTCAGATCTATTGTTCATAAGGATACATCGCTAAGCACTGTACAGAAGCTGTATTATTTAATAGGTTGCTTGAAAGACGGAACCTAGAGAACTGGTAAGTAACCTGCCACTTACGAATGATAATTGTGATGTTATTTGGGTATTGCTTGAAAAAAATTATAAGAACCGATGTATTACAGCAACTATCTATGTTCAAAAGATACTGCATTTCACACCTGTGACTTGTAAATCAGCAGACTCGTTGTCACGTTTTGTTACTGTAGTTCAAGAGAATTTAAATGCATTTAGAGCTGACCATTTTCCAGTGTCTGAGTGGAGTTTCCTTTTATTAAATATTCTTCTTGAAAAATTAGACCACACTCTGCGCCAAGACTTTGAAATTTCAGTGGAACGAGATTTGCCAACTTGTGACGATCTTTTAACTTTCTTGGAGGGTTGTGCTGTGGCAAGTGAACATGTACAGTTTTTTAGCATACAGAGTGTATCCACAACAAGTAATAAGTAGAACATACAACAAACCCTCAATGTCGAATGTGAAATTTAATTCGATATATAATAGTGGTCACACCACTACATTAGTTGCATTGGAACAAACAACATGCTGCATGTTATGTAAAGAAAACCATTTTCTTCATAAATGTGAACAGTTTTTGTTATTTAACTGTTTTAAACCTAACCATAGTGCTGTGAAATGCCTGTCGATATTCTCATGCATGCACTGTCAAAGGAAACATCACTCTCTTCTTCACTTCACCCATGAGAAGCCCCTATGCCAGACACTAGATAACCAGACTCCAGAAGATAGGGATTCATCACATGATCATTTTGCTGATAAACTGCAAGCACTACATCTGTCAAAGGACACTCAAAATCAACACACTACAATTTTGCTAGCAACTGCTCTTGTTCATGTGAAAGACAGTAGTGGACAGTGTCAAGTCGTAAGAGCTTTGTTAGATGGTTCATCACAAACTACATTTATAACTGAAAATTGTGTGCAACAATTAGGCTTAAAATGTCACCGGGAATGTGTAGAAATTGCTGGCGTTGGCCAAACTCCTGTGCCAGGTGCTAGAGGGGCTACACATTGCTTCATCAAACCTGTGCGCTCACATGACACTCATTGTGCTGTTAAGGCCACAATTTTAAGTGAAATCATTTATCCCATGCCATGTTCAAGAATTTCAGCTATTTCAATTGAGCACCTTAAAGGTTTAACTTTAGCAGATCCATCATTTGATTGTCCTGGACCTGTTGACATGCTCCTGTCAGTAGACATTGTAAGTGAAGCAATGACTGGTGCTAAAATATCAGGGGAACCTAATACCTTTCACTCAGTGTTTGGCTGGGTTGTGACTGACAAGACTAATTGTGAAGCACTTGTAAATCCACCAGTGTCATTCTTGATCACAACAGCTGCACTGGATGTGCAGCTACAAAAAATTTTGGGAGGTAGAGAAAGTACCATCAGCTCGTGTGATATCTGGAGAGGACAAGAAATGTGAAGAGCACTTCCTTGCTACACATGCGTGTAATGCAGATGGGAGATATGTGCTTTGGATGTAATTCAAGCAAGAGTCTCAAATCATTGGAAATTCCTTACAAGTTGCATCAACCAAATTTGAACATCTTGAGAACAAATTGAAGTCATCAGAACTGCAAATGAATACAGATTGTTCCTTAAGGAGTATGAGGACTTTGGCCACATGTCACGTATGCGGAGTGTTCAGCAGCTTTACAATGAGAGTAGCACATTGAAGCCTGATCCAGTTAAGAGTTGTGAAATAGCCTATGTAATATCCCATCATGCTGTACTAAAAGAAGCTAATTATACTACCAAAGTTCGTGTAGTCTTTGATGGACCTGCAACGACGTCTACCGGTATTTCATTAAATGAATTGTTGCTTACTGGGCCAAAACTTCAAAAGGATATTGGTGATGTCATCCTTAACTTTCGAATGATGCCAGTGGTCTTTACTGCAGACATTTGTAAAATGTATAGACAGATTGAAATCCACCCTGATGACCGCAAGTACCAGTGCATTTTGTGGCTTCCTACTCCAGAAAATGATGTTCATGTCTATCAATTAAACACAGTTACATATGTGTTAGCATCGCCCCCTTACCAAGCGTTGAAGACCATGCAGCAGTTGGCACTGAATGAAGCGCATCAGTTTCCTCGAGCATCACAAGTATTGTTACAAGACGTGTTTGTCGATGACATAGTTACTGGTGCCAGCTCTGTAGAGGAGGCAATACAATTGAAGTGTGAATTTTTGTCAATGTTAGCTCGAGGAGGATTTGAGCTGTGAAAGTGGTCCTCTAACAACCCCACTGTTTTGGAAGATATGCCTGCAGAGCAACGTGAAGTTCTGAGAAGCTTTGATCGAGAGACAAACAAACCCAACTATCAAGGTTCTTGGTGTTCATTGGTGTTCTGTTACAGATGAGTTTGTCTACCACATCAACATTCCCCAGTTATCCATTACTAAACGAGGTATTCTCTCAACAATTGTGAGACTCTTTGACCCTTGTGGATGGGTGTCACCAGTGATTGTGTGGGTTAAGATGTTGCTTCAGACTCTGTGGACATTAGGATTGGAGTGGGATCAATCAGTCACTGAATGAATTGCTCATCAATGGCTGCAGTTCTGAACATCACTATATTCCCTTGCTGCTGTGCGAATCCCAATATACATCAGTTTACATTATGCAAGCAACCTTCAGATTCATGGATTTTGTGATGCCTCTGAAAAGGCATACGCTGCTGTGATCTGTGTGTGGCTTGTTGACAGTGGTGGAATGATTTCGACCCATCTGGTAATTGGTAAATCAAAAGTTGCTCCGCTGAAAACACTGTCTATCCCTAGGCTTGAGTTGTGTGGTGCTGTGCTCCTGGCAAGGTTGTGGCTGTAGACGAGCAACCAGTTTGAAGACAAATTATACAACTTTACCATAGACACATGGTGTGACTCTACAACTGTGTTGTCGTGGATAAAATCATCTCATAAATTTAAAACATTTGTAGCAATTAGGGTTTCTGAAATTCAGACCATCATACCTCCGAGCGTATGGCATTATGTCCCATCTAGCTGCAATCCAGCAGATTTAGCTTCTCGACGTGTTTTTCGAGAGCTCTTAGTTGGTAACATACTGTGGTTTCATGGTTCTGACTGGCTGGCACGCTCGGATGCAAATTGGCCCTTACAGCGTATAAGTACCTTCAATGTGAACGAACTTCCTGAATGTAAGTCTGTACAAAATCAGGCTCTTGAAGTTCAAGACAAGCGAAATGAATTAGTTGACTTGTTGGACACATTTTCATGACTATCTAAACTTAAGCGTGTGACAGCATGAATGCTCAGAGCTAAGAGTGCCTTCAGAAAACAAATACATTGTGATTTAAAGTTATTGAGCTATGAGGAAATACAATCTGCAATTATATTTTGGATCAAAGTTGTGCAACTATATAATTTTTTTGAGGAAATTAAAATTCTGGAGTGTAATGAGTGTCCCAGTAGTGTTCAGAGTCTGCAGCCATTCCTAGATCCCTTTGGAGTCATCGGGGTGGGTGGCCATCTAAAACCTTCTTTCTTTTCTTGCCTGACCAAACAAAACTTCCAATATTACTTCCAGAAAAATGTCGCCTTTCAGTGCTCATTGTTAACTACCATCATACCATTTACCTTCATGCTAGACCACAGGCTACGCAATCTCTCATCCAGCGACAATTCTGGATATTGAGTGCTAGATGACTAATTCGGCACTTTATCCACAAGTGCATGCAATGTTTCAAATTGGCAGCCAAACCCCCTACCTCACTCATGGGAAACCTACCAGCTGTGAGGTTTTCACAAGTGCACCCTTTTCTAAAGGTTGGTGTTGACTTTGCGGGGCATTTTAGTTCAAAGCCCCCAAAGCACGTAAGGTTGTTGTCACAAAAAATTATCTCTGTGTGTTTGTGTGCATGTCGAGCAAGGTAGTCAATTTGGAAGTTGTGTCATCTTTCTGTACTGATGCATTTTTAGCAGCCTTGAAAAGATTTGTATGTGTGAGAGGAACACCATCCGAAAATTTTTTTATATCACGGTACACATTTTTTGGTGCTAACAGACACCTAAAGGAAGTGTATCAAGCATTATTCTCTGAACCAGAATGGCAGACACTGCATGATCAGTTAAATTACCTTAATATTGTTTGGCACTTCAATCCACCAGCAGAACCGTAGTTCGGAGGTTTGTGGGAATCTTCAGTCAAGTCAGTCAAATTGCATATGAGAAAAGTGATTGGTGAACAAATACTTACCTTTGAGGAGTTAGCAACACTCTTTAGTGAAATCTGAGCAGTTTTGAACTCCAGACCGTTGTCCCCTCTCGCCAGACCCCTCAGAATTTGATGTTCTCACTCCAGGGAATTTTTCGATTGGAGCTCCCTTTATTGGAATACCAGAACACGACCTCTCTCACATTGTGGAGAATCGTCTCGATCAATGACAATTACTCACAAAGTTAAAACAGTGCATCTGGAAACTATGGAGCACCGAATATCTCCATATACTTCATCAAAGAACTAAATGTAATGTTGCAATACCTAATGTCAAAGAAGACATGCTCGTCCTGGTGAAGGACTCGAACTTGTCATCACTGAAATGGAGAACTGCTAGAATCATTAAAACTCATCCTGGTGAAGATGGTGTTGTCAGAGTCATGACTCAAGTCTCCCAATGGTGAACTTGCATGGCCTGTTTCGAAGATATGTCCATTACCACTAATCTAAGTGTGTATCTAAATATAGGAGATGGTTTTATCATGTTCCATGGTCTGTTGTAATCTCCTGTTGTAATTTGAATAGATGTAACATTTTCCGGTGGGTGGTATGTTCAAGCCCAAGCGAAAAAAAAAAAAAAAAAAAAAAAACTGGAGTCGGGCTTTTGTTTACCGAAGGTTGTATTCAGAGCTATTGACGACATTAATTGTGGGAAGGGAGACCATGGAAGGCAGTGAGAGACAAGATGGCGGGCGATTAACTTCGTTCGTCTGTGTGTGCAACTAAAACTTTGTGAGTTGACAAAACAAGAAATTAATCGTGTTTACAAACACTTTCACTTTCACGGAAAGTTCTTTCCACAACCGGCTGGTATCCTTGGCTGTCCAGTCAGCTGTCAGTTTGCCTTGAGCAAGTTTCTTGTTTCCTACAATTTTTTTTAACAGTGTAAATTAATTAAATTCAATACCACTTCAGACTACTAGCCAAAACCTACAGCCCACTACCCAAGATAACTGATACTTTAATCTGCGTCTGCAGTATTACTACACTAAAAGTATCTATGGACTTCACAGTTGCTCTTACTCAAACATGACGTTTAGCAAAGTGTCCTGTAGCTGCTAGTACTCTCCAAACGATGGGCAATTTGACATATACATTCACATTTCATTATTTATAATGCAATGTAAACATTATGGCAATGTATGATACACAACTGTGTTTTCTTAATTAAATTGTATCTAATTTTACTTACCAATCCCTGCCACGTAAACTATTTGAAATACAGAAAACAAATCTGCTGTTCCGTGTAACATTTTATGCTCCATATTATTAGCTGTAAGGTATATAAATATTGCATCAGGTCATGCCACTAACAAAGAAAATAACCTAATTTCGTTGGTATTTCCAACGTATGTAGAGGTTAAGTAAGGATACCAGGAGATTTTATTTTCACAATTAATTCTCGGTAATCATCGTAGATGAACGGCACACCACCATACATATATTCAGTTACATAAGTTACACATACCTTCTACGAATTAGAGAAGAATAAGCTTCTGCTCGTTGGTTATTTTGGTAATTTTAGCCATTTGCTTACTTTACCGGGAATAATGTAAATAAACAAACGCACGCTATACAGGTGACACTACTGATTGGCTGAGTTCCGCTAATATTTGTTCCTGTCTCGCCGCAGGTTCACCAACATGACTAAATGTCACTCGTAAATGCTTGCCTGTCACTCCGCTCGCACACTGAAAACTTATGTGGGTTTCAGAGGTTGGAGCTTACAACAATTGTCTCGTACACGTTACGGACTGTGCATGACATCTTGTATACTAACTGCACTCGAACAATCTCGATATTAGGCCCCCAGGTGCCTCACCACATTCCCCACAGTTGGGAACCTCTTCTTTGGCAGCTGGCTTCTTGGGTGGAGAAGGGTGTAGAAGCAAGATTGCATGTGGGACATGCCACAGGAGGCAAGAGGAAGAATCTCCTCGGTCATTTGCAGAGCTGATGGTGTTTCTCCTCTGGCGTACTGCAGCTTCCCGCATCCAGGTATAAACTTGGCTGGTGCTATGCTCAGTCTCCAACAGGCTTACAACTAGAGATAGTGCAGGTTTTACAGCCTTCTCACAACACTGATGGTGAGGCATACAGTTGGGTCACAGCATAGAGGTGGGTGTTAGAGGGGGCATGGCCATACACATCCTAAGAAAAAGGGGAGGGGAGTACGTGTGGTTGGAGGAAAAGACTGAGCTGCCTGGGGAGATTGTAGGACATCGCTAGCTGCTTAGTCTCCCCTTGAATGGTTCACATTCCACGTCCCTAGGGATTGTCTACTGTTGGCTTCCTGTGAGTACGTTTGCTGGGTGAATGTCGCCGGCTGACCCAAGCACTCCACAGAAAGAGACAACAGTGTATTGGAGTACTGCTCCTGTGTTACTCACTAAGACGAAATGTCGCGATGGACCCAAGGAACATGTGATAACGCCTGAAGTGCGAGAGAGAGTGGTGAAGGGTGGAACTTGCCTACTCCTGGAAGAGTGCTGGCAGAGCACTATGTCGAAGTAGGTGGCAGCCGGAAACAGGGTAAGAAGAAAGCAGAGTGTGAGAGACAAGTGTAACCAATTCAGAATACGTCTGTTTATTGCTGAAACAATAAAGCACAAGTATCCATCATGTACTCTGATCAGAGTCTAATTGCTGAGCCTTGGATGCCAACAACGGTTGTTTAGCTGTGTCGGAAGACAGGGTGGTGTGCGCAGGAGGGTGAGGGTTTGAGTGCAAGAAATAGTTTATTGCTGGAGAGACGTGTAGTCACAAGGTGTATATGGTTTCTATGCACAAACAGGTAGAGTGACATTCTGCAACAGGAGCTGTGCAAGTCAGCCCTGAACCAAGGATTGTGAGTCCTATTTATACCTAAAAAACAGGGTCAGCACGGGGAGGTGGAGAGAGAGGCAGAGAGACAGTGGAGAAGATGGCTGAAAGAGTCCTAGCGCTGGACTGCGTTCCCCTGCGCAGCCAGCGGCCGGAAGGGTGGACATGCGCTGAGGTGTGATTCATGTTGACAACCAGCAGATGGCAGCAGCAGCCGGTCCACATGTAAATCACTGGGCATCCCAGCAGGAGCAATGCCTGTAGCATGTATGGCCTAACATTCCTCTTTGGAGGGGATGATGCTGTGGCAAGGCTAAAGCACGATAAAGACATCACCTGTGGCACATCAAGACACCCCCCTCCCCGTCACACTTCTGTTTCCATCTTTGTTACTTAGAGCCACATGCATGGAGGATGTGCATCCTCTCTGAAGCATGCCAGGCTCACTGTCTTGTAGATGTCTGGATCGAGGGGACTTAAAGATGTCCCCTTGGAAAGGCAGTCTTTCCAGATTTCGGGCCGATTGTGTTGTTAAAGAGAAACTAGAAAGGCTGCCCATCCAGTTTCTGAAAATGTATTATTACGTTTCAAGCAACTCAAAACCTGAAAGGCAACCTTTCAGGATTTCATTATACACTGCTAGAATTGGAGTGAAACTGGAAAGGCATCATTTCCAACTTCTAAATATTTGTTACTTTTTGCACAAATAAAATAATTAAAGATGTTCCCTTAATAAGGCAATCTTTCGGGATTTTGTTGTACAGTGGCAGACTCTAAATGAAATTGGAAAGGCATCCTTTCCAGTTTCTGAAATTGTATTCTTTTTCACACAACTAAAAACCCAAAAGATTTCCCTTTGGAAAGGTAGCATTTAAGATTTGTATTATACAGTGCCATAGTTGAAGTAAAACTGGAAAGACATCCTTTCCAATTCCTAAAATATGTTGGTTCCCGTCCACTAAAAATCGTGAAAGTTTTTCCACTGTAAAGACTGCCTTTTCATTCTTGATGTTAATTCTCGCACACAGTATCCTGATAGATACAGGCCAATGGATTTGTGACCCAAAATGGCTCACATTATCGATACCAGTAAGCCTGTGCGAATATCAAATTTTTAAGTTGAATTGGATTTGAATACCAAAATATTCCCACATACGAATATTGAATTTGAATAATTAGATCCACAATAGGCCCAATTATATAAATTAAAATTGCCATGACAAAAATGAATAATTTCTAATTCATATTTCGACAATAAGGTAATAAGGTCCACAAGATATAAAATTAAACAAACTATTTAAATTTGACAATAATCTATGGCACTGAAAAACTGACGTTAGCTAACATCCAGTAATCAATGTAGGGTATTTATGCTATGTTGACATTCCAAATTGTTTTTTTTTTTTGTTGATGTGACTCTTTATTTTATTTTGGATGAATTATGCGATCAGCTGAGCTACCACTTCCTCGCCAGTGAATTGTGCCGTGAGGTGGCGGCCTAGATGGTTCCATTCATTTACAAATTTGCCATACGTGTCCCAAAAAGTTTTGGCTTTTCGTTTTAGTTGTGGATAGAGTGTCTGTACCCAAAGTTTCTGCAGGATATTATCACTGAATTCTTGCTCACATTCTCGCAAAAATTTTGCCGGATCCTTGTGCCAATGGCCACTGAATTACGGAGGCTGAAATTCAGTGCCATAGTAAGTCAACTTGGGGCTATATCTCAAGTCTGGGTTACGGGAGTTATATGTCAAACCTCGTTGGAATATCTGTAAGTGGTTAACCAGAACCTGACCTTGTAAGTGGCTCGTCTGGCCAACAGATACAGTGGAGGTGGAATTTCTGTTGACAAGTTACACAACTTGTTAGGAAAGTCCCTCGACTTTCGCATTCGAGCCAGTTGCAGCGTTCTGGTAGTTGGGTTTGGCATGTGCATCAATATTCTAGGCCATCTGTTTCTTGGAATGTATCTTCCCACCCAGTGCAGGTGTAGTGGAAGTCGTTTCTACATCATGTACAGCGAAATTGAAACCTCCCTGTGCCTGGACAGGTTTCTACGCCACATTTTGCTGTCTGTTCCTAGGTTCTTCCGGCAGCCGTAGCTGCGGTGACCTCGTAGTTGCTCTCTCCTGATGTGGACATAGCTACTAGGTAAGGAGTCACATTGCGTTTATTGTGCCTCCCTGAAGTCCGCAGAAATATACACAGTTTATTTAGCAATTGCTAAATACACAATTGGGGGGAGGGGGCTGGATGGCTTAGCCCAACTTATTTCCTCGCTACTTAGGGCACACCTCGCCCTATGTTGGTAGGTGTCAAAGAATATTTGTGCATCTGGTTTTAACAAGGTAACTAATGTGGTTACCTTGTGTAGGATGTGTACAAGTGAGGATGGAGAAGGGGGGATGGCTGGCGAAATCGCTAGCATACCAAATTTAAGAATGGGTTCCCAGGGAGTGGCTGGTTTGGTTCGTAGTGACCAAGGCTGAGCGATATGCCATATTCGCCCCACATTAGAATGTGTTCCCAGGGAGCTGCCGTTTTGGTTCGTAGTGACCAAGACTGATCTATTTGCCACTTACGCCCCACGTTAGAAAGGGTTTCTATGGACCGGCTGTTTTGGTTCGTAGGGACCAAAACTGATCTATTTGCCACTCTCCCTATGTAGAATGGGTTCCCAGGGAGCTGCCGTTTTGGTTTGTATTGACCAAGGCTGAGCGATTTGCCTCTTTTGCCCCATTTTAGAATGGGTTCCCTGGGAGCTGCCATTTTGGTTCGTATTGACCAAGGCTGATCTATTTGCCACTTACGCCCCATATTAGAATGGGTTCCCAAGGAGTGGCTGGCTTGGTTATTAGTGACCAAGGCTGAGCTATTTGCCACTTACTCCCCACATTGGGCACTAAAAAATATTTGAAGCACGTGGGATTTAGGAATCCCACCTTTTAAGCCACCTGTTTTGAGGGGAGACTTATTCTTGTACCTCAAATATTGGCAAAGCACCGTACCAGTTATGGTTGGTGTTGTGCAGATTTTACCTCTGATGCCAACTTGTGTTTAACATAGGGAACTGATGCGTGACCGATTGGTAAGGCTAGATCACTGTCGTGTGGCTTTGGTTGCACTTTAGATCGGTTGTGCGGGCAGGCTGGCTTAGCTTAATTTACGGCTGTATTTTACAGTTGGGCACGTGGCCATCTAAGATAGTACTACATTCTCAATTTTACGGTTTCCTAGTCCCTCGAATGTGTCATGCTTGTGACTTGTTTTGGGGCTAGTCGTATTCGATGATGGGTGGGAGGTGCTTCGGGTTAGTGCCTATTTGGTTTGCGGGCGAGGGTTAGCGTAATAGATCTGATTACTTCGCTCATCTTCACCTCGAGTGGTAGCAAAGGTACGACGTGATACAACACAGAACTCGCCGTGCCAGTTCGCTGACACCCTGCTCCAGAAGTTACTGTTGGAAATGCCAAGCCGGTTCTCTGTATTGTTCCGTAACTCTCTTACCACTGGATGACAGGTCAGGTGTGGGCGTAATGGTGCCGACGGGAAAGTAGCTGGGTCAATGGCAATTGCGTGAGGTGTTGCCAGTGACCGAAGTAATGCGGCGTGATGTCGTTCGGCTCGTCTGCTAGCTGAAAGTGTCTGGCAGCAAGGAGCGCAACTCTTTGCTCTTCTCTCCTGGCGCCGTGTCTTACCTTAAATGGTATAGGGCGGGGGTAATTACGAAAAATCTCGAAAGGAGCACCACGGACGCAGACAGCCCTAATTTAGTGTTGCCTGGCAACAGTCTTGCCAACACGAGCTCCGGTGCTTCAGAAGATCCCCCACTGTTGCGGCCTGTTCAGAAGCTGTGAAGCCATGTGGGTTGCCAAGACTATCACTGGGTGTGCGATTCCAAAAGGCCAGGCCATAGCACCCAAGCAAATATCTCCGCCAGCATCCAGGTGTTTCGGTAGGGATACAACTCAGATGTACCATCTCTCCCTGATTGAGAAGTGTTGCTAGTAGTCGTGGTTAGTGTTGCCTGGCAATCCTTTCCAATGCAAGCTCCGGTGTCTCAGAAGATCCCCCGTAGTTGTGGGCTGATCAAGGCGTTGGGGCCATGTGGGTTGCCAAGACTATCACTGAGCATGCAATCCCAATTAAGGCCACGCCGTAACACCTAAGTAAATATCCCTGGCAGCACCCTGTTGCTCCCATAGTGATACAACTCAGATGTACTGTCTCTCCCTGATTGTGGTTCGTCTAATGGGTGCGTTTTCAACTTGGAGCCGCCTGAGGGGGAGTTTATAGTTGTAGCTAATTTGGGAATAAAATAATTTCTCTGTTCCGGTTGGCGGTGCTCAGCTCGAGGTTCTCCCAGTACTAGGTTACAGATTACCCTATGAATGAGACTCGAGGGTAAGAGAAACAAAGCCATTATTATTAAAGACTTATTAAACACGGTGCTACATGCTCTCCTGTCAGTCAGACTAGTGGTTGGAAGTAATCCTAGGGACTCCAGTTGTAGGTGACCTGGTTCTAAGCCAAGGGGGGGAAGTTAAGTGAAAAGTGACAAAGATTACTTAAGTACAAACCTAGCTCTATATACGGGGTGTCTGTAGGAGACAAATAAATATTATGTGTGTTATGTAAAATGCTACAGAAAGCTTCTGGTAGCTATTGGCTTCACTGGAGCGTCCGGTAGCGGAGTTTTCATGTCAACGTCAATGGTGGCAGCCTCTAGAAGGTCTGTTAAAGTCTTCTGGTAGTAGTATAGTCTGCAGCACCCCGGTGCTTGTAGAAGACTGCAGGAAGAACTTATGAGGACCGCCCCACACGGCCTTATATAGCGAGGCAGTGCGTGTCGCGGCGGCTGTGGGGAGGGCGTGTGACATCCCTCAAGTGTGAGGCCGGAGTGGGTGTAGTACCCTCTGGTTATCTCTCGGCCTTTGTGTATCCTCGGTGGCACTCGTGCATGGCCCAAGGCAGTTGATGGCTTGTTTGGCTTTCAGCATAAGGGGGGAGGGGGGAGATGATGCGCCGCTGTCTTTCGCAACCCCTCTTATCCATGTGTCCGGCCGCCCTCCAGGATTGTGGCAGACCATTACTTCTGTGTACGAAATGGCACGGGGTTTTAATCTCACATGTGTAGAAGTGGTACACTAGGGTTGTAGTGAGATGAGTTTTAATAGTTTGTATTTAATTAGTATAAGCGGCATGCGTCAGAACATACACCAGTAACAAATCACTCATCTACGAAGTCACCTGAAGGGTCGCACCACAAATCCCAGGCTTAAGTGAAGGGTTCTTCCCATGTTGAATGGGGAAACTACGAGATGAGGTATCTTGTTGCATGTTAGGTGTAGGTGACTTGGGGATAGAAACCCAGACGAACAACTTGAGTGTACGCTCGTACACAGTACACGTACGAGAGGCTTGGTTGGCCTTCAAATTCTTGAATGCGAGCATCACAAAGAGCATGCCCTGGTGAGATTATTCTCTCTTGAGCAAGGTGCCAGCATAGATTATGGGACGTGTGGGTTACGTGTTGGGACAAAGTTTGAAACATTGGGCAACACTCCATACTGGTGCGTTACTTGTGGTCTCGCAGGCAGCGGAGCTTTCCTCCACTCCATTGGTGGTGCTGGGGCGGCCGACTGAGAAACAGTGGCTGACTCTTGCTGCAGTGTAGTGGTGCTCGTGCTGTTAGGTTAGGTGTGTGAAGGGATGGCAGTATATTTTGAGGAAAGTATTGATGGTTCTATGCCCAATATGCTTGTGCCACTATGCAATACAATTAGTTATTCAAATGGTAGTTGACGTGGAGTTCTGGTCGGCAAAGAAAATAATGAGTTACTTTCTTGCAGTTCAGGAATTGAATTACAATTTATTTCCTCCTATAGGAGTTTCAGCTCCTGTTTAAGACTGTTCTTGGCTCCGCTCTTATAATTCTTCGGTATGAGGCCGATCTACTGTAATAATTCTGGAATGATGTAATATGCCACACAAAGGAGTGTACGTGCTATGAAACCGGGTATAAATAGTGTTCTTATAGCATATACAACTAGACCTGATGTGTCTTGCCACTTAACTACTCCTGGCCATGAGCCCAAAGGCTTAGACAGCAGATCATGTGAGCAGCCGCAATACCAAGTTGTATTGAGTTTCTAGCGAAGGGCTCCCCCAAAGATTAGCCAGGGCAATACCCAGCATTACCTTGGCCAAATTTGGAATACTGCTCGTGTTACTGGTTTTTGCAGTTTGGCTGTTTATGTGTAACCGGTGTTACTTCATGTATACACAACTGAATTGAGAATTTGAACTGTTGCTTGTACTTTTAACTCACAAGGGACACAAGGTTTATTAATTCTAGGATTAACAAGTGTCTGCAAATTCAATGGTTACGTAGCTTTAATACATTCACATATTTTAATACAACAAAATGAAATAAAATTAAATACGGTAATTAGTTTTACTATGGAATAATTCACTTGTAAGAAATATTTAAAGAAACACAATTAAAAGTGGAAGTTAATTAGTATAAAAATAACTGCAAGTCAGGTGAAGGCTACCTGTTACTTTTATGTTACGTTCAAGTAGTTTTGGTGAATAATTAATTAAATTAATTAATTAATTATTTAATTATGAATCCAGTCCAGGAATCCTAACTAAACTTCGTGGGCTGTGTCTAGAAGGGGTCTCGTAGTATAACACAAGGGGGTGCTCTACTCGACTGGTAGAGTGGCCAGGCTAGGGCCTTAAAAGGACTATGTCACCATGACCTTGGGTTACCTGGAAGGTGCGGGGTTAGATCGGGTTAGGTCGACATAGGTGCTCGTGGAGACAACTGGAGGTGCTGCCGAAGTGGCGTCCTGGGGATGATGGCCTCGGGAGAGATGGCGCGTCGTGGTTGCAGTGTGGTTGCAGGACGCCCAGCCCTTAGTCAGGATGCCCCTGGTCTTCACAGCTAAAGAGAGCGTAGCAAGACCCGATCGCTGCAGGTTCCAACTCCGAGTTTCACAGCCATAAGGAGTGGACGAGTGACTCCGGCGAGTCACCCTGAGCTACTCTGTAGGCCTGCCCAGGCCTCCTTTTATAGTGATCTCCTGCGACCTTAGGCGCTCTGAGGTGTGCGAGGGGGAATGTGTTGTCCCCACCCCTTAGAGGTGGAGCTTGTGATGTCATATGCATGGACCGTGGGACAGTGGATGCTTATCGTTCTTTCGCTCGGCACCTGGTGCGAAAATCTTCGAGCTCAGGACGCTCGAGTAGGTCTTGACCTTTCAGTGATTGGTCCGCTTCTATCTGTGGCGCCAAATTCAAATGTTGCGCTCTTCAGTTGGCGGGCCCGGTGAAGTAGAACTACTTTGGTTCGGGGAGGGTGATGAGATGATGGTTTTCTGTCGATTCTGGTGGGCAGTACAAGCTAGGAGCACAGGGTTGGATGTGTGTTGAGGCTCTGTCAACTTGGAGTTCCCCATGTCCTGCCTCCAGTACTGTTGGGAGACTTGCCTTTGTGGCTTTCCATATTTATATGGGGTGAAGTCGTGTTTCTGTAGTGCGCTTTCTCTAGCGTGAAATACGTCATGCATCAGTACATTGTATAACTAATGCAAACTTTGTTAATTCAAGAATAACTGAGAATTAGTTAAGTGAATTAATTTATCTCAGTTAGTTAAGTGAATTAATTTATCTCAGTTATCTTGACAAAGTTGCACAATAGTCTTTTAGGTATTTACTGAATCTCACAAATTGGCAGTTTTGGCTAGGATACATAAGAATACTTGATTACTTAAAAACAGTTTAGAAAAATTACAGATTTCTTTCCCAGTCTTACTTATTTAGAGAAGGTTAACATAATTATGGTACAGTCAACTCTCAATTTTACGACCTTGGGAATAGTGACCACTCGAAGTAACTACCATTTTCTCAGTACCCGTAAAAAATTTGGTTGAAAAATGTATAAAATTCAAGGGAAATGGGTATAAAAATAAGTTTAGTGCTTTTATTATGGCCACAAATTTTTGTAGTTCTTTTCTCGCACTGTATTACAGTAAAATCTCGTAATCTGAACTCTGTTAATTCAAAATTCCTATGTAAATCGAAATTGTTGCTAACCCCTGAACAAATGAATGGGATTTAAAATGCTTTGGAGTTTGGTTAATTTGAAATTCCGCGCAGTATGTAATTTGAAGTAAAATTCTGATAATTGATAAGCAGTGATTACATTGTGCTGTGCAAGAAACTAAGTATTGCAAGTGGCTGCCTTACATACCGCTCCTCCTCCTATGCCAGTCCATAGACAAAGAAATTTGATGTGTGTCCGATTAGGTAAGGCTGGATCACGGTTGTGTGGCTTGGGTTGCACTTCGGTCGATTGTGCTTACAGGTTGACTTACTGTTAATTACCGCTTGATATAGCGGTCGGCCACGTGGTATTATGAGTAGGTACAAAGTTTTTGACTTTGCAAGTCACAAGTCCTTATGATTGATCTGGCTTATGACTCATATCGGAGCTGGTCGTAGTTGACGACGGGTGGGAAGTGCTAGCACTAGGCACCTTGTCATCTTGCGGGCGAAGGGTAACTGGATACAGCTGATTGAGTCACTCATCTTCTGCTCGGGCGGTAGCGAAGCCACGACGTGATACGACGCAGAACTTGCCGTTCTAGTCCTCTGAGGCCCTGCTCCAGAAGTTAATGTTTGAGATGCCTAGCTGGTTCCCAGTCTAATAAGTAACTCTCTTACAATTGGATGGCAGGTCGGATGCCTACGCAGTGGTGCTGATGGGAAAGAAGCTGGATGTCGGTGGTGCCATTGACCGGAGTAAGGGGGCACAATTTTGTTTGGCTCGTCGGCTAGCTGTGAGTGGTGCGAGACGAGCCGGCTGCCTGGCAGCAAGGCGCGCAACTCTTTGCTCCTGTCTCCTTGCGCCTTACCTTACCTCACCTCAAATGGCGTAGTGCAGGTTTAACTACTGAGGACCTCGAAAGGAGCACCACAGACATGGATAGCCCTAGATTAGTGTTGCCTTTTAACAGTTTTGTCAATGCGAGCTCCGGTGCTTCAGAGGATACCCCACGTTTGCGGGCTGATCAGAAGCATTGGAGCCGTATGGGTTGCTGAGACTATTACTGGGTGTGCGATCCCAACCAAAGCCAGGCCATAGCACCTAAGAAAATACCCCTGCCAGCACTCAGATGCTCCGGTAGGGATACCACTTAGATGTAATGTCTCTCCCTGATTGAGAAGTGTTGTTAGAGGTCGTGGCTCCTCTACTCTACTCCTCCAGTACCTGTATACTTGGTAGGAATAAAATAGATGGCCATCTAATGTGTGTGTATTCAACTTGGAGCATCCTGAGGGGGAGTTTCCAGTTGTAGCTAATTCATAATAATGATAACATCCCGTTTCCGGTCAGCGGTACTCAGCTCGAGGTTCTCCCAGTAGTTGGTGACAGATTACTCTATGAACGAGACGCGAGGTTAAGAGAAACAAAGCTGTGTTTATAAAAAAACTTACTAAAGATTGTGACACGAGCTTTCCTGCCAAGAAGACCGGTGGTTGGAAGTAATCCTATGGTAGCCGGGGGTAGGTGACCTGGTCCTAAGCTAGTTGGGGAAGTAAAATATAAAACTGTTGAAAATTACGTTATACAAACCTTATTCTAAATGGGGTGTCTGTAGGAGGCTAAGAAAATTATGTGTGGTATGTATTGTAGCTACAGAAAACTTCTGGTAGCTACTGGCGATTGGCGTCGCTGGAGCGTCTGGTAGCGGTGCTGCAGAGCTCTTACAGTGATGTCAAGAATGGCAGCCTCTGGTGGCTGCTGAAGACTGTTAAGTCGTTGGTGACAGCATCTGGAAGGGCTGTTGAAGATCTAGCAGTAGTAGTAGGCTCCAGCACCCAGGTGCTTGGAGAAGACTGCAGAAACAACTGGTGAGGTCCGCTGCACACGGCCTTACATAGCGGGGCAGCGTGTGTTGTGGCGGCCGCGGGGGAGGGCGTGTGACTTCCCTCAGGTGCAAGGCCAGAGTGGGGGTAGCATCCTCTGGTCATCTCTCGGCCTACGCGTATCCTCGGTGGCGCTTGTGCATGGCCCGAGGCGGCTGATGGCTTGTAGGCTCTCAGCACGGGGGAGAGGAGGGGTGACGCGCCGCTGTCTTTCGCAACCCCTCGTATCCACGTGTCCGGCCACCCTCCAGGATTGTGGCAGACCGTTACTTCCGTGTACGAGATAGCGCAGGGTTTGAATCTCACATGTGTAGCAGTAGTACACTAGGGTTGCAGTGAGATGAGTCGTAATTGTTTGTAGTTAATTGGTATAAATGGCATGCGTCAATTCCCACAGCCTGCCCTTTCGGGTCTTGTTTATCCTCCTGCTCTTTTTTTATCCAAACTTATGTATGGTAGTGAAGGCCATTACAAATATGGCATAGGCTGGGGTGGGCAGCCTCCTTTCTTTGTTTGCCTTCTCTTTTATTATAATCACTGTGTTGGGCTGGACTACTATCTATTTTTTCTTTCTCTTTTATGAAGTGATGAATTGGAATGTGAAAATCCACTCATACAAAAAAAAATATTACTGCCCCATCCTCCTTCGAACTGAGTCCAGTCACTGACTCCAAGTGTGTGTTGCAATGGTAGGATGAAGGGGCGTCCAGGAGTTCATTCAGTGATACAGGGTGGTGAGGAGGGATGTTGAAAGTTGAAAGAGATAAAAATTAAAGGGATAACAGACAGTTCCACTACATTTTAACATCCTTCAAGTATGTCCCAATAGTTTACAACTATGTACTGTTAAACCATTCTTTGAATTTTTTTACCAGTAATAATGTGCGTTCCAGAATTCTGTAAATGAAAAATTAAGCTTTAATTATTGACGGCTGAATTATATGTGATAACATCTGGTATGTGCCAGACGGTATCAGGGAAAATATGGCTCTGCAACCACTACCAGTTGGGTTCTTTTGTAGTTATGTTCCATGCACATGGTTGCCAGCTATCTTTTTATTTTTGTGCCATCCTCCCCCTTCCATGGTCAGCTGACACTTTTCTAGTGGCAGGAAGTGGGAGACAAGTGAAAGGGCTAAGGCTGAGAGAAGGCCGGCATGGGAATCATTCATTTATCTATATGGAAGGCAGTGCACACTCTCAGCAGATATTTTTTTATTGAAAACTGCTTTATTTATTTTTATGGTGCCTACTTACGAATGGCATTCACAAAAGTTCAAAGTCTTATTTCTATTAACTGTTACGCATCACTCATAGTCTCACTATTTCTTGTTTTGCTGCAACTCTGTACCATCACGTGCACATCACGTGCCCCAGAAGAGATACGAACCCTGACTTGCCACTACCCAGGCCAGCATCCCGCCTCCTTAGACATGGTGGATGCCTGGAGAGCAGAAAGTTTTGCAAGAAAGATGGTAATATAAATCATGCCCGCCTAACAGAATCCCATGAGAAGGGAGACCAGTCGGCAACGTGAGTTGCCGCTAAGCAAGCGACGGATACCGCCCACACATGAGAAAACTACCCTGTTTCCAGCCTTCCCCGATAGATCGCAGCCAGTGCAGCACTGTCCACAAAGGGAGGAGCGGCCCGACGGCTGAAGGAACACAAGACACCCCTACCCAGGTGTATAAAAGGACCTACACCGCCACAGATCGGCAGTTGATATCAGCAGCTTGCATTAGCACCAGTCATGCTAAGGCTCTCTGCTCTGTCTGCTGTCTTCCGCCTCATGAGGAAATGCCCAACTGTTTCCAGTGATCAATGTCGGGCTTCTTCAATCATGTGCTGCAGCCTCGAAGAGTCGTCGTTCCCCGCACTTGACACTTGCCATCAACTCACACCACCCCATCATCCCTAAGTCCCTTCAGGACCATACAGCTTCAGTTAGGGTACAGTTGTTTTTACGGCTTAAAGCTGTTCACTTTAAAGAGAGCACTTTTCAAATTAACCTTAGAAAAAAAGTCACTTCCTCCACCTGTATACATTCTGAGTGACATTCGCCCAGCAACGTTGGTAACAATGGATGGAAAGTAATTTCCATATATTAACGTTGAATAAAAAGTGCCACGTAACCATTTGTGATAACTTAAATTATTTCTTGCGCTTTCTGTTTTTTTTTTTAAACATCAAAATGTAAGTTATAAAATATTTACTTTCCTAACAATTTCACAGTTTCACTTGACCGACAGATGAATAAAGTGATGAGGCCCATGGCAATGTTAATTTTACATATGGCCGAAAAATGCACAAAGTGCATACAAGTAGATCTTTAGCAGGGGTTTCAAAAGTGCTCACTTTACTGTGAACAGCCTATGCCTAATTTGTTGCTCTAGCTCCTCAAGCACACCCTTCAGGCAGGCTCTTTAAGCCAACTGGCTCCTTCACATGTCGTTTGATTCTTTTGCCTTCAGTAGGTTAATGAGTGTATTGATTCAAAGCAGGAGATTACTAGTCACCATGTTATATTCTGAACGGAATAAAACACCTCTATAGTCTAACCGTCATGCGTTTGTTCTTGAGTGAACTGTACGTAGTCTTGCCTGGTAAGTGTCACCCTGCAAAGGGGCGGGAGGGAACCATGGTTTGTAAACAGATTTTCTGAATCTAGAGTAGGACTGCAGTCTGTCCCCTAAAAAGGACGTGACGTACGTCACCCAAAACACATTGTATTAGACGGCCACCCATACTGTGGACCTGGTATGCAAAGGTACCTGGTGTGCACGTACCAGACCACTAGCACGACACACAACAAAGAGGCAAGATCACCCTTGTTAGTTAACCCACTCAATACGCCAGGTATTAACCTGCCGGAAGGAGTGTCAGGTGTGACAAGGAGGGATCTCTCCAGGCTTCTAGGTGACACTTAGCTACGTGTATCGTTGCCTGCCACCCTAGTGCAGACATGAACTGGTAGCACCTTTTCCTGGTAAATGCTATTCACCTACAGAAGGGGAACTAAGTGAAGCGACAGAAGGTCAGCTGCTCTCCTCGCCCACAAATTGGCACTGCTTAACCAACTTTCTCGAGCCGTCAGCTGCTTCATCCCCCGGGAATGTGCTCATGTCGCCCGCCTACTGTTTAGAGGCCTCACCTCACAGTTCCTCCCCTTATATGGTTTGGCTCCTTGTTGAAGACCCTCGGAGCTGCTCACCCCGTTGTCTAGTACCTCCGCCTCGGCCTGCTCCCTGGTGCTGGGTGTCATTTTTTTCTTTCCAATTTTTATGTTATTTTAGGTTTTCTATGTTTCTCAGTGAACTGTTGTTCATTCATAATTTTGGTTTTTCTATTCTCCAGGATGAGAAAGGTGTCCTGTCATCATCAGAGCTAATGTATCGACACTACATAGACAGGATGCAGCAGGATGAGCCTTGCTGCCCTCTGTGTCACAGGAAATTCCAAGAGCAAAGCAGTGTGGAGGAGCTGATTGGTGAGGTGAGCATTGGACCACATACTCTGAATTCTCTGTTCTTTTTTGAGTTTCTGTAGGTTCCCATTCAGTTTTTACACACACACACGCACATGCGCACGCGCACACGCACACACATACACACACGTACACACACACACACACACACACACACAGTGTATTACTATAGACACTCGTTTTCTGTTCAAATGTTTACTTTATTTGTTCAGTTTTGATGAAGTGATTTTTATGTATTTTTTTCTAATGATGGGCGAGTTGGATTTTTACAGCTTCTAATTGAGTCGAGTCGAGTTCCAAGTTGTATGAAAGTTGATTTGAGTCAAGTCGAGTTTAATATAAAATAGTTTTTTAGTTAAAATTTAGTTTGCACCATAAATGTAAAGGTATACCTATGTACATGGCTCTAACTCCCATCCCTTATAACTTCCTCCCCCACTAATAGTTACAGTTTACCAAGAAATAAGTATGAGACTAGTTTCTTCCAATAAAAATAATTCTTTGCCAGGGTGATTGATTCACAGAGCTACTTTTGCCTCTTGACGAGTGACTGACTATGGTAAGAATGGTATTGTCAGATGCATGATGCTGACAGAAGGAAAAAGATAACTGTAAGTGGAGTGGAGCGAGAGGGTAGCTTACAGGCTGGTCTGCCAGCATGCCACCGAGTGAGGTATAGGTGAGGGGTGAGGTTGAGTGGACAAGCAGTCCACATTTAAAGTTTTTGCTACCAAACAATTTTTTTAAAACTCTTTTTTTAAAACAGTAGTTAGATGAGAGAAGTGATGACAAATTTACCGGTAGGCATATTTCTGCTTTGGTATTATGTGCTATGAGACAAAGGCTTTTCACGTTTAAATACAGTGCATCCTATGGCTGTATGTATTTGTGTCGTGCTGAGACTGTACCTGTCATCCTTGACAAGGGTTCTATTTCTATTATCTGATGTCACTCAGTGTGGCTGCAAAGAAGAAGGGCTTCACTGGGAAACAAATGGCTCAAGTTACAAATAACATCCATCGGGTTTTATCACCTTAACCAAGTGTGGAGGCATGTAGCGGAGTTATTGTTTTCTTTATGGCGCAACTTAAGCAGTTAAGTAACGTAAAATTATTGATTCACGAGACATAACAGGTAGTAGTTTAAAAACTATTCCACTAAGTAACTTTATGATATTTTTCCACGTTTGTCCATAAAAGACAGATTTGTGTAAATAACTTATTCATCGTGTTAGCTTTTGACTTTTTCCACCAATACGATTAAGGATAGTTAAACGTGTAGTTGCACCAGGCCAGTTGTTCTTGTTTATGAGCTTTTCTGTTTGCTTGTGAGGTACTGTAGATGTTGTCTCTTTATATTTATACCAGGACTGCCACTGAGCTTTGAATAAATCCTTAAAGTTAAAATATTTATTTTGAAGCGTGATGCCTCGGCAGATTGGCGAGCACTACGTTAAGGAGGGTTATGTTTTGCGGGGCACTACATCAGGTGCACATGTTCTGGCGGGGTTTACTGGTTTGTTCTAATCTCTATGTGGCACAGGTGCTTGTCCCGTATAGAGAACTGGCCTGGTAACTTTGCAGTAGGGCATAAAGTCTGATTCGGGCAACGAGATCTTGCATTTTAAGCTGGGTGCTTTTGATGATACACCTGGACGTCATATTCCCTCTGTGTTTGTCTTCACCTTGATAGTTTCGTGAGACGTGCGTGCGCTACAGGTAATTGAATGTTCAGACTCCTGATGTGTGTTTATGCCTGTGTTCATGCCGGTGGGGGTTGAGCAACTGGCTTGAGGCAGAAGTGAGCTGTAGGGATTATTGGAGGCTGATCTGCCTGGTTGAGGTATTCTGCTGTCCAAAGGTGGATCTCCTGGTCCAGACGAGTTGTGACCTCAAACAAATTCATTGGAATCTCCGGTGTGACATGTACAAGAAAGTCGTGCAGGGCTTGAGTGTGTTTCTTGGGTGCTCTTGTAAATGCCTGGATGCAGTCAGCACATGTGTAACCTTTTTACGAGTTCGACTGCGGTGGGAAAAAGGCATTAAGAAGAGAGAGAACACTCTTCACGTTCGTGAGAGATACACAGGGAATTGGTACTCTACTTATTGTAGAGCCACGTGAAGCATCTGCTGAGGGAGCGGACACCCTCCTTACAATGCTCGGCACCTAAACGCGGTGAGCAATGGGATTTATGCCTTGCTAACAGCAGTCTCTGCATGTTGGTGTAGTTTCTATGTTTAGTCTTCCCAACTCTGGGAACGACCCCTCCAACGCCTGAATGCGGTGGAGAGGGCGAGCAAGAAGCCGACAAGCTGCACTCGAGAACTGAGTACCTGGGTGTGGGCTGTACCGTTCTGCCTGCTGTGGTATGCAGAAAGGTTTGCCTTAACTAGTGTGCATGTGGTTGTGCAAAACTGTGTTTGGTTCGAATGAGTATCTTTCCCGGTTCTCCTGGGTCTCTCTCAACAGGGTGAGGTCAACTGGGGCAAGTTCAATGTTTACAGGAAAGGGGTACCCGTTGAGTCAGTTTAACACAGTGTTTATTTATTATTACAGAAATAAACATGTGGTGTCACACTACCTCCTACGTTTATCAAGAGCTTGGGAAGCTAATGCCTACGGTACACATGTAGAGTTGACCTGTGCCTCAGCAAACAATTGGGGGGGGGGGGGGGGTAGATGAGTGCTGTGAAAATATCTTTAACTTGTACTAACTCCCTCTGCAGTTGTTGCCCAGAAGGGACCGCAGTGTCTAGATGATTTGGTGGATTGCAATCTTCAAGGAAGACTAAGCAGGTCTAGAAGGACGGGACTGGTGCTAAAAGCACGGCGGAAACCAAGGAGTAGGTTTTCCTTTGGGGTTGGAAGTGCGATGAAGGTCAGAAGGTACAGCTAGGAGCATAGCCGAGCAGGCTGGTCAGTTCCGGCAATGAGTGTGGTGGAAGACTGAAGACTAGTCCTGAGCAAGCGTCGCAACGTGCTATTTATTATTTATACTCTGCTGGAGTCTTCTTGTGCTGTCATTAGCTGGCAAGCTTTGGGAGAGGGGTTGCAGAGTGGAGAGTGAAAGGCTGCAATAGCATCGTTTCATGGGCATGTGACATCACCATCCGACTGAGCGAGATGAGTGAGGGGGCGAAGCATACTGGTGTAGCCATCTAGCGACGTGCAGTGGAACTCCGTGCCTTCGTGGCATAGTCTCGGTTGGCCGTTGAATAATAAAAGTTGCGGGCTGGAACATCCATTCTTCTGTAATACTCTGTGATGAGCTGAAGTTGATAAAATACTATTGTTGCAAAGAAATTGTGTGTCAATATCCATTAAATTTTATCGCAATATAAACAAAGTCATTATGCCTATAAAATACTGAGCGTTGAGACCATGCATACTATACATAGTTTGCTTTGCTACAACAAAACTTTCAAACTCCACACAGGTAGGAAAGTAAAAGAATTTTCTATTATTTACAAATAGGCGAGAATAGTCCATTATATTTGCAACATTATATTAAACATTAACTTATGAGCTGGATGTCTTTTTTTTTTTTTTTTTTTTTTTTTTTGCGAATGGGGATATTGTTAGCAACCAATAATCTTAAAATGTTTATGTTTTCATAGATTTTGTAATTAAAGTACTAGTAAATTAAACTTTTGTTACAAAGTATCTTGCAAAATAGCCCTACGCTTTGTTTCAAACTAAAATTACCAATTTTATGTAAGTACTACAGATCAAATCAGATTTTAATTTACCAAATTTATTTTTAAAACTGCAACATAAGATGTTAAAATACAGGTTGTCATAAGACTTGCTTGTTAAGTCACTGAAGTTCGTTATGTTTACACTTCACTAGGATTAATATTTGGTTTACAGTCACATAATACTTACAGCATCTTTGGTAGTACAATTTTTAGTTCATAGCACTGCTTCCATGGAATTATTAGCATCTACTTGAGACTGTCGCCCCTCTCTGTGTGAAGGTGTTACTAGTGGTTGTGGCTCCTCTGTTCCTCACCGCCAGCGCTGGTACAGTGCTGTGGTACATTGGAAAGCAACAGATGGCCGTCTAATGGGTGTGTGAAAATATGACGGACCCCTGAAGTGCGCCCGTGGCTGAAGTTAATTCAGTAGTTAGAAATTCCCAGTCCTTGCAAAGGTGTACATAGCAACAGGTACCAAGCAGGCACACAGACAGATACTATAAGAAATAAAAGCTGAGAGGTAGGAAACAACACTATGTTTATTGAAGTCTTAATAAACGTGTAATGCGTGCTACCTCCTACCACGCAATTGAGTGCTGAAGGGTACTACGCTGGCCAGGTGTAGGCGACCTGGTTCTAATGGAAAATGGGAAAGAATTAGCTCAACGAGAAAATATATAATACTACTAAACTGTCTAATAAAGATGTCTTGAGGAGACAAAGTGAATTTAACGTATTGGTAAGCATGTTCGCTGGTTGACGGGTTGACTGGTCGTCTACTGTGAAGTAGCTACAGGGGGCGTACTCAATGCTTTGAAGATCTCGGGTGGTCCCAGCACTGGCAGCAGTGCTGTGGAAAAACGCAAGAGATGGAACAAAAATGACTGCCGAGCTCGGCAGCATCGTAACTTATATAGTGGAAGCTTGTGGTCTGCCGGCGTGGGTTGTGGGGAAGGCGTGACTTCCTCCTGTCCTGGTTGGCATGAGAATATTCTGGTCAGCGTTTCTGCTTCATGCCTCGTCGGCAGTGCTCAGCCTTGCCCGGGCATCTTATTGGCTATCAACGTGGGAAAAGGGGGTTGCTTATCCTCCAGGTGAGAGAATACGCTTATATATTTCTGCTGCCTGTAGGGTAGGCAACATGTCACTCCCGTCTCTAGTGGTGGAAGAGGTATTCTAGGAGATGAGTCATAATCTTATTAGTTAAGATGTATAAGTGGCACACATCACAACATTGTACTTGAGTTGGTTAATTCACTGTTATGTATTTTTTTTTTAAATAGAGCTAATGTACCTGTACCATCATGCAGTTTGTGGGAAGTGTTTCATGATGCAGTTCAAAAAACGAAAAGGGGCATTCCAGAGGAGTTAGTGTTCTTGCATGAGAACTTGTAGATATATGTATTCACTAAAGAAGTTGTGTAAATATGAAAATAATATTTTTAGGTGGTTTAGTGTTTGTGCTTTTCAAAGACCTAAAAATGAAATGGCTTACTGCAGTCCACTGACACTAATTTATTTTAGTTTTCCTTTTACTTAATGTTAAATCTAAAAGAGTATATTCTATAGTTATTAAATTGTATTCATGAAAAAAATTTTCTGGGAAATTCTGTAGTCCTTACATAAAACAGTAAAATCAGTAAGTGTAGTTGTAGATTATACCATAAATCAAAGTAATATGTTGTGTATCATCAACGGTTTTTATTGCTTAAACACAGATGAGACATGCATGTATGTACATATTATAGCTAAAGAAATATTAAGCAAGTAGACAAACTTAGTGCTGGCAGCTTCACTCGAAAACACTTGATTCTTTCGTACTACTCGGCTCAACTATATATGAAAATATACTACTCGTGCACGCCTAATGTTTACTAAGTCCAGTGAAGTATGGTTCATACATTTGAAAGTTTTCAGGGGAAGGCGGCACAAACACAAACAAAACAGACACACACACATGGACAAATACATTAGTAAGTCATTTCATAAACCTTTCTTACCATCCGAAACGAGGGTATAAATAAGACTTCATAAACAACATTTTTAGACATCTGAAAGCAAAACATTTTAAGTGCAGTAAGTGTAAAAGCAGAGATTGTTGCTACATGAACATTTCATATGACTAATGTGACATGCTCTCCTCTTGGATAACAAGTGGTTAGGGCGCTGACTACCCTCTCGCACGTTACGGGGTGGAGGGGAGTCAAACCCCAGGGTGAGTCGGAGAGTTAAGCTATACCTTCCAGGCAATCTTATTCTCCGTACCACAAGGGATGTCAATAAATGGGGGGCAGCTGTCCCAATAAGGGTGAAATACTCAATCGGATACGAGAGGTGAGTGAGTGGTGTGGTGAATGATCTGGCTTGAACTGACAGGGTTGATCCGCTGCTGCCTCATTGGCTGTCGAGTAGAGATAAAGTTTGCTAGGGATTGTTCCGGGTGCGTTCAGGGAACTACTTTAGCAGGGATTTGAACCCTCTAATGGCTTCCGGTACCTCCGTGCTGTTTGCGAATTTTCTCAGGGATTGGGCCTTTTTCAGGCCCTACCTCCAGAGGGATACAGTACACTACACAGCCAGATAGAGACATGGGGTTAATTAGAATTACTGTGCAACTGATTGAACACACAGCATTGGAATTAAAGACAAAATTAATAAAGCACAAAAAAAATTACACAGGATCGATAATTAAAATTATGGTAGCAGACACACAAAGAGGTAAGTTTGTAACATAATATTTTATTATGCTTAAATTAACACTTTAGCAGAGACCCAGCTAAGTTAATACATACTGCAAGCTAGGTAAAGAAATATTTTAATACTGTAAATATCTGGATCTCAATCAACAGGCGAAGTCAAGCCTGGGGAAAAATTAATCTATTAAGAAATTAGTTTCTACTGAACATTCCTAATTCATTAATCAAACAATTTACACTATTAACAGCATGTGCGTTTCAGGGGGCTCTATCGAGGGGAACGTAATTCCGCAATGACCTGTTACAGTGGGAGTTGAGGGAAGTTGACTTAGGTAAGGTTCAGTGGGTACAGGTGTGGGATTCACCAAACATGGAGAGTTGTTCCTGTGCGGTCAGCTGAAGGAAGCCTTGTCCAAACTGGGGCTGGAGTGCTGGCGGCCTTCTTCAAGCGGCTGGCTGGAGGTAGGGGTTCGAGCTCTGCCTCGAGCTGCAGAGATGAGGAGGTAGAGCCCTGGGCAGGCTGCAGAGGAGAGGAGAGAGTCTTCCGCAGACTGTAGGAGAGCTTGCGAACCTATGGGGCCGGCGAGCCTGGCGTCTCTACTGGACCACGGGGCTGGACTTCTATTTATACGAAAATTGCCCTATGTCAGCGATGCTCCGGGGGCAGGGGGTAGCATAGCCTTCCAACACAGATGCCGGTTTATCTGCTGCGAGAGCGCAGCTCAATTTCTGATTGCCCCTGGTGGAGGCGATGACATTTTCATGCGCCCCGGCTGAGGCAGGCGGGTAATGATGTCAGAAGGTCACGGAGGTGCTGCTACCTTGAGAATTGTTTGGTACTTCATGGCTAGGCAGGGTAGCGTAGTATGTTCTAAATAATTAATATTATTTCATTGTCGGGGTTGATCAGGCACGTTCCTTCTTGATTGGATGTGGAAGATCATAACTTCAGACATGCAGTTCAATTATGTTGATGACTAACCAATGCATTTAGTCTCTTAATATTATTATTTCCAAGTCTCAACTGCCAATGAATTTTGATTTCGCCCCATGCTTGGCATGCTCAAATGGGGCGAAGTCGGCCATAGAGTGCGCATCTCTGTAGCGCAGCATGCTGGCATGCGTCAAATGTAAAAGAAAGAAAATGCAATATCAGGAGTGTAAAAAAAGGGGTTCAACTGTACTTGTTATTGACAAAGTTTGCTCATATTCCACAGTATGTTTTCACACCATCATATACAACCAAAAGTATTGCACTGAAAAATACATATACCAGTATTATCCTATTACTGCTTATATATTCAAATACGACTTTTTCCATATATCAAGTTTTTTTAAAATAGAACCATCATTCTTTTTTATATTTTAGATAATAAAACTATCTTATTATCATTCTGTTGCAAATGAATACTAAAAAGATCATTTGGTTCAACAAAAAAGATGTACTTAATATCAATACTATTATAAAAAAAACAAGGTCTCGAAGTATAAATAGAACTTACTATCTTGCAGTTCATCACCTTACATGTACATGAAAATATTCCACATTGTTTTTAACACAGTAAAGATGTTAACTCTTTTATGCACATATTGACATCCAGCCTACTGATGGGGTTTGTTGTAGTTGCTGTCAGAGCATCCCCCCCCACCCCCCAAACAGCAGGAATGTGGGCATCATCAACTTGATGGGTTCCTTTAAAGGCTGAGGTTTTATGGTTCTTGGGATGTCTACAATAGATCACTGTGTACAACGAGGTGTGTAAGAGAGAGAAGGTTGAGTGGGTACTCTGGTGGGAGCAAAGGTTGGAACCAGATCAAGACATCGAATTACCTTCTGGACGGTTGGTGGCTGACTTGATGCCACTGATCGTTTTGGCAGCGTTGGAGGTAGTGGGGACACAGCTCGAGGAAAATGCCCAATTAGGATATTGCTGCTTGAAGTGGAGCTGGTGCAAGTTCCCCTCATGGCAAGCAGCTTCCTCCTTTCTTCACGTGTACTCCTGGCTGGCACCCAGACCATTTCTATCAAGGCCTTCAACCAGGTCTAGTCCCTGCTTGAGAGGTTTCTCTCGCTCAGCCTTGTGGCGAGGCATAGGGGGAAGAAAGTCGGAGAATGGATAGTGGCTGTCCTGTAGAAGTAGGCGTGGCCTGATGAGTGGAAGTGAGGTGAGGCAGTTGGTAAGGGGTGACCTGGCTTGGCCACTGGTCCCCTAACTGCGTGGGCGGAACTTCGCCTGTAGACCCAAGCATCTGGCAGAAGATTGAAACAGCAGGTTAAGAACATTTGCTCTCGTGTTGCTCAGAAAAGCAGAACTTTGCCGTACATCCAAGCACTAACGTTAGAGACTGACCTCTTTGAGGTATGTGGGGGTTAGTGAATTTTTGACTCGTGACTGCTCCTGTAAAAGTTTAATAGATATTTGGATGAAACAGAAGATAGCGGGAGCTTGGTACAGAAGAATAGCGTGCTGAGAGTGACAACACAACCAATCTCTCTTAATTTCTGTTCATTGATAAAACAAACTCACATAAGACGAGTATGTATCCTGACTAGCGACCTGAAGGGCCAAACCTACAATGCCAACCAGATTGACGCCTGTGGCGTGGTGGGCGAAGAGATACGGGGAGGCTAGTTTGACCTCCGTCAACAGTATTCTAACTTGTGATAGTGATATTCTAATGTGAGATATACAAGAAATAGCTGTGAAGAACGGTGGATTTAAGGTAAGCGGGAGAATAGCTTGGTAAATGAAGGTGTAAACTTTAAATATCTACTCTGACAGGCAGAGTACCGGTGTAGAAGCTGAAGATGTCTGTGTGCGCTCAGGCAGAGTGACAGTCTACGAACAACTAGTGGTGATAGTTTTTGCGCAATCGGAAAGAGTAACAGTCTATGAGAGGCAGCACAAAACAGCCTCGTATCATGGGCTACAAGCTCTATTTATACCCAAGTCACAGGGCCAGCACAGGGGGTGCGGGGTAGTAGACAGGTTCTGGAGGTAGGGAGCGACAGTGTACTAGCGGCTGCCTGATTCCCTTCTTCTGTCGGGGCAGAAGGGGTGTTGAGGCATCACTGGTTGTGAAGTCGGTTGCTGGTCAGCAGGAGGAATATGCTAATCCTAGCTTCAAGGGTGAGCTCTGGCATGTAATGGCATAACGTCTCTTCCTAGGAGGGGGTCGCAGGTGTGGCAAGGCTAGAGCGGTTAATGATGGTGCTCGTGGCATGTCAAGCCCCTCTTCCATTACCATTAGCTGGAGCCACAGATGCAAAGGACATACATCCTCTCGATGGTGACTGGTCTCTCGCTTGTGGCATCTGGAATGGTGATGGTGTCTATCTCTTTCTCTCTCTCCAAGTCAGGAATTCGCCCACATATTCATCCTGTGTTGACCGGTATAAGCAAAAAGGGTTGGGAGTGATAATAGTCAGCATGACTAAAAAGCTTGCACTTAAAGTGGGAGGATCAGATGGATGCTATAATCTACTCTCGGGTACGGGACTCTGGTGCAATTAAATCTGACGGCCTGGGTACATACAATTATATCATCCCAGTTAATGCAATAAATATTATATTATGATAAGCAAATACAAAATTATTTTTCACAGTCCCGTTGTAAAGCTTGTGAAAAAGAAATATTTACGGTAATTATTACATCGAATTCTAGCCTTAAGAGAGTAGCTAAGTTCACTGTTCCTGTTGCCTGATGAAGTGAATTTCCTTGAGGTTTTGGTCAAAAATAATGTGTCTGAGGTGAACCAACTGGTGGTATCTGTGAAGCAGATATTATTTAATGCAAGAAAGAATTGTCATTCTTTTTAGCTTTTTTTTTTGCAACAGTTAGGCTCCAAGGCAGGGTTTTTTCACATCCTTGTTACAACCCGGTGGAACTGGTGGTTGACATCAGTTGAATGGCTTGCGGTGACACCTGGGCAATATTGTTCAGTTTTTTTAAGTCAGAGATGGCAAGGGAGAACAATTTCAACAGTGGGTACTCATATCTTCAGAGCCTCGGTGAAGAGGAACATATATCCATGAAGCTTATGGTAGAGGATCCTGCTTGCAAGTTCTTAGAACCAGTCACAGACTTTCTTCACAAGCAAAACATTCTGACCCAGGAAATTAGCAGCCCTAGACTTCAAGTTCTATTTTCAAGAATTCCATTTCTGCGAGACTTACAACTTGATGATGGTGTACATGCATGCACAGTGCTCAAAGAAAAATTGAAGACACACACTAATATAAATGTCTTGGAAGCACTTATATCAATGGAAGATGAACAACACAAGGCCTTTGTGGTGTGAGCCCTCACAGCTGTTTGGATGCCACTGTCAATGTGGACTGTGAGCGATTCTTCTCGCAATTTTCTGGTGTTCATACAAACAGGAGGACAGATATGAGTCTGACGAATTGTGCATGAACTTCTCTCTTCCTATGCATTTGAAGCAAAATGATGGCATTTCTTGAAATTGTAATTTTCTTGTTTGAAACTTATTTCAAAAGATCTCTAGGAACACTTTTTATTATTATTTTTACCTATAATTGAGATGTGTACACATTAGCATACTGAGCGTTGTATTTGAAACTACTTATTACATGGTTTTACTAGAAAAAAATTTGAACAATTAAAACTTGTAAAAATGTCTAGTGAGTTTCATAAGTTTGCTTTTTATAAGATTTTTTAAAGGTATAACATATGTTTATGTACTTAGTTTTGTTGTAATTTTTTGAATTTCAATGCCCCATTTTTCTGTCTAAAATACGTGTTATTGGCACTAAATAACATTGCATTTTACTCAAGAGATTTTGTGTTTTCACTCCAGAATTTTTGCCTCTCCTACTCCAGAATTTTATTACATACTACTCAAGATATTCTTGGGTCTCTAGCTATAAGTCCCAAATAGTTTTAATCAAATTTTGTATGGTGGCAGGTCGCAGTATCTATGACAATCATTGAATGTACTAATACATAATCTTTTTGTGAACCATTTATGAAACCCATTGCATGAAAAACTTTGTTTGATGTTGTAATAAACCAATTTTCACCATATTCTTCACACGAGTAGCACTCTGGTAGACCACATGAACTTATGTAATTTATGTGGATTAGATACACTTTTTTTTCCACAAAATTACAGCCCTTTATTTCAGGTTTGTAAACCTTTCTACCAAAACATTACACTAATTACCGTATTTACCCAAAAGGAAGACGACCCTAAATCTAAGATGACCTCTTCCTAAAAAAATATTATTTGAGGGAAAAATATTTAAACCTGAATTTAAGACGACCCCTGTCAAGTGCTGAAAAAATTATTTAGGTTGAAGTATTTTTGCATGAATTTATGACAAACCCTTCACGAAGAAATGCTATTATATGAATAATATGATATATTTAAATTACTTTTAAAGAAAAGCTAATCACAATGTGATAGGTGTGTCTAACATGGCTGTATGATAGCAGCATCGTTCTTACACTGTAAAACTTTTGTGTGTGTTATATATTCATGACTTGAGCCATTTTGCTTCCCAGCAATGGCCTTCCTCTTTATGGGCACTTATAGTGGACCTGGTGACATCAGATAAGGGGACCCTTGTCAAAGTTGACAGGTACAGTCTCAGCAATACAAACACACACAAGCATGAAAAACCTTTGTCAAAATCACCAAGGTTTTTAATTGAAGATGATTCTGGTATTTTTAATGGCCCCTCATTTTTTTCTATTCCTTTTCCCTCAAAAAACCTCATCTTCCTTTCTGGTAAATATGGTACTTCTGAAGTAGATTATTGTTGGAACTCTTCCTCCACTATGCAGTTGGTTGTATGTTAGCTTATGGTATGAGGTTTTCTTGGTTTGAGTCTTGCGTAATGCACATGTGTATCTGTAATTGTTTCACCAATGTTGCATAAGTTTCTGGATCCATCTCTAATGATATTGCTGTAAATGAGATGTTAAAGCCTACCAACTTTTTAAGAACTTCATTAAAAGTTTTTTGCCCTCATGCAGAGGAAAGTAGGCAGATTGGTTATAGCAGTAACTTCTGGTTTTTCTGTCTGTGTGTTCATACATTAGGATACATTTTTTTATGGTGTGTTTATTTATTAATTTTTTATAATGCATAGAGATGGGAAATTGTAGCATTTAGAATCTCCAAATTTAGCATTTTAAATTTTAAATTTAGCTTTAGAGCCAAGATTATACAGTTATAGCGATAAAACTGAAATAACACCGAAATGTAAGTTAATACACTGCCAAACACCGGAATGCAGTTATACACTGCCTTACATCAAAATTTCAATTAAAACACAAAATAAATTAAATTAAATCCAAGTATATTATTTTATCTGTGAAACCATGACTAACAATCTGTATCCAAAAATGTATCAACTGCGTGATAATAAGAATAATTTAAGTTTTCAGATGAAGGGAAGAAATTTAATTAATTATAAGCTGTTTTCATTCAGGCTGAGTGAATAACAGTAGTAAATATTGAATACCATGCGGATGATAAATGATAATTTAATGAGGATTATAAAAGCAAATATAAAAATAATTTTATTTCCGGTATTAAATTTTTTTTTTTCCTCTATAAAAATATCCAAGCCATTCGTGTAAGACTGGAACAAAACATCCACACTGTTTCGGAAACTCAGCATACAAGTTACGAAGAAACAAAACCTTTAAAACGTGATTTTTTAATCTATGGTAATGCTCTGCGCTACCTCTGTTCAAATAAATTGTTTTCTCTTATTTATGCAATTGACGTTATAAAATTTTAATGGAAATATGCTTATAATAAATTATCAACAACTTGTAAGAATAAAATTTCCATTAAAATACCACTAATAATGCACAATTTTAGTTCTGACGTTTCAATTTCTAAGACTTTCATAATAAAACCGATAACACCGAAATCAGGTATTTTAAAAAACAAAATAGCCTTAAATAACACCACAAAATCGTGCCCTTACAATGCATTTATATGTTACAAATGTAGCATTTTGTTGTACTTAGCATTTATATATATATATATATATATATGAAAATTTAATTTGGTAGCCTTAGGTGCCTAAAAATCTACGTACATGATAAAATCTATTTTCTGTCTCATTATTAACATAACAGTACTATTAACATTCACTAAAACTTGTAAAAACAGAACCAGTATTATTGCAATAAACCTTGACCACATGAAAATTAGTAGGGGTGTATCATATGTTCTAGGTTATAATTACACCTGCTATTGTTGCTACCAGTTTTCTACTCATCTGATAACACTCTGCATGCTCCTGGATGGGATTACACTTATATGTGTACAAGGAGTGCTGTGTATTCGCAACCAGTAATACCATTAAGATATTTTTTTTATCCCCATCATAATCACATACTTTATTAAAAAGCAATATTATATATGTAGAGGTGTTAAATACGAGTGTTTGTTGAATTAAAAAAAAAAAAGATTTCATTGGTTATTTGTTGAACCACTTACGAACACTAACAAGTCATAGTACTAGCTTATTGAATTTATATGTACGTAAAAAGTATTTATCGTGACAAAACGTTATTTTTAGCATTTATAGCAAGAAAAAGTAAGTTGTAGTGTTTTATAGCGTTTATTTTGTGAATACTAAAAATTCCCATCTCTAATCATGTGTATGCTTTTGAATGGGTGGCAGTGAATGGCAGATATAAAGGACGCTTGTTTGCTTGTTGTGAGTACTGAGCATAGTATTGCATTGCAGCTGACAGGCAAGATGAGCGAGGTGCCAACCCTGGTGCGAGCAAAGGAAGAGCGACTGAAGTTGCTCAAGAAGAAGTACGACACGTTGCTGCAGCTGAAGCCAGCCCACCAGAAGTGCCACAGGCTGAAAAACTGTTGACATTCCTGCTGCCAGGTCAGTGAGGCTCTCTGTCAATATTTACCGTACTTCTCCTTTTATTATTGAGCAGAGGCTGAAGGCTTCTTGTGAAAATACAGTAGTAGTAAACTACTGGTATTAAAATATGTTTTAATTCAGTTCCTGTAATATGTCACTGTGTTAGTTAATTCCGTTGGTGCCAACTCTAGGTAAGGACAGAGTTGGCGTCTAACTCCCCCTTGCTAGCTAGGACTCTGTGCTACTTAAACAAGGTAACCGCCCTGTGTGACGTACTTCGCAGGGAGTGCTGGCTGGGTCGTTATCACAGTGCAATCGCAGATAGGTGTAGAAGTCTGATTGTAAGCTTGATGCTCTAACAGTGTGACAATTCACAAATAATGTATAATAGAAAACATGTTTCAATACCCTTTGTTATGTATAACTACAATTTGAATCAGCAAACAACCTTTAGAATGACTAATAAAATATTATCACAGCAATAATTATCACAGTTGTTAATCATTTGTTTCATTGATTACAGTGCCTTAGAGCACCAAAAAGAGAAAAATACATCATTAGAGAAAAATAATCTAAGCTCCAGAACTACATACCTTTAATAGATACAAATTCAAAATTAAATTTATTTAACAACTGATAGGAATCTTTACCATTTTCTTTGACTAGAACATAGCAACCATTTGACTCTAAAAACATGTGGAAAGGAGGGCAGCAAGTTACTTGCCCAGTAAAGCCTCCATTCCATAAAATACTTTAAAAAAAAATGAAAGGTAAGCTAAATAATTATGGCAGGAGGCAGCCACATAAGACCCAGTACTGCTCAGACTGTTAAAAATAAAAAAAATAAAAACATTAAAACTTTTATGCCTCAATTATATATTCGTGGACACAGCAAAAACGGATACTCATAAGTACTTGGGTACTGTAGGATCCTTTACATTTATGGTTTTCTGAAAATTGAAAAAACAAAATTCCAAAGACCACTGCCAGTTTTACCGTGAAGAGCAAAACAAAAAAGAAATGACAGAAGTATATAACTCTCTTCAGCACCTAATACTTTAACACACAATGCCTTATCTTCTATGTCAACATCATACGAAACAGGCAAAATATTATGATATACCTTCCTAGGATAATAACTCGTAGTACAATAACGTCTTCGAAGCATCTTGGGATGTCTCTTCACAAATGACACTGAGCAAAGTAAATAAACATACAACTTAACATACTTATATATGAAAAGAATCCATAGATAAATCTGTTGCTTAATCCGTAATTAAATATTACAAACATAACAACAATTAAATAAATAATTCTAAAATTCTCAAAATAAACATATATTCTGCACTGGTATCAGTCTTGCACCATTTTGTTTTTGGTATTTCAGATCCAATAATGGCGGGAGTTATCCCGAATAAGGTATGGATGGAATTTGTAAATTTTATTGGAGGATACTGGAGAATTCTTTATCATGTTAGATTAACTATATTTTGTATCTGTTTTCGTTATTGTGATAGATTTTTAATTTAATTGCAGCTTTCTTTTTTGGTAATGTATTTGTCCCTGATGTACACGCACCATTGTCCGTGGTCCATCACACACTGCTGTTGTTGTAATAAAGGTTGTCCCAGGATCATGGCTCATGCAGTGTCTCATGACACTACAAATTCTGCCAGTCTGATCATGTTGTGCCATTTGTACGAGATGAGCGTGTGGGCGGAGTGGTGCCCTTTGTTCCGGGGTTAGCTCATTTCTTTAGACGATGTTGTCTGTGGCATCAGAATCAAGTAGGGTGAGAATTTTATTCCCATTTACTTCCACTTTTATGTTGGGGCTTCTGGTGGTTCATTTTCCTCTTTTAGTCTTTGGGGCTTGCTTTCCAGGGGTGGCGGCCTGCTTTGCAGTACCTGGCGTCTGTGTTTCCCGCCTGGTTGGGTCCTTTGACATCCACTGTGCGATGTGGGGGGGGGGGGGGCCTGGCACCCTTGTTGTTCTCCCTTCCTCCGCTCGCTCCTGGCCTAGCTGCTTGAGTGGGCTGTCCCGGTGAAAGTGCCGTTGTGGGCAGAACGAGCGCTTAGGGTGAGTATTGATGAGGGGAAGGAGGCAGGGGAGGATTTGCTTTTTGCTCGGGCAGTTTATCTTGATCAGCATTCGTACTAACACGTGGCTTGTCTAGTAGGGCCTGTGGCTTGTAATTACGCTCTGTTTCTTTTGCCCTTTCCAGGAGCTGATCTATGGATTGCAGTCTTGGGATTGACATTAAATTGCGTAGTTTTGGGAGAAGCATATGTGTAACGTGGTGCACGCTCCTTGTCTCCTTGAGGGTTAGATCCGTCTAAAGATCAAGACCTTCTGCATATGAAAATCTCAGCCTCTTTGTCGAAGACCTAGGTTTAGCTGTGGAACTACGTCTTTAAGCATGCTGTGACTTTCTTGCCTGAGAATTGCGTGGCAATGCAGGAACATAACTGCACCCTCTCCATAATTAACTCTCCCATACCTTGCCCACCATTCGAGAGACTTGCCTTTAAGCTATTTCTGGGTCCTATCGACCCATTGCTTAGTTGGTAAGTCATTCTCACTGAATTCTTTTTCACATTAGAGTGTGAAAGTTATTGGGTCCTCGTGTGGTCTTGATCCAAACTGTGGCAGTTGAAGTTCACTGCTACCCTGGGCCGTAATCGGGCTCTGGTAAGGGCTAGAATTAGCTGTGTAGTACTCCTCTGCATGTCTGCATACTTCACAATAGTAACCTAGGCCTGGCCCCATGATACGTTCATTGGGCCATCCTAGACATACATGGGGGAATGTCTGGGCGCAAACAATACAACGTACCATTTTTACCTCTTGCCCGGTGCAAGTTAGCCAGCTGCAATAGGTAGTCTGGCGAATGCAGCATTCATCACACCTGAACTCAAGTCCATCAGTGTTATGTGGTTCGTTTGTCGATCTCAGGTGTTGGTAATGTAAACGGTGCTGACAATGCGCACATATAATGGAGTGTACCCCCGTACCACGGCATGTGGCTATACAGCACTTGCCTGCTATGGCGAAAGCTATGGTGGCGTCTTGGTTGTCGGCTAGACTAATCTCGCTGTCAGACATTTTGGCTAGTTCGTTTGAGCGCCACTGGGTGTTTGTAGACTTCCTGAAGTGTGGTTGACTTTCGATAGAATTATGGCTATGTTACTGAGTCTCAGGGTTGTGCTGGTCTAGTTCTGCTTCCTAGTCACTACTGTTAAAACGCTGTGGCCCCATGCTGGGCACCACGAAAACTCTTGACGCTTGACAGTTGTTGACTCAGAGGGTACATCATGGTCTGGGAAGGTTTTATTGTGCCCGTCAGGGGGACGGGTGAGTTTAAATTACTGACCTTACTGTCGAATGAGCAGGCCTCACCCAGTATTTAATGTCGGCCGTGTGGTCTGGTGTTAAGGTACAAAGTCAGTTGGGGCTTTGACGGTATGACCGATGAGATGGTAAATTGCCGCTGGTTTACCGGTGCTTGATGCAGCCAGAGGTTGCTCCTTGGTCTGCTGCTGGTGCTATGGTTGTCGACTGGAGCTGGAGCGGGGTTTGGCCCATAGAGTGCTGCTGGCCGGGCTGCACTGGAAACAAGGGTTGGCGAGTCCCAGTGGTATGTCACGTCCCTGGTGGAAGTCATTAATTGCTGGGTGAGGTCGGCTGGCGTTCTTGGTGGGAGGCTGAAATAGCGTTCGTGAGAGAGCTGGGAGGCGAGACCTCTCCAGCTGGCTGGCGTCTTGAGCTTATTCCTGTGGGGTTACATTACAGAGGGCAGTTGGAACTCAGTTTCAGCTCCCATTTCCATCTGCGGCAGTAGTTACCTTTCTTTCATGCAACCTGGTACCACTTCGTTGTGTGTATGGCATAAGGTAGGTACAACTAACTGCCTCGCAAGAGGAGAGCAGGCAACGAGTTCCCTGACTCGGTGTAGTACGAAAGCAGCAGCCTGAACAAACCAGAGTCGTACACTGTGCTCCTCTAACTGGCGACATGAGGCGTGGTAGTTATAGAGGGTTGAGTTTCCTCTGGGTACCTGACCACAGTGGGTGTGGGTCCAAGTGTGGGCAGACCTCCAGACCCAGTCTATTACTCCCTCCAGCAACAGTACAGCATGGCGGAATGGAGTGGATCAACTGGACTAGCTATCTGACGTCTCTCTTGATTGAGTTGCTAATGGTTGGGGCTCTATTTTATTGCATACCAGGTGTAGACACAGATGGTTGTCGACTGTGTATGTTGTTGACTTCGTGTGGCTAGTTAAGAGAGTCCGCAGTCCTACACTAGGCTCTGTAATTGGAGTATCAAGTACGCTGTCTCCTGCTTTGTGTTGGCGGGTTGTCGTCTAGAAAATATACTCAGTGGTTCAGAGAGAGAAACACATTTTTATTCTGTGAGGAATAAACACGGTGGCCTGTACTACCACCTAACTGGTGCTGACTGGAAGTTAGAATACATAATGCCAGGTGAAGTGAACCTGGTCCTAAGCTTAACAAGGCAATGCGGCTTGGTACCTATGAAAATAACTGGCCCTATCTAACTTTAACCGTTGTCCAGAGGGGACCTACGGAGGTAACTACCAGAAGGGTAATGGTGGTGTTAACACTGCCAGATGGGACAGTGGTTGCCATTATCAGAAGGTTAGTGGCAGGGCAAGAGGGATTGAAGACATCATTGAAGTTTGTCGGAGCTTCTGGTAGGTTGGCAGGACTTTGAGGGCGGTAGGATGGTCCAGCATAAGAAGTGGTGGAACAAGCTGCTGGAGATGAATTGAGGTTCCTGGGGCTGCACACAGACATATATTCTCCTGCCCACGTTCCCTCTGAGATGCGGGTGTGGGGAGGGGGATAATGAGCCCCACTCCCAGGCAGATATGTGTTCTACCTCCATCCCTCCATTCCTTGGTCTGCTGTGGAACTAATGTGGCTTGGAGATGCATCCTGAACCGCTTGGCCGGTTGTTTGTTCACATTTTTGGGGAGGCGGACGTAACGTCTGTCTTCAGGTGAACAGTATAAGCTGAAATGTCTGTAATAGCCCGCGTCACAAGGGGCATGTCCTATAGGCACTCTCAGACGTGCCACCTTTTGCGATTTTTTGTTAAATGTATGGAAATCATACCCTTTTTACGATTTTACAAAAACGCCTTAATTTTTTCCGAATTCCGATACTGGAAAAATTTTTGAGGGAATATTTACTAGAGACAGGGCATTCAATTCTTCGATATCTCAATATTGGGACCTATCGAAAGTATATAGTATCACTACGTGCATATTGATGCATTTGTTCGATGCATGAAATGTTATATTTTCGACACATGAATGGTTTGGTCTACCATTTTCCTAATTGTTACAAAGAAACAGGGTTTTCGTTTTACAGTTGAGTTTACTAATTTCGGAAAGCAGTGTTTATTTAATGAATCAGGTAATTAATTTGTACCAATGGCAGAGAAACATGTAGTAAGAATTGTTACAGAACGTGTATTTAGTAGTTGCGAATAGGAATTACAGTCAGTGTGTATTGTAAATAACGTATTTTGAAACAGTCATTAAAATGTTTTAAATGTACATGGCCTAGAAAACCATTCTTTCAACTCTGTTTTGCAGTGTTAAAATAACACGTTTACTGTACAGAAAACTAACTTTGCCAAAAATATTTACGTCTGCAGTATGTTTAATATTCAAATTGGTTCTAAGGTAGGATTTCCAACAGCCAATCGGTTCCGCCCATCATGTGCCCATCTGTCGCATGTTCGTCCATCTCCCAGCAGGCCAATTTAGGCATAATTTACAACATTCTGTCGCGTCCGTCCGTCATCCGCCCACCTGTCATACGTTCGTCCGTCTCCTTGGTGAGCGATTTACAAAAAAAACTTTGTACGTCCGTCGAAAGTTCATTGCTGCAAACTGATAAAAACAAAACTGTTCAAATAGGGAAAAATTATCCACAAAAAGTGGAGATCTTTTGCGGTATTGTGTATCTAAGTACCAAAAGCAACCATACACATACGTAACAGGAATCACTAGATCATATTATTATTTTTACTATTGCAAAAAGGAGCTCGTGTTTCCAAACGTAATTATCAATCAATCTTCCGGAAAAATGTTACTTAATTTAATTTTACATTTACATAAACAAACATGTGAAAACAAAAGACAGCAAAAACTAAACACTGCACACACTACACAGCCTTGCAAATAACTCGGGATGAACGAGTAACAAAACGTGGAAGTTTGGAAGCCTGTAATTTCATCCGTTTGTCCGTCAAAAGTTAGAGCTTGCCAAGGTTTTGATGGATGGACGGATAGAATTAATGACCACCTCTGATTGGCTGTTGGTCACGTGATTGACGGACGGACACGACGGGTCATTGTAAATCCTGCCTAACTATATATTTATCACATGTTCTTTCGGTAAGGTTAAATCTTGACAGGTTATATAATAATTTGAGGCAGTGTCCGAATTGGCAGATTTAGTTGACAAAATATTCACGTGACCCGATTTTGTAAACAAAAATGACGACGTATTTCGTATTTTGCGGATTGTAGCAAAAATACAAAATGACAAAATCAGTGCCATGTATTTTTTTACTTTAAAAACATGCAAATAAGTAAATAAAATTATTTTTAAAACAAATACACCTAACTGTACATCAAATACAGTAGGCATGTTTTAAAAAGCAAGTAAGTGTTGTTCTATTTTTATATATTCCGCAATTACATTTTTTTAAAGTCGTTATTGCATCGTTTATTATTTTATTATTTATTAATGTATTCTTAGAATTTCAGTGATAATTGTAGAAATATTACGTCCATTTGAAGCATTGAATTTAGATAAAAATATTTTTCACTGTTAATGTAATAATGCATTGTCGCGAGTGCTAAACAAGTGACTGTTGACAACGTCGCAGTTGATGCCTACCAAATCATGAATTAAAAAATAAAAAGCAAATTTTCGACTCTTCCATTAGAAGAATGTGCAATTAAAAATGACAGTCTCATAAAAAGAAGTGCAAACAACGCCATCTCATGAATGACGTTAAACTAAAGTGTCTCCCAACTCCATCCAATCCGGTCAATAAAGTTAACGAAGCCCCAGCAGTATGACTTTGCCATAACAAAAACTAGGTAGGTTGGAATGGTATCCTACATTGATCACAGCACTCATTGCTTTCTTCATAGACAGAGCAGCTGTTTAACAAGAATACATTGCAGCCGCGCTACTTTCCAAAAACGGTCAAAATTTAGTGACCTTATGTTCGGTAATCTGAATGCAAGTACATATTTCAATTTTTTACGTGTGCGATTTGTGTTCACAACCGGTATTTCATATTTATTTTACATGTTTTGTGTGTGTACAATCTGTGAAAATGACCAACACAAAACAACAACAGAATAATAAATTTATCTTACTTCAGGTAACGATAGAATTGATATTGTTTTTCATCCGGCAATAAACAATTATCACTTTTCCTCTATCTTAGTTGACATGGGAGCATATGCACATTTTTGATATACAAGTTTTGGGTGTCATTTTTATTTTGCTTTGCATGTCATACTAAGCAAACACATTTCGATGATGTATAAGTCTTTGTTAGGGGAAATCATAGTTCTGGTCTGAAACACTGAACAAATGTTAGATCATATTAAATTTTCATTGTGAATTTATGGAAATTTTTTTACTTGGAATTGCATGTGAATGATAGGAAAATTAGTGCATGTGAAATTACAGCGGGCAGTTTACGTGTGTTTTAATTTTATTTATCCATTTCACTGATTGAAAACTTCAAAAGTTGGCAAGTCTGCACTCTGGTAGCTAGGAGTTCTGGGTTCCAACTCTACTTGATGTGACGTGGAGGTTCAGACAGTATAAGTATCACACGTCAGTCTACATTGGCATATATGCATATAAGATGTAAGTGGCAATGATTTGTTTTCATATGTTAATTTCAATAGTACACACTTAACAGTGAAGAGCCTGTTCGTCATACTTAGTTTTCTCACAAGAATGTGCTTGTGTGCAGGTCGAGCCTGGAGGAGACAGGCAAGAAGGTGGAACAGGTGCGTGCAGCTGGGGAGGAGGTGAAGAAGGCTCTCACAGAGCTGCAGACAAGGGAGAAAGTGGCTAAGGGTGCTCTGGGTAATGTCCTGCAATTGGATCAACTGCGCACTGAGGTCACCCAGATTGAGGAGCGCAGGGCCACCATGGCTAGCAGCGTCGCTGAAGGTTTGTCCCTTCTCCTGGCATTATTTAGTCAATTCTTGGTTCTTTTAACTTTTCTGAAGCCCGGCTAAGCTTACACTGACACGCTATTCCTCCACCTCATGCAAAAAAGCTTAACTAAGTCTAGAAAATTACACCATAGGTGGAAACTCAGTTTAGTATTATTATGAATGGAAACTTATTTTGAATATATGTAAAATGTCAATATAACCCAAAAGTATATATTATGTTACTTTGGAATGTCTATTTACAGTTTTTCAGGTAACTGTAAGAAATTTTCCATACAGTATTCCAGTAGATGAGGATCTATCATGTACATCAATAAAATTCAATTTCTAACCTTATTCAACGTCATGTTGAGTAAAATAAGAGCTGTGCATTATTGTTAGAGGTATGATTTCATGGTAAATTGTGATAAAACAAAATATTACCGAAATACCAATTAAAATGCAAAATAACATGAAATACGGACAAATGTGTGGTATCTCACGAAATTAGGCTCAACTGCTGCCCTTTTGAGTCAGCAGTTGCTGTTCTTATTCCAAGCACTAAACATACAGATTGTCACTCCAGATAGAAAAAGGTAGGAAGGGAGATGCTACCCTGCTGTGAGATAATCATCTATGGGAATAGGGAAGAGAGTGGAAGAGAGAGAGTGGTAGGGTGGTCAGAGGGGGAGGGGAGAGGAAGGGAGAGGGGGTGTGTGTGTGTGTGTGTGCGTGCGTGTGTGTGTGTGTGTGCGTGCGTGCGTGCGTGCGTGCGTGCGTGTGTGTGTGCGTGTGTGTGTGTGTGTGTGTGTGTGTGTGTGTGTGTGTGTGTGTGTGTGTGTGTGTGTGTGTGTGTGTGTAATGCCTCTCCCATTCCATTGTGACCTGCATTGTAAGAGATTATCATCTACAGGATGACCGAATTAGCAGCTTTGCAGGTGTCACACTTCAGCTCCACCTTGTTATTTCAGTATAAAAAATTATTTATAAGTAATAATTCTGACATTCATAATCCGGGAACTTGCAGTGCTTCAATTTTTGTCTCGGTAAAATAAGAGAGTGCTGTATTTAAAAACTATACATATTAATAATTTTAAATTTTCTGATTATGAACGAAACTAAATTATGCTAAAAAAATATCATAAATACACAACCGTGCAGATTCAATATTTTTTATTTGATAAGTTTAAAACATAAATTGCTTAAGTTGCATTGACCTAAATTAAAAAATATTTTTCTAAAGTATATTTTCAATGCTGCTTGTACACTCTGATTTTGAAGAATTAATGTTGAAGCGTGCAGTCAAGCACTTAACTGAGTGCAGAGGGATGGAAATTGAATGAGAACTCAAAGTTACAAAACGCTCAACCATCCGGTATTGGGTTTGGATACATCCTGTACCTGACACTGTTGGAACCAGCTATGGTCGGTGAGTTGAGGGTTCAGACTTCAGATGTCAACATGGAGGGATGTACACTAAATCAAATACTTCATCTACGGAGTCACCTTAAAGGAAAAAGCACACAAGACCCGGGCTAGCTCTAGAAGGTGTTCAACCCACACTAGGGTGAGAGACACTGAGTGGGGTTAACTTGGTGGCGCGAGGGGCTTTGGTGACTTGGAGATACTGACCCCTATGAATACCTTAAATTTAAGCACACTCTTATACACTGCACATGTGCTAGTGGTTTGGGTGGCCTTCAGTCTCTTAACAGTGAGTTTCACATAAAACACGTCCAGAGGCAAACAAATTAAACACTCTTTGGTAAGGTGCCAGCGTAGATAGTAGGTCGAGTAGGTTTCCGTAATGGAACGAAGTTTTCAACAGTGGGAGGAACACCACTTTTGCAGGTTACCTCAGGATCCACAGGTTTGGGAGCTCTTCTCGGTTTCGTCGATGCTGCGGCAGTGGCCGGCTGTGTAACAGCGGCCAACTCCGGTTGCGGCCAAGTGGTGCTCCGACTGTTGAAAGTGGTGTGTTTTGGTCTAGGAGGGATGGTTGTGTATTCAGGAGCGAGTTCTACGTCTGTATACCTAATAACTCTATACCACTATGTGGAGTCAACAAATGCTTCAAGGATATACGTCCCGGTATTCGGGTGAGTTATTCAAATAGAAAATTGCCTTCTTTTGGTTCTGTATTACTTTGCTCAAGTAGTTTTCTTTCAATCTGATAAAATTCCCGTTTAAGACGGTTCTTAGTGCCTGACTTCAATGATTTCGTCATGAGGCCAACCTAGTAATGTAACTCCAATAATGTTTGAAATAGTCACACAAGAAATTATGTACGTGCCGTGAAGCCAGGTATAAGGACGGTCCTACAGTGTACATCCGGGCAAACGACAATATCCTACATGTCTTGCCGCTTAATCACATCTGTCCATTCACAATTCTGAAGGGTTATACAGCAGATTACGTGAGCAGCCAAAGTAGCAGGGTGTATTGAGTTCCTAGTGAAGGGCTCCCCCGAAGATTAGCCACTGCAATACCCTGAGTATTACCTTGGCTAAACTCGGAATACCACTCGGTGTTACTTCTATTTGCTGTTAGGATATATGTGTTGCCAACGTTACTTCACGTACACAAATTAAGTGAAGAGTAAGAGATTTCAACAGCTCTTAACACCGGGGTCTCGAGAGCCAATGTGGGTGATGGAGGTGAGTATGGAACAGTGCCGGAATTAAAGGTTGGGGAAAACAGGAGATCACTGAGAAAACTCGCTGACCAACGGCATTGTCCGGCACGATTCCTACATGCAAAAATCCAGTGTGACCTGGCTGGGGATGACGAATTAATATGCTTAATATTTAATTGCAAATTTAATTGAGAAATTACTTGGGGCTTACTGTGATTAAAATACACAAGGGGTGCAGGGTTTACTAAATCTAGTAAATAAAAAGCGTTCAAATTCAATGGGAGCGTGGTTTTAATATATGAACGTAAGAAATCACAGTAAAGCGAGAATATTAATAAAATATCAATAGCAATGGTTTCTACCATAAAAATTAATTTATAGTGTAATAATAATACAATACTAATTAACTTGCAGAAGTTAAGATAACTAGCTGTGGAACATAGCCCCTCTTGGGTTTTGTTGGGGAAGAGGTTACTACACTGACCACCCTCTCGGTTTTGTCGGAAGAGAAGGAATCAAACACCAGAGTGAGGCGGATTGAGATGGATTCCCTCCCAGGGAATTCAACCATCCTCGTGGCTAGAGTTGCCAAAGGGACGCCAGCGGTCCCAGGTGTGTGAATGGAAGATAAGGTGGTGATTATACGAGGGTGTTGGTGGCGGTGGATGATCTGGCTGGAGCTATGGGGTTATCCGCAGTGACCTTTTCGGTCGGCATGAGGTAATATAGTTGGCTGGGGGTTGGATTCCACGTGGTTTGGGAACGACCTTCGGTTGGAGTCGAACCCGGATGGTTTTCCCCGATGCCAACTTTATTACACAGCAGTTTGGCAGATCCACCGTTGGCGGGTGTTGAACCCTTACTAATTTGCCTGAGGCTATCTTTATGATATGTACTTGAGCTGGATGGATCCACCTTCTGGGTCTACTCCAGTGAACTCCAGCCTAACAAATGGTCCAGCGGGGACTCTTGTGTGGGCGGTAAAATATACTTGTAGGACAGTGGTACACTCTCTGGTTCAATGTGCAGCAGCTCTATTTGACTAGGGTTCACAATGATTATTTCTGTAGCAGCCTACTGGTGTAAAGTGCACATCGCTCTTGGTGCTTCATGCGGTTCTTAACACCACCGTGTTTATTGTGCATCTCAGAGCAGCTTTCTACCTCTCTGCAGATGTACAGTCCTGGGGGTACAACTTTGATGGTCGCACCAAGGCCCTGTTGTATAATGTGCAGTCTGTTAAATAGGACTATGTCGAGTAACAGCCGAGGATACACTGGAAATCTGGGAGCAGCGGTATGCCCACCGTGGGCTCTAAACCAACTTGCAGGCTCCGTCTCCTGTGGAGTTCAGTGCACCTCACAACTGATTACCGACATGGTAAATTGTTGCACGGATTACCGTAACTACACTCAATTAAAACAATAGAAATGAAAGATGGGGAAACTATGGCTAAAATTACAGTAAGTGAGACAAGGTTTTAAATTCACACAATATCTATTACTGTAAAATGGAAATGTGGAAAGTCCCGGCTGACTGATACAAACTAAATTAGCTAAATTATTAATTGTGATAATTACTAGCTGAAACAGGTGAAGGTAAGCCTGAGAAAAGTAATAAACAAAACACAAATTTTCTTAGATACGCAATTCACAGCGTGTTACTATAGTTTGGGGTCTGACTAGGGGAACACTAATGTTGTGACCACCTACTACTGCGGGAGTTGAAGGAAGTTGACTGTGGTAAAGGGGTAGTGGGTGCAGGGATTCGGATTTCCTTTGGAGAGAGAGCTGAAGCCTTGCGGTCAGCTGGTGTAGGTGAACCTTCACACGCTGGTGGACTGGAGAGGTTGCGGCATTCACAAGCTGGTGGACTGGAGAGGTTGCGGCATTCACAAGCTGCTAGCTTGAGAGGGTTATGCCTTCACATGCAGCAGGCAGGAGTTCGAAGCCCTGTTGCTGGCTAAGGAGGGGAGAGAGAATCTTTGCAGACTTGGAAGAGCTCACTTACCTACTTGGCCGGTGAGCCTGGCATCTCTGCTGGAGTGTGTTGCTGGACTTCCTTATATACTAAAAAATCCCTTGATCAGCAATCGTTCAGGGTGCGGGAAATAGAGTATCCTTCTAGCGGAGGGGTAGGTTTATCAGGGTTGCTGGAGCACCGCTCATTTCGTATCTTCCTCCTTGGAGGCGACAACAAATTAAAACACCTAATCCTGAGGCTGGCTGGCTGTGAGGTCAGAAGGTTACAGTGGTGCTGCCATCTCAGGGGTTTGTTGGAACTTCTTCTGTGGCTAAACTGAAGGATAGAGGACTATCAATAATATTTAATTTATTCATGAGGGTGGTGCTTTCATGCGGGATTCCGGGTGGGCGATGCAGTTTGTAATTAAGCGTATTAATTACTCTTACATATGCGGCCGTCTAATGCTTGGAGTCTCGTTGCTTGATACATGTAATCAAATCTGTCATTGTTAGAGACCTGAAAAAGTAGGTGTTATTTTTTTGAAAAATATGTGTTATTTTTTTGAAGAAAAAAAAACAAAAAAAAAGGTATTATTTTTGTTAAAAATAGCTGTTATTTTCTTGCTACAAAAATGAAGATTTATCCATGAGAATTGCTCCAATTTTTAATGTACTCTTTATAAAGACATACATAATTTGAGATATCTCACTATATTCATAAAACCTGAAATTGGCAATGTTATTCCTATTGATAAACAGTGTTTTCTATCTATTGTTATTTCCGTGCAAAAATTCCTACCTCCCAGAGAAATATACAGTTATGGTTTTAATACAGACAATGGTTTATCAACAGACAACATTGAGAACAAGTTCAAACTTTACGTAAGATTTTGTATTTGGCCTATCACCTGGAACAGACGGTCGCAATGCACTGGCAAGGGCATACTGTTTCATGAAAAGAATAATGTAAACAATTTATACACAACTATAAAAGCACTCTTTAAACAAATAATAAAAAGTGCCTTGTACAAACAGCAAAAAAATTAGAGAAATCTGCGTATACATTTTTCAACTATCGAAACTTTCAACAACAGATTTTTTCGTTAGGCCCGCTGACAAAACTTTTGTTTCTTGAAAACCTCATGTTTTTTACCGCATATATTTATAGAGAATGTGTATGATAAAAATACAGTTTACGGGATGAATACAAGTTTACAATACGTGATAAATCGATTCACTCACTCTCACACGCACACGCCACACCCCCTCTCTCTCTCCCTCCCCCCTCCCCTCTTCACCTCTCCTCCCCTCCCCCCCTCCCCCCCCCCTCCCTCTCCCCACCCCACCCTCCTCTCCTCTCCCCTCCCCTCCTCTCCTCTCCCCTCCCCTCCTCTCCCCCCCCTCCTCTCACCCCTCTCCTCTCCTCCTCACCCCTCTCCTCCTCCTCTCCCCTCCCCTCCCCTCTCCTCTCCCCTCCCCTCCCCTCTCCTCTCCTCTTCTCTCCCCTCTCCCTCTTCTCTCCCCTCTCCTCTTCTCTCCTCTTATCTCTCTCTCCTCTCCTCCTCTCTCCTCTCTCTCTCCTCTCTCCCTCTCAACACAGCACCGCTCGTTTTGTAAAAGGTAAAGAATTGTTGGTTAAAACGTGACGATGATACAATATGAATGTAAACACAGCGTGAATTCCATAGATAACATGGTGCTTGGTGGACGTGAACACTACAAGGGTGTGTTTTCCTAATGAACAAACTTTTGCAGGGCTGCAAGTAGAATGTTCAATCAAAGTGATGCATCATCACTTGCGCTCATGTTCTGTATGGACGTAAATTCACGTGGTGGGAAGTAAATATGTTTTTGTTTAAGGCGATAAATCGAAGAAATCCATTGGCCAACTTATGCATGCATTCGTATTCTGATATCCAAAAACACATCAAATACGTTTTAAGAAGCAACTATGTGACGTAAAACAATAACAATTCGCGAAAATACTACAGGATTTTGTACAATTTGTGCATTACAGCTGAAATTCTCACAATTCGCAATTTTTCATATTTAATGTTAAAATTTGTGTTATTTTTCGCTTTATCGCATTTGCTAATTTTTCAGGTCTTTAGTCATTGTTTATGACTTGCTCCGAGCTCTGGCTGCTCGTGGATGGGGCGAATTCGCCCGTAGATAGCGCATTTGCACTGCGCAGCATGTTGGCATGCTTCAATCTGCCACCTCTTGAAGCGACAAAGACCCATCTTGTTGAATCGACTAGTATTTCAGGTGTGGGAGGCGGTTGCCTCAATCGTGTATGGTCAGTTGCAGTTCTAGGCTAGCGTCTCTTCTTTCCCCGATGCGTTTCTTCACTCATGTTTCTTATCAAGGGAGGAAGAGCTTTGGAAAGGAAAAGTTGCGGGAACAAGTCATTTGTTTCGAACCTAGGCCTTCCTAGTTCGAGGGCAGTTTACATACTATGGAAAAAAAAATCTCTTAAATATCGGTTTGTACAAATGTAGCTTGCACAAAATAGTTTTACGTGATTACATTTTTACTTCTGTCCTCAAGAAATAAAAAGGTGTAGCTAACGGATGCATAATGATATTTCATCCCACTCGCAGAGGATTACTGGCGAGGAAGGTTTACTGTGGCCCCTGCGAGACAAAGTTAACTGGTCTGATTTTCCAGCTATTGCTGTCGCACAGTAACCAATTTACGTCTATTAAAAAAAGAATATGTAGAATTCTTACACATTGTAAACTATTCTAGGTTACATGGTTTATCACTACTTCGTCAAACATGGGTTAAAACAGTTAAGTAAGCTTACGTTGGTAGTTACATGATTCCCTTTTATAGTGGGAGATTAAGAGTGTTGATATCAGTTGTTTGGATTCTTACAAACTAGGATACAGGGTATACGCACGTAGTTATTTTAAGATTCGTTATTCTTCAATTAGCAAGGGGTATGTAACAAGTAGGTGTGTGCCTCCTTGTAAGGTTACATAAAATTTATGCTCTGCTGCGTGAGCATGACACGGGGTTGCTTAATACTGTTGGCGCTGGCCTCAATTACCTCACAACATAATAGGGGTTTCACTAATGTGAAAAGTTTTCAACGTGTTCATAGGGGCGAGATACTTCTCGTAAATAAACCAATTAACTGGGCTAAACGAATAAACACTTCTCTTACTAACTATTACGTTTTATACCTGGGCGGAGGTTCTCAATACCTCGGACCAACTAGCCTAACCTACAAGATTACAAAATTCTCATATTTCCCTCTTTGAGGTTATAGGTGGGATTACAAAATAACATTCTTACTAGCTATCACTACTTGCATACATGGGTGAGAGGTTTTTTTTCTCTAACTTAAACTGACTAAAGCTAAACTACAACATTCTCACTATCCTCCTATTGAGGTTACGTACGGGTGATTACAAAATTCCTACTCTCTAATACTTTGGCCTATCAGGTACAAGAAGTGAGTTTACTCTCTCTACAACACTTAGGGGTATGCATAACCAATCATGGTTAATTTATGCATGTTAGTAGCCTCACTGGCAGAGAGACGAGAATAGACTTTCCGTGGCTGTAGCATGCGTGGTTATCTCACTCATACAGAGTAGTTAAGCTTACGTGAGTGGCACTGGCGGCGGTTACAATTTACACAGAACGAGAATAGATTTCTCAGCGTTGACATACATCTCATAACACAAAAATGGCTCTTAACACATACAGAGATTACGCTACAGATAACATTTTCAACTCATACTAAGACTACAGATTATAGGGGTCTTCATGCTGAGGAAAAATTACTACTAGGCCTACACAACTACGTTGATTACATAATTCAGTGTCAATGGTAAGCTCCACTTACACATATCTTATGGGGGTCTTGTTGCTCTAATACAAGGGTTTCACCTTAGTGAAAAAAAAAAGTTTTACTTTAAATTAGTTGACGTAACAAGAAAAATACAAAGTGTTATCTTAGGTACGTGACCTCTAGACAAAATACACATTCTCAACTTCCTGCTGTATTTAAGGCCACGGGAGAGTGTCTCTTACGCTAGTTGCAATTCAACACCTTTAAAATTTAAAATTTTTTTGAAGGTTGGGAATTTCCTGGGTGGTGGTTACGGCATCCTTACAGCGAGCTCTCGCCTCATGCTCTTACACAAATCACAGGGGTTCGTTAAACAATATCAACCACTCTCATTGTGAGGAATGGAGAGGGTTACGTTGTGATTATGTTCACAGACCTACTGAGAGGCTTCAATTACGCGTTTACACTTCCAAACAGTGCTCACAGAATTCAGGGGCGTTACGTTAATGTGTCGTACTTCATTTCAGATAGTAATAAAATTTTTACGCATGCCGCTTATACAACTAATCTAATACGATTACTACTCATCGTCAAGAGAACCTCTTCCACCACTACAGACGTGACACGTCTACCCTACAGGTAACAGGGACTTATGAGTGTATTATCTTCACCTGGAGGATACACAACCTGGCTGGCATGCCCCCCTCCCTTCCCCCTGCTGAGAGCCTACAAGGTGCCTAGACCTCGGGCAAGGCCAAGCGCCACCGACAAGGCATGAAGAAGAAACGCTGACCAGAGTTTTCCCAAGCCAACCAGGGCAGGAGGACGTCACGCCTTCCCCTCACCCTGTGCTGGCAGCGTACAAGCTTCCACTATATAAGTCAGGATGCTGCCAGGCTCGACAGTCATTCTTGTTCTTCTCTCACAACATCCCACAGCACTGCTCAGTGCTGGAACCTCCAGAGAACTTTGAAGCATTGAGAATGCCACCTGTGGCTAGTTCACCATCGATGACTCGTCAACAAGCGAACACACTCGCCAACACGTGAAATTCACTTTGTCTCCTCAAGACACCTTTCTTAGAAATGTTTAGAAGTATTTTTTTTTTTCTCATTTAGATATTTCTTTCCCGCGTTTCCATTAGAACCATGTCGTCAACACTGGCCATCATAGTAACCTTCAGCACTCATTTGCCTGGTAGGAAGTAGCAGGCTTCGCATGTTTATTGAAACATCAGTAAACATACTTTTGTTTCCTACCTTACAGACTTTATTTCTTAGAGTATCTGTCTGTTTTCCTGCTAGACACGGATTGCTACGTACACCATTAACAAGAACCGGGTTCTTGATATAACCGAATTAACTTCAACAGCGGGCGCCCTTCAGGGGTCCGTCATATTTCTACACACCCATTAGACGGCCATCTGTTGCTTTCAAACTGCCACAGCACTGTACCAGTGCCGGCCGAGGGTCAGCAAGCCAAAACTGGACCTAGCATACTGTGAGCAGAGACTCGATACCTTATGACCACAGGCACGGTTGTAAACGTAAGGAACAAAACGCAGCGTTCCTTGCCGCCAGACAGTTGAGTGCACTTCCTCAACCTACACCGGAGTGACAGGTGGAACGGGACTGCATGGCCCAACTCAGGAACGTGTCAGTATCGACTGCTCCAGTAACTATCTTATTTGTATCTCCGTGTCTACAAATTCATCCCTCATGCCATCCTGTGGTCAAAGGATTGTTAACTAGCACAGCTATAGGATTAGGCTGCAATAACATCCACTTCTGGACCCACGAATCTCACCTGTGGAACCTCCAGCTTGGCGTGGGCCAAGCTTGCTATGGCTGGGTAAAATCCACCATGACTATGGCGCCCAAGAAGCGGTAGTAAATACGCACTAACCCAACACCCCTCATCTCCTGCCGCCTATTTAATCTAAACCACCCTGCTGTTGGTTTAGCATACAAAATCCTCGACCATCGTGCCGAGTAGCCTATCCAGGCACGCGTCAGTTTCATTTCTTATTAAATGCTTGTTTTACGTGAGTACTTGTGGGAGATGTTCAGGGAAAAGGTAAACATCAACTTTTCAAACTTCTTAAGGTTTTGACACTATGTCCTCTGCCAAACAAAACTCTCTTGTTAGCTAACTAAGGACCAAATTTTCTTTGATAAAAATTTTAATTTCTCTTACTTTTACTGTATTGGTGCCCATTGATAGGAGTTTGAGTACATAATTTGGACACTTTTATGTGTGGGGCCTTGGTTCCTATCAGTGTAATTATTTTGATTTCAATTCTCAACCTTAGAGAAAACAAGTTACAAGGTTACAGATTACACAAACAAAATTTACTCTTAGGTGGTGATGCAGATACATCTCATCGCACTGCCTATCCTAACTGGCTAGGTTTTTTTTTTCTCTGTAGCATTGACACTTAGCCTTTGCTTCTAAATAACTACGAGTTCTTGCATTCTCAGGGGTTTGTTGGAACTTCTTCTGTGGCTAAACTGAAGGGTAGAGGAGTATAAAAAAATATTTAATTTATTCATGCGGGTGGCGCTTGCGTGCGGTATTCTGGGCGGGCGATGCATTTCGTAATTAAGTGTGTTGATTTCTCTTACGTGTGCAGCTGTCCTATGCTTGGAGTCTCCTTGCTCGATACATGTAACCAAATCTGCCAATGACTTGCCCCAAGCTCTGGTCGCTCGTGAATGGGTCGAATTCGCTCATAGAGAGTGCAGCATGTTGCCATGCGGCAGTCCAGAAAGAACTATATGGGGTCTGTCCAGAAAGGACCTCGCATTATGCAATTGGGTTACTCTACTCAAGCGGTAGAGTGGCGTGGCAAGGGCCTTAAAAGGGCTATGTCCCCGTGACCTTGAGGTTACCTGGACAGAGTGGGATTAAGGAGAGTGTAGGTCAACTTAGGGGGCGCTGGAGGTTCTTGACAACTGTTGTTGCTGAAGACGTCCTTTAGAGGAAGATGGCCTCTCGGACAGCGTCGTTGTCGTGGTAGGCAGCGCGGCATAGGAATGCTGGTCCTAAGTCAGGTGCTCTTGATCTTAGCAGCCTAGAGGAGTATGCAAGACAAGGTAACCGCTGTGTATCCAACAACTCCACCCTTCTCAGCCTCTTCAGAAGTGGTTATGTGACTCTGGCGAGTCACCCCAAACAACTACTCCAGCCGCCGATTTATCATCATTGAGGCTAAGCCTCTCAGCGCGGGGGAAGTACAGACCGAGGCCCTTGTCTTCCCAAGCGGTAGTCATTTGAATGGATCAGGGTTAGGGGCAGCTAACCCACCCCGCCCTGATCCCCCATAATATAGGCACTTTAACCTGGCACGCGCGGCGCTCGCATGTCAGGAGTGTGGTTTTGTGACCCAGTATAGCCCCTGGGCCACGGTAACTACTCAGGCATGGGATTGACTCCTCTTTTATAGTGATCTCTGTCGATCATGGATGCTTTGAGGGGTGCGGGAAGCTTGGCCCCACCTATAAGGGGTGGAGTTTGTGATGTCATGTGCATGGAGCAGGGGATGCCTTATCTTGCCTCTTTGCTCAGCGCCTGGGGTGCAGAACTTCCAAGCTAAGGGTGCTCGTATAGGCCATGACCCTCTGTGATTGGGCCGCATCTCCGGCGTCTCCAAATTCAGACTGCTGCACTCTTCTACTGGAGAGTGCGCTGAAGTAAATAACTTTTGTGTGGGCAGGGCGATGGCGTGGCGGTTGCAGTACAAACTAGGAGCACGGGGTTGAAGTGTGTTGAGACTCTGTCTATGTAGAGGAGATTCCCCATGTCCTGCTTCCAGTACTGGGGTTAGACTTTCCCATGAAACCAACCATCTCAGATGGGGCAAAGTCATGATTCTGTAGGGCCCTCTATCTAGCGCGGATTTCGTCATGCGTCAATGTGTAATTCATTTTCCTAATGTTTTGTATCTTTACTTAAAACATCAAATAGTACATTGTGTGATACTGACTTCAACACAGAATTTCATCAGCTTCCCAAAATACTTTTAGTGCTAGTAGAAGTCTTTCAGACTTACTCATATGTCCATTGTATCGGTACCAGATATCGGTTGTATCGGCAAGGAAGTATTGGCTTGTAACAGTATCTGAAAAAATCTGTATCGGCTCAGCACTAATTATATATACAAATTTACTTTGGCACTGTAAATAATGTAGAGACGTGCAAGTCTCTGCAATATCGAGAAAAACTCGAGATCAAAAAAATTTCTTGATTTTGTCTCGAGACAATTTTTAAATCTCGGAAACATGCAACACGCGCACATAAATACGTTAAGTATTTTTTTGTTGTGGCATAACAAAATGTAAACAAACACATTCCAAAGATTACACAAGCAGTAAAACATGCACTTCGAAATAAGCTACAGGAGTTAGTAGGGGTGTGTGGGAAAGCAAAATTACCCTTTGAGAAGAAGTCGGGCAGGAAAAATTTTTTCACTCAGGAAATCGGGAAGAAATGGGAAAAAATGTCCAATTGATTTGATTACAAAATTAATCAATTTGTATTTAGAGTTAGACACTGCAACATCATAATACAATTTAGTCAAGAATATCGTGAGTTAAAAAAAAAATGAAATAATAACCTTAAATTAAAAATACACCAACAGTGTGTCTATTATGATGCAAATACATAAACTCATACAACATAATTTTATTTAAAGAAGCATTGGTTTTCATGTAAAAGCACTAATTCTTCTACATGCTGCATTGTCAATGTTTCTCATTAAAAAAAAACAATGTTTCCAGCATCAGGGAATACACATCACTGGCAGTCTCAGTGGCTGGGATTCCCAAATACCCCACGGCAAGGTTGCTCAGTTTTAGCAGAGTAACTTTATTTTCTTTCCGCCAATCTAAGGGATTTTCTTTTCTTTTTAACAGTGGTGCGTTAAAATACGAAGAGATTTCTGTATTTTGTTTGTCATGGAAGCCTGCAGCTAAACTGTCAAAGGCATACCAGAATGATGTGGAGTATGTTTCTGGCTGAGCGTCTTGTTTAGCTGTAAAAATTGAAATCAAAATTACTGTAGCACAGTAATAATTTTAAAACATTCTTATTTCAGGATAAAAGTGAAAAGAGGTGTGAAACCTAGGTTATTAGATATTTTAAAAATATTTTAATAAAACTAATTAAAGTTGACAAAGCCATTGGTCAAAATAAGTTATTGATAAGGATCATTTATCATGGCATATATATATATATATAAGAGCTGGGTGGGATAGATCATTTGGGCTCGGGAAAATTTTGAGGGGGAAAATATAATTTCCCGCGGGAAACGGGATGGGAATGGGATTTTGTCGGTACACTAGAAAATTAACAAAAATGTAGGTACAAATAAAAACTTAAGGTTAATGTACTACCAAACTGTTTTTTTCAATATTTTAGAGCAAGCCTTGCATTTTACTGACTTATTCTTTGGCATTTTTTTTTGTAAAAATGCCAAATTGGCATTTTAAAATTCTCACCACAATTTTTTATAACCGTATTGCTTCTAACGAGCTACATAAACAAACTGTAGTGTGAGTAAATAAAACATTAAAAACAAATGTAAAAAAATGTTTAGTACCAAATTAACATGTCATAGGTATAGGTTACTGCACTACAAATTACACAGTATTTAAATTTTAATTTAAAACCACAAGTTTTTTGATAAAAAATAATATCTGAATGAAAATTTAATCGTTTTGACGCGTGCCATTTAAGTCCGACTGACACGTATGTGAAGGATTTTTCCGCTAGACCAAAAGCAGGGTGGTTTACTCTGTTTCTACGGTACGTGGCGAGGGGTGTTTCCTGTTACTTACTTATTCCGTAGTTGTGGATGTTGCGGTTGAAGGGGGGCTCACCCACTAGCAGCGAGCTTTTCTACTCCGAAGCTGCAATTCCAATTGTAGGCTTCATGGCTCTAGAAGTTGGGGTTTGCCCATCCGCATCTGGTCTCTGTTCAGTTTAGCAACCCTCTTATCACTGGGTGGCACGAAAGGTGAATGCGAATGCACGGTGACAAGAAGATTACTGGTTCTGAAGCATGCACTACTGCTTGTCATATAAGTTGGGCGGCGCAGTATCGTTCCGCCTGCCTGTCCTGCGTAGGATGAGGTTATACTATCCACGGATTAATAGCAATGTGAGCCAGGTATTGCTCACTACGCCTCTTGCCACTCCTCACCTTGTAAGGCACAGGGCACACCGGTCTAACAGCCTACACAGTACACTTAAACAGGAACTGTAATTAAAGTCTAACCCAATAGTGACTTGCCGGCATGAGCTCGATAGGAGTCCCCACTGATCCTCCACGCATGTTGTCTGATCAGGGACGTGATGCCATGTGGGCCACCAAGCCTCTACTGGTTGTGCGTTCGCACCGGGTTGGGTAGCAACCCCCAGGTTAAGGTCACTTCAGCACTACCTTAGTGCTCAAAGTGAGAGATAACCTGAGCTTGTAGACCCCCCCCCCTCCTCCCTGCACTAAGGTGTTTCTAGTGGTTGGGACATTGCTATTTCTCCCCACCAGCACTGACTTAGTGCTCGGGGGTTGGGAAGAAATGGGTAGCCATCTAATGTGGATGTCAGTACTCTGGGTTCCTGTTGGCGGTGCATATCGTATTCTGTCCCTGACCATCACACAGACAAGTACCCTGTAAATGAAAAGCAGAAGGGTAGTGAACAATGGGCGTTTATTGGAGATGCAATAAACACGTGACCTGTGCTACCTCCTATCAGACCGTGAATAGCTGAAGGTAACTGCGGGTCCAGGTGTAGGGGACCTGGTTCTAGTAAAAAGGGGAGTAGCTGGTTCTAGACGAATGTAAGAGTATTTAAAGTTAAACTGGCTAAGAAAAGGTTGTCTTGAGGAGATAAAGTGAAGTTAATTATATGTGTACGTGTTCAATGGATATTGATACGTTGTGAGTAGCCACTGGGGGCGTATTCGAAGCTTCCGAAGTTCCCGGAGGTCCCAGCACTGAATTAGTGCTCTGGGATGTCACGAGAGAGAGTGCGAAGAATGAACTGCCCGACCCCGGCAACGTTTGGTCTTATATAGGTGAAGCTTGTAGGCTGCCGGCGCTGGCTGCGGGGAGGGCGAGTCTCCTGCCCTGGTTGGCATGGGAGTCAAAAAACTCTAGTCAGCATTTCTGCTTTGTGCCTCGTCGGCGGCGCTCGACCTTGCCTGGTAGCAGATGGCTTGTAGGCTCTCAGCGCGAGGCAGGGGGGGCGTCATGCCAGCCGGGTTTCGTAACCTTCAGATGAAGAGAATATGTTCATAGGTTCTTGTTGCGTGGTAGAGTAGCTGGCCGAGAATTCATATGGAAAATTCTCTCTCCTGTAGTACTGGAAGTAGGAACAATCGGCGATGAATCTTAATCGTTGTTAATTATTAGGTTGAGCGGCAAGTGTCAGTGTTATATCATGGAATCGTACATATGGGTGATTAGCAAAATAAAAACCCAAGCAGTACTTTTCTAACGACTATAATTGTGCGACATCATATGTCAAGTGACGTGCTGGCAAATTACGTATCACCTTAGATGAAGATATTTCACGTTCTGCAACTGTTCGGCCGTGTAACCTACAAGAATAAGAATCATGTGGCCGTAGAAATGTACTATCATTCCGATTTTTAGCTTACATGGAAATGAAGTTGCATCCCCACCAATTTAAATGTGATTTTACATGTGTACGTTTGATATCCCTTTCGGCCCACAATGGAATTATTTAGTAGCTTTTCTAAGAAGTTCATAAACGTAAACAAAGTTAAGAGTGTGTGAAAATAATGGCCCTGCTACAACAATTGCCATGTCTCCTGTCCTCGGATGTCCTCATTCCTGTATCCTTGCTGACGTCACGAGATTCGCACAAAATATGCTGCTACACTAGATGTCCTAAGCTACCTCAAGAGGTAGGTTTCGAAAATTGCTACCAGGTAGCAATAAATGCTTTGCACCATTTCTTTTATATTTGTTTGTTTAGATTCACGAGTATTTGGCTGGTATAAATTTGAGTTGTTGATTTGAAGATGATTTTGATTATTATAGTATTTTATCTATATTGTTTATCAGTTATTTGAACATGTTTTCTTTATATTCGCACTATGTTTTTATCCAAAATTAAGTTTGTTCATTGGCATAAATTTTCCCAAAATTTTTCATTTCTGAAATTCCATTTTTTATTGGATAATTCATGTTGTAACTGCAAGGTGCATATTAATTATTTACAATATTAGTCGCGCTTGGCACTTGCACACTCCACATTTGCTTCAATGTCTATGTTTACAACTTTTTAAATTTAGTATTACAGATTACACACATATTTTCCTGTTAAGTTAATTCTTCCATTAATGATTCAGGGCCGGGGACAACCAAGAACAGGGGGGACAAGTGAGGACAAAAAATTAAAAATTGACCAATATGCCAAGGACAGAGGGCAGAGAACATGTGAGGACAAGCGGTGACATGGTTCATGATGTCACCTGATCACGTGGGCCAATCAGTGCTCGCTACCTCAGAGAGTACTGAGGACAGGTCAATTGTAGCAGGGCCCTAAAAGTCTTATTTCATAGCTATCTCGATTCTTAACAAAATGGGCTTAAAATTCCATATCTTACTTTCTTAATGCTTGTGAGCAGTGTGCATTAATTCAGTCGATAAAATGTGTTCAGAGGAAAGTGTTTATTCATGCACGACTGAACACCATTATATCAATAAAATCTACTTTTGTTTTAAAAATATATATGGCCTACTTCACATTTCTAAAACTAGTTTTTTGCTTTCAAAGCGATGCAGGGCAGAAAAAATACCATTTGCGCAATGGAAATACCATTTATTATGTGGAATGAGCAGTTTTTTATTTTAGGAAGGCCCACTGAAGTTTATTTACATATGATGGCCGGTGGCAAACTTTGTATGCATTACATTTATATGAAACCATTAATACTCATAGGTACGTTGACTTGCATTTATTCATTATTTACTAATGCTGGCAAGATAAGGGCCATCTAGGCCTTCTCTTACATGTGTGTTGTAGGACACAGAAATAATAGCAAAATAGCCTAAATTATTTTTGTCCCAAAAAATTTACGGAAAAATATTCCCCACCCGACCTTTTTGGAAAATATATTTCTTGAATTTTTCCAGAAAAGTCAGGATCCTGCCCAGCTCTAATATGTATGTTTTCAATGTTATCTCATATTTCTCTTTTGAACTTTTTGGAATTTCGTATGAATATGCTCGCACTGTTCAAGTGTTATACTATTTATGTTAGTAATAGGCCTACTACTAATGTTGGCCTAGTTTAAATAATTTAATTTTACACCCTCCTACACATTAATTAGTTCTGTAAAGTAGTTATCTGTAACTAAAGGAATCACAATTTTTGGAATCGAGAATTTGGAGTGGCATCAGCATTGGGATCGATAATCGAGGAAAAGTGGAATTGTTACATCTCTAGTTATATCCTTTATGCGTCCCTACAAGGCATGTGGTGGGCCATAGAAAAAAATTACATCTTGTTACACATATATACATTTCATTCTGCATTTGACATTTTGAATAATAACTGGATAAAATGAGCTCTTTATGAATAAGCACTTATTAGTGGGTATATATAGGTACCATGTAAATTTTAAGTATTAAGTATACTTGAATTATCGAACAATGGATTGTGTACTCAATGTAATTGCCAAAGGTAGCATGAAATATATCTGATTTCTAAGTGCCAGTTTAGTTTAATTTATTACACATGGTGTGCACACTATTGAACTCCTAAACAATATTCAGTGTGAACCCAGGTACATAATTATGCTTCTACTCAGTTTACACACTATACGCTCAAATGACATCCTTGACCTAACATTATCCAATAGTTAATACATGTATCAAATCTTGAGCTCTAGGGGCATCTTAATCCTTACACAAGTTACCCTAATAGAAGTTGATTATAATCGTTCTCTATAATGGCCCTGAAGCTAAGCCTTCCTTCCAACTCCGTGTGAAGCACTTTTATTAAAATAAACTTAAATGCTTATATTTACAACATGAACAAAATGCTTCCACTCAGAATAACAAGAATAATTTACGTTACCTGGCGGCCTCTTGCAATTTAAATTCGTTTCTTTTTCCTCTGCGAGTGTGCCGAAAGGAGCCTTTGCAACTCATGTATTGAATATTTAAATGTGCCGTGAAATAAGCAGCACCCTTATTATTTTATATCTGGTTTATTACAGATGTCACTTATCTGTTATTAGGCTTGGGCCTGCTGACGTTGTGATAATATTGACGTGGCATGTGCAGTGTCTTGTCATTGATGTGATCGCCATGCACTTCACAGATTTTACACTGGATTGTAGCGTTCTTTTCAATGGTAGTTCGTTTGTGCGCTCTTACAGGAAATTTCTCTTCCGCACAACATTTTTAAAAAGTAGGAGGAAGGGTTTGGATTCAAACACTGTCTTTCTCCCAACTATGTAGCAATACTGATGGTGGTAAGCAGAATAAGTTTGAAAAGACTGTGAAAAATGTTCACTCACCATTGTTTTTGTCAGCTGCAATGTCTCTTATGGTGCCCTGGTTTTTGTGGATGGCCTTGTTTTCTTTGTGGCTGCCGTTGTGATGTAGGCCACTAGTAAGTAGGAGTGGACCTCCATGGGGGTTCGCGGTAGAAGCCCTTGCACCCTGAGAACTCGGCTGGCGTGCATGGGTAGTTCTTGTCTCGAGGTGCCATGTTCGGTCATGGTGACTTGGTGTGGACCGAGGTACTGTCTATTTGCCTCATAGTGCTGCTGTTGGCGCCGTCTTCTGGAGGCGGCGGCCTTGGTTGAACACCTATTATTGGTGTTGTTATGATGCTCTCTACCTGGCTGGCAGCATCCAAAGGACGGTGAGACCTTGTGGTTGCCCCAGTATTAGTGGGTACCGAGGTGGATTCAGCCGGGGAGGGAGCATCGTGGAGGTAATCTCGCCTCCCTCCCGGGCTGTAATTTCAGTGGTGATCAAGGGAGAGGTATTGGCTGATACCTCACCGTGGATGATTGAAGCTGGCCCTGTCGGCAATGATCGGGCAAGCTGTAGATTCGTCGGCCGTGGAACTGCAACTGCAGAAAGGGGCCTGGGTAGCTGGCTGGAAGGCCTTGGAACCGCAGTAGCAGAAAGGGGCCTTATAGGTGCAGTGGCCCCGACGTCCCACAATGGCAGGTCTCATGCGGCAGGCAAAGGTGGTGGCAACACATCAGCAGTGTTGTCCTCCCGTCCATCTGAAGTTTTCCCCCCTCTGGTAGTGGCATCAGTGGGACGGATCCTGGGGCAGAGGCAGGCTGACGACGTCCAGTTCAGGCTCCTACGGGATGTCCGTTACCTGTACACAATTATCAACATGCGAGACCATGTTGGATTTGTCTGCTGTTGTTGGCTTGTCATCTGGGCCCTGGTAGGTACCATTGGCCAATGATATGGTTCTCTGAGGCGAGGACTTGTGTTCGAGGTTCGTCATCTGGATTATAATGTAAGAGGATCAGGGCCGAGGTTCCATCGCATTCTCCACCTTGACAGCAGGCTAAGGTCCACTGCCACTGCGATCATGCTAAACCTTTTGTTGCCCGGGTGAGATGGGGGTAGGAAGTCAGGTCCGGGTGGACCTTCTGCCTGTATTCTGTTGCCCATTGGTTTCACCATGAGAGCTTCTGACAGGACCTCACTGTCCTGAGGGATTCTACATGGCAATTGGGCAGCATCAGGCATCCTGAAAACCATCTGGTAGGGATGTGGGGTGATGGCGTGGTCCGGACGGACATACTACTCTTGACTGACACACCGGTCATTGTGGGGTGTTCTCCTCAAGGGCAGGGGAAAGATTACCCTGTATACTGCCCATTGGAGGTCCAGCTGATGTAGTAGATCCCGACGGTGTGGGTCTCATCGGGCGTGACTCTGGTTGTTCTTGGTGGGTAATGGTTTAGGCGGAAGTTTGGAGGGACTAAGGCATTTCCTCCTGGGACTTTGGGGCTGAAAGGGTGTCTCCACCCGGAGCTGGATGAGGCGGGCTATGGTGAGGAGAGAGGTAACCGGAACTGGGTTACCCTCCCAGTCGAGCATCAGACTCCTGTCCTGCCACAGGGAGATCCGACGCTGCCTACAGTCTATTACACAATGCTGCACCAGGGTGCACCAAAATCACTGGCTCCCCAAGATTGGGTGCCACCAAAAAAGTGACTCAAATGATTCTATTACTGACCACCATGGTCAGGGTAATCTCACCTTCTATCTCGCAAGGTAAGTTCGGTTAACCCCATGAACCAAGCCTTCCCATGTGGGGTACCTTGGTTGGGGTATAAGCGTGTGTGACGTTAAGTGATCTGACTACCCTAGTGAAGTTACCTGGCCGAGTAAAGGTAGGTGGCGTCTTCGGTGGCGTTGGAGGCAGTGGTGAAACTGCAAATGGCATTTGCCAGATGAGGTTCAAGATTGAGCTTGACGAGCTGGATGCAGAGTCTCTCTGACCTGCAGCCTCCTCCTGGTTGACACCTGAACCACTACTCTTCAGAACCCCAGCTTCAGTTAGCCCATGCTTGGCAGCTTTGCCCTGCCCAGCCCCATGGTGAGGCATAAAGGGGGTGATAGTCCAAATGGGCAGAAAGTGGGTGGCCAGTAAGTGTTAGTCACAGCCTCATGGAGAGTAGGTTGTTGAATGTAGGGTAGGGTAGGTGGTTTTATCTACTGGCCTTCAGTCCAGTGACTTGGCGAGGGGGACATCACTGGCAGACTCAAGTACCAAACTGAGTGTTACAGTAGCAGGACTAGGGCGACCACCCCCATGGCTCCCTGGCGAACGAGATGTCGCTTGTGGGTCCAGGTTTCATTTAGAGCAGAGCTCCTCAGGGGTTGGTCTATCATTTCCAAGAAGGTTATCTGGCGAGCATGAGTAGCTAGCCAGAAACCTAGCTCAAACGCCTAGCTCCTGTGCTAAACTGAGCATGGCTGACCTAGCATACCTAAAACCACATTGACTGTTTCTGTAGTTTAATAGGGCAATACCCGTCAGAACTATAAAACAAATGTAATATATTACATATTAACACGTCACCCTTGGGGTGATTTTTGAAAGGTTTGATTCAGAAAGTGTTAATATACTGCAAATAGACAATAACAAGGTTCTTAGGAGTGCTCAGGTAACAATAAACACTTGTAGCTACTAGCTAGCATGTGGTGCAGTTGAGGTAGCAGTGTCTGGGTTGTGTGTGCAGATCCAGCACAGAGTCTGCAAGCAGTGCTGGAGGAGCAATCTCAGCTGCGCAAGGACCTGGATGCAATCACCAACGAGTTGGAGAACGTGCGTGCCAGGTTCAACGCCTCCAAAGACGAGATTAACAAGCTTCGTGAAAGGAAGAACCAACTTGCCACCAGGCACCTCAAGGTATGTTATTGTGTGTGCAATAATTGACTGGAATATGAACTGGATTGAAAAGCTCTTAACATCACAACAGGGTCTTGAGAGCTGATGAGGGTAAAACAAGGTGTACTTGGCTGCTCGGGAATGCAAGGTCAGTAGAAATGTGAGATCCCAGAGAACACCTGCAGACCAGTAGCATCCTTTGTTCGTACAGCAAAATTCCTACATGCGAAAGTCCAGGAATTGAACCCAGTTTGCCTTGGTGGGAGGTGAGTGCTCTAGCTGCTGTGCCACCATGGCCCCATGTACAGTAATGTTCACTTATACCATACATGTGAGCAGTTAACGCTTTTCCTTTAGCATCTTTTATGAAAATAAGTCACCATATTTTTGGTGCATTTTCTGACATATTATGCACTGTACAACCCCCACGTTACAAGATCCCATGGTTCCAGAGAATGACTTAGTGAAATTGAAAGTGATAAGTTTTGACCCCCCAAAAAAAATCCAAAGAATGTAGCATTTAAGTGGGTTCAGGTCCCACCATCTTGGATTTTTTTATTTTCAGCTACTACCTGCAAACTTTGTTTGTCGATGGATTCTTTCGAATTACATTACATAGGGTATAACTTAATGCCTTTTTCTGAAATCTTTTCTATTCGACTCTCATAGCTGTTATGACCTCTGTAGTCGCTCCCACAAAATGATCAATTATTTTACCTCTGCTGTTACAATTTAGCAAAATTGAACGCCGAGAAGCTGTAACAAATTAATAACATTAGTAAGGAAGGTATTATTCATACTTTGTCATGCCACAAATTTTAATGCACCTCTAGAAGTAAAAATTTTGGCAGAAAATCTATAAAAATTATTAGACAGAGACTAACCCCCCCCCCCCCCCCCCCTAAAGTGCAGTTTTTATGAAGTTTGTGTTTCTCTCTGGCATAAAACCCATGTAATTTTTAAAATTAATTATTATCAATTTAATCCACTTGGCAACTGTCCTCTGTATGTAGTGTTTCTACAGCAGTGTGTACTTGACCTGACCTAGCCAAAAATGTTAAAATGTTATACATTGCATAAATTTTACACAGCATGAAGTCCTTTTTGTGCATGTTTGCTACCAGCCTCTTTTCCTCCTGTGGCTGACAGTAAGAAGTTTGAAGGGAGCTTGTGGAAGTGTGGTTGCTGTGTTTTCTTAAGTTTCAAGGGCTGTGGTGGGCATAGTGGCTAGAGCACTTGCCTCCCATAAAGGTGAACCAGGTTGGATTCCTTGTGGTGTAAATTCCTGATTTTCGCATGTAGAAATCAAGTCAGATGATAAGCTGGTTGGTCTGTTTTCTCAGGTATCTCCCTCTTTCCCTGCCCTTGCATTCTGGTACTACTCCATATCCACTTTGTTTCACTCTCATCAGCGAGTGTTGACGTGAAGTCTCTTGGAGAATCTTGGCAAACAGTACAAGCTGGAGACACATGTCTGTGATTGCTTCCATCATTGCGCCGGTGTATCTTGTAGGCATTTGCGGGTGTGGGTGAAGGTGTTCTGCGACAAAGTTTCCTCTTCAAAAGTTGTTGATCTCAGGACACTTTGCCCTCAGCTCGACATGTGCAGCTCTCCCCACTCCTCAAACAAAAAACTAAAAATAGCACTTGGCCGGGGCTCACTACCTCCTATTTGCTAAAAACCATGCCACTGCAAAGGCTCCATAACAAAAACTGCTGATGGCAGGGGAAAATTAAAGGAAACCGAGAAAAAAACTAATCTGTAAAGCTGACAAAACTTTACTGTGTTCCTGGGAACATGAAAGTTCCAATGCACCACAGATAACTAATCTAAATACATCTCCCATTAAAACTGATAAAGCCTTTACGTTTCCATGTGGCACGACAGAGAAAATTTTAAATATTACACTTTTTGACCAATTAAAAGGGAATTTTAACTAAAAGTCAAATGAAAAATAATTATAAAAACAATTAAAATTTGCATAACCTGCAATGTTACAAGCCGCATCAGAAGTTTTGATGAAAAATTAGGGATAATTAATATTTCAAGTATAGGGTGCACTGAATTTTTGTATTCCTTTTAATATTGTTAAGTCACAGTTCTGTACAAACATAATCAATTCTGACTTAATTTATCTCCTACAAAACATTTGAGACAGAAAATTTGTATTATGTTGCAATCTTTACAAAAATACGTTGTGTGGTTACTATTCTGCAGATGGCAACGTGTATTGAGAAAGCAAAACCACTGCAACATGTTACATAAAATGGCATCTATCAATGTGCACTTGTGGTGTGGTGGCAAGCATGCGAACTACGTAAGAAATCTTTACACAAAATGGCATCTATCAACGTACACTTGTGGCGTGGCAACGGGAATGCAAACTACTTAAGATATCTTTCTCTTGTACAGCAGTGAAATTATTTTCTCATTTACGGCATCTATGGCCATTTTACGCATGTAGGATGGTTATTTTGTTTATGAACGTGATTGAACAAGTTATTGCATGTGTGGAAAGCTATTCATTTGTTCTTTTCTTGTATTTTTTTAATGTAAAAACTAAGTTAAAACATTAAAATGCACTTTATGTTAACAATTTTTTAAACATGTTTTGGGGGTAAAGAATTTTTCCCATGCCAATATCTCATAAATAAGCCGCACCCCACATTTCGTGTTTTTAAATTATTATTGTTGTTGTTATTATTTGTTATTATTATTATCATCATTATTATCATTATTATTATTATTATTATCATTATTATTATTATTATTATTATTATTATTATTATTATTATTATTATTATTATTATTATTGTATGAATGTGCATCCTGTACACACCAAAATACAGTATTTCACTTTTTTTGTGCACAAAAAATGAAGAAATAACCATGACTTATAAAATCTTCATGTGATTTTCTTAATGGCTGTAATTTTTAAATTTTTTTCTGAAAAATATTTACACTCTGTGAGTAATATTTTTTATGTAATTTGTGTGATTATATTTTGTCTTGCTTGACCATATTATGCTTGTATTCAGTTACTAGAATATTTTGTAGCAACCATAATTAAACTGTGTACATAGTGAAGAAAGTCATAAATTCTTGTTTCAAACAATAATACTGTATTTTGTAAAATAAGCTTCTACCTAAGTGTTTGGCAAGTGTGATGCAATTGGGCATTGGATATTCCAACAAGGATAGTGTGCATTTCAAAATTTTATATTTCAGATACAAGGAGATCTGCAGATTAGAAGACAGTTGGAGGAGAAAAGGGAAGAGTGTGAGAAAGAAATAGCGGAATTGTCTGTTGACATAAATGACTTGAGTGAGAAACTGGAACCGGCCAACCAGCAGCTGGAGATTGCAATCAAGGACAAGAGGGAACTGCAGGCAGCCAATCGGATGAAGCTGGACATCAAGCGGGCAGAGGTGAGCAGGTGTTCTGGTTATATTGCAAATCCTGTGGGGTATTTTAGGCATGTACAACATTAAAAGATGTGCTTGGGTGATACAAATTTTTCCAATGTAGATACTTAAAAAGGTATTTTTTTGCTGAAGTTCCACTAATAATGTTGGCGCCAGTTACGCCGTCGCAAAATAAAGTTGTACTGTACCAGTATCCCTCTAGAGACTAGAGAAATGGAGTCTCCTTAAGGCGCTAGTTTCCCTGGCGTCCAGCAGGTAGATTTGGCAAGTGGCACACCTGTTGACTGACATCAAAGACGAAGCTTGAACATCCTCCTGTTATTTGAGCCTTTCGACAAAAGATGGTGACAGCAGAGACAAGTCTTGGTAACAAAACACAATCACCATTTATTGGAAGGCACATGTCTCGCTTCTAAGAAACACTGTCCATTGAGTTAGACGCCAAGTAGTGTGTGGTCAAAGAGAGAAATTTTTGGGGGGGGAGGGGGGGTAGTGGAGGAAAGTGCTTTCTTCCTGCAGTGACACAAAACACGATGGTCCGTAGGACTAAATACTTGTTGACGTTGACCACATTTCTTCCAACTCTCCCCCCCCCCCCCCCCCTTCCCTACATGTCATTAGCAATTGTAGCTACATGAAACAATGGGCCTACCCCATGCATTCCTTGGGTCAGCATTTGCTTCCTTCCTGAACTGTGTGATAAGAAATAATTTTCAATAAGAAAGGCTAAATAAGTTACGATACACCTCACAAACAAAATATTAATTTGTGGTACACTTAAAACATTGAAGCAGGCCTAAATGTTATATTAAATTTCAGTTGACATAATTTTAGACAAGGTAGTACAAATTGAAAAAGAAAAATTATGTTTGACATTGATACTTAACGTTTAATTACTATTCAGCATATATGTTTGTTCCATGGATCTCCTGCATTAAAATAATTATCTTGTAGAAAATCAGCAAGTTTTTTATTTTATTTCTACATTGGTTTAAATGTGTAATTTTGGTTGTTGTGTTATCAAAACGGGGAATTGTTTATGATCAACATACCATTTTGCATATACTTCAAAGCTATTAGTAGGGATTGGGAAATTTCACGAGTTCAATGACCTGTAGGCTAGACTTCTTAGTCCTCTGCATACTGGAGTCTAAGCTGTGTGTTCAGTGACTGTTGCCCCACACCTGGTAGTTACGGGATTCGCAAGGTGTTTCCTTGCAAGTATGCTATTGGCTCAAAGGTGTGCAGGGCGAGTCTAATAAACAGTGACCCAATTGGGAAGATGACTTCACTATATATATACGTGTTTGACGTCTGTTTTGTCCCGAAATGAATTTGCGAAGTTTTTCTCTCCCTAGCTATTACATACTGTAATTCAAATTGAACTATATAACTGCCTTTATTGTGTGTGTTTCATAACGTTATATTAAGTCTGATTATTGTCTATGATTAATACAAAAATATAAAAAATGAAAATATATACCATTTAACACTCTTAAATAATATACATTGTAATATGTATTCGGAAAATTAGATATTTGTAATATGTATTTAGAAAATAAGTAATTTTATTTTACAATTGTGTCATAACTTGTTAACGTTTCCTTTGTGGGGACATATAATCTAGTAATCAGATTGCTTGCCTTCCACCATGATGATCTAAGTGCCGGATTTCCGCATGTGGAATACCTGACAGAATTTGCAGTTGATCAGGAAGTTTTATCTATATATGTTGTGAGACTACCGCCAGAAGTAACTCGTGCAATAGTATTGTAACCTATGTTACATCACAGTATAATAAATTTGAGAAGCGGTAACAAAATTTAAAACCAAAATTTGTTACATTACTATACGTATTGGTTATATCAGTGAGTGAGACTGTTTTCCAATGGGTTTGGAAGTATTTTGTGTTTAGCGTAGTATTTTGTAGGGTTTTAATTGGAATACATTGACTTTCATTTGTTAAGAATGCAATACTGCTATTTTGTTGCTTTTCTTAACATTTTGTATATAAAGGTAAAATACGAAGTATTAAATTTAATGTCCAATAAATTCTTAAAATAACTTACTTTCCAAAACAAACCTTATTATGGTTATGTTTTGCTTGAAATTAACAAATTAAAATAAGCTAGACGTGAAGATAAGTATATATACACGTTTGATATGCAATGTGTTTCCGAACAACACAGATGAACTTCAGCAGGTTATTTTTGATGAAAAATAGGGAATAAAAACCTTTTGCGTAAATCCCCCAGTGTTCTACATAGTTGAAGTTTATAAGTGTATAATACTCACACAAGAATATGCGACTAAAATATAACAAAAATGAAAACGGAACAAAGAAACATCATTATCGTACTTTATTGTTTAGACTTCCAAAGTAAATATCACAAACTTAATAACAATTATTATTTTTTTTATTTATAAAATGTTTATGTGAATAAAATTAGGCCTACCTATTTTATCCCATTGAGTTTGAAACTTAAAAATAAAAAAAAAAATTTTGTTTTAATTGTTGGAATTGGCCTATCAGTCATAATATTTTTATAGAAAAAGAAATTTTAAAAATTATAATTTTGTGGTAGTGAAAAAGGTAAAAGGCAACTGTCGTTACACAATTGACAAGCCTGAATGTTACTCATTTAGCTGTATTGAAGAACCTTACTTATTATTTATTATAACCATTGTAGACTCACTGTATTCTGAGGTTTTTCAGTATATAATAATAAATGTGTATGGTTGGTGGACCCAGGGCGAGGCAACACCCTCTGAGTGATGAACTTTCCAGCTGGGACCCGTAGGTGCCAGTCATCCCTGAACATGACATGAAATGAGACCCTAGGATGGAGAGGTGCTGGATTGCAAGGGCGGGAGAAATGGGAGCACCCCAAGAAAACCCACCAGCGAACCCGGATCGTCTAGGTGGGAGTCGAGTGCGGTAGCCACTGCGCCAGCACTGCCCCAAGGTTTTTCAGTGAAAGTGTATTATAAATCATCAATATTTATACCTAGCAGTCCGCTATCGCTTCGCTCAGGTTTTATGGAGTATTGAAATAGATACCTATATATGTGACTATCCATGACTACCTGCGGCTAACCATGACTACCTGCGACTACCCATGACTACCTGCGACTAACTGTGACAAAATTTATGTATACAGACATTAGCTAAAGAAGGGCGGTGTAGAATTGTTGTCAGTTGTCATTTCATTTCCATGAATGGCTAGGCTTCTTGCCACGCCATAGCTTGAAGGCATCTACCCCTCCCCCTCCCAATCGCTCGGATTTCTGTAACTGGTCCTCGCTGTTTGTTACCTGCGCACTCTCGGCCACCACTTCATCCTCTCCCCTTGGAAATTCATACAAGCAAGACCTTCACTGAGTTCCGACAGTGGCCGCAAAGTGAGGAGGGTACCACTTTCCACTCGCTTTTTGCTAAAAACTTGTTTTTCAGTTATTTCCACCATGGAGATACTCAATTAAGTAATTGAATCTGAGTGTTTCGCCTCGTGATTTGACATCTTTAGTTTCTTTGTATTCCCTTTTGTTTGTCTGTAGTAGTAATTTAAAATGCATGTCAACATTTTCAGTTTTGCGGGGAACAGAAAGGAACCGTTTTAGGAGGGTTACAAATGAAAAACAAAATAATAAGGCACGTCAAAGCATAGAATACAATCAAGATAGTTTAAAGAAGGGAAATTTTGTACGTGAAATTATCCTCAGAGCAACTGAAAAAAAGACAATAAAAACTTAATTATTTCTTGATAACTTACTTAAAAAACAAATAACAGAACTTATGTACTAAGTCATGATCTTATGGTGTACTTAAGTAATATCGAGAAAGAAAATACACAATAATTAGCAAATTTATTAAAGGATACTACCTCCTTAATGAAGATTTCAGTCTTTACTTGTGGGGTCCTGCAGTCTGGGCAGGCAACTCAATGACCTTGCGGACAGAGGATGGAGGAGCTAGGTGGAGAGCTGTCCTTGAGTGGGTCCTGACGTGGACGTACTCTGTGGAAGTAGGTCGAGTAGTATTTAGGTTTAACTATCGTACTACAGGTGCACCAGTAGGCCATGTACTGACTGGTAGTGACCACTTCAGGAGTGTTGGCTGCAGCGGCGATAGTTGTTGGGGCACATGTACCACGTGTTTCGGGATGCTTGGGCAGCGGGTACTGAGTTCCAGGGCGCTAGTTGGGATGCACGTGGCTCATCGCAAGATGACTGCCTTCTCTCATTCCTGAGTGCACACACTGGGGGCGTTAGGCCCTGGTTTACTAGATTGGATAGCCTGGGCAAGTGATATATTGATGGCCATTTCCGGCCCGCTCGGTGGTGGAGCATTTAGGAACAGCTGCGAGTACACGACTATACACAATCAGTGATGTTACATTAATTTCAGATGATAAAAATTAAAAAATAAATAAAGAAATATCTCTTTTTTAGAGGATTTAGTGGGTGTCTTATAGGTGGGTGGACCCCAGTCTGAGCCCTATCAATTGATCGATGCTACAAGGTATGCTTCACTATGAATGATGCTCGAGCCTGTAGTGACTCAGGGAGTGGGCCCTCTGAACCTCATTGGTGAGAAGTTTAGTGAGCAGTTATCTTGCACAGTCAGTGAAAGAGGCAGCTTGGATGTAAAGCAGCCAAACTTTTCCAATATGGCACTCTTATACACCATCTACCAAAAAGTAATTGGGCACCTGTCCACAATGTTTGCTCGGTGGTTGTCACCGCGTTAGAATCTTGTAGGGCCACCTCGTGCGACTATAACAGCAGCCACCCTGTCTGGCATGCTCTCTATGAGTGTTTGCAGGACATCCACGGGGATTCATCCCCATTCACCTTGCAACCATTCCATTAGTTGAGCAATGGATTTTAGCCGTGCCTGATGAGCCTTCACCCGGCGATCCAATTTGTTCCAAAGGTGTTCTATAGGATTTAGGTCGGGGCTCTGGGCGGGCCAGTCCAAACTGCAAACATTGTTGTCGGCATACCACTGCATAGTAGCCCTTGAAACATGGCTCGTGGCATTGTCATCCTGGAAGTAACACGGCTCCATTCCGTAAAAATTCCACAATGTTGGGAGCATTTCATTATCCAGAATGTTACAATATGCCTCTGTGTTCATGCTACCACGGACAAACACCAGCGGACGTATGTCGAAGGCCACAAAACACAAGTCAACTGACTTACTGAATGACCTGTCTTCACGGGTGTCCAATTACTTTTTGGTAGATAGTGTATTAAATCTCATGCGAGAATATCTTGTGCAAAGCAGATCTCGTACAAAATCAGGAGATAGACCATTCCCTACTTTCAAGATATTTTTTGCACTGAATAAATTATATTATTGGTTGTTCTCTGCTAATTGTGTGACCACCTATATATCAACCAGAGAGGTAGGAGAAAAACAAATAATATAGTTGTGTGAAAAGGAATCAGGCAAAAAATATTCATTTGAAAAAATTCTTGCAAATTTTGTTTTGAAAATAATAATGTTGAGCATAAAACAATTGTGAGAATGTTGTTACAAGTACAAGAAATATTCTGTTATGTTTAATAGTCTCTACTGTAAAACTCTGTGTGTTCATGAGATTAGTTATTATTAGTTATTATTATTTTCCAAGACCATCAACTTTTCTGCAAGGAGGTATTTTGCTGCGTTTGCTCTGCAGACTCATTTCTGATGGGATTTTCCTGATATTCTCGTATGAGATTTCTTGTGTGAAGCATCTCGCAAAATGCAAAATCCATTTATTGGCAATTTACAGTTTATTGAGAACTTTTGAAATAAAACAGTGAAATATGTCTCTGTCCTTGCATCATCTTTTTAATGGCGAAATTACAGGCATGTGTACAGTAAAGTTGGCTGCGATGGAGGGAAGTAACTTCCTTGTTATAACATTGACTTAAAAGTGTTTTTTTTTAATGTATCTTAATATAAAAGTTTGCAAAAATAAGTATTTGCTTTTGTAATAGTTCCACAGTTTCGCTTGACTGATGCAGGATTAAATTAATTAATCTCATGGCAATGTTGATTATACATATGGCCGATGAATAACAGTGTGCATTCAAGTACATGCTAAATAGGACCTTCACAAGAGCTCACTTTACTGTAAACAGGCTTTAGTGTAGTTGAAAAGCAGCTCCAGGCATAGCCGGTTGTGCTGTGCGTACTCGGAGAGGAGTGCTGATGTGCTCGCTGGTCTGCAGGTGAACGGGGCGCACAAAGGGCTGGACCAGGTGGAGAAGCTGCAGCGGGCCATAGAGGAATATGAGCTTCGGTGTGTGTCGGAGAAGCTGGAGCTGCGCAGAGAGGAGATTGTGCAACTTGAGGCCAGCAGGAGGGAGCATGATCGGTGCAGCCAAGATGTTGCCAACAACATTGACACACTGAAGAACTACCTCGCCACACAGAAGGTCAGACACTCATTACTTGCTATCACTATGTTAGTACAGTTGTGGATACTCCCATATTCTTGTAGTGAGTAATTCTTATCTGCTTATGGATTAACATAATTCACAATGCAGCCATGTGCCACATGTTCATATTCTTGTTTCTAAACACTTAATGCTTTATTTTACTTGTAAAACTTAAAATATTTTGTAAATCATCAAAAATGAGGAAACATCTACATTATAATAGTAACTATTTTTCTAAACTATGTGGTGGTTGTATAAGTGTTTTGTTATGACAAAAGTACATCATATTATTAGTAGTTTCTGTGAAGATCACTAATTCATGTTAACATAAATTGTTTGAGTTAAGTGAAGGGCTTAAAATGTTGTCATAGAGTATAAGCAGATGCCGCATGATGCTTTTACGCAACTTTGATGTGCACTCTACATTCGACTTTGCCCCATCTTGGACACAGTCGTCAACCCTTTGGGCAAGTCCTCTTTACTCCCGCACAGTACTGAAGAGGCTTGACACGTGCCTACAAGATACACCGGCGCAATGATGGAAGCAATCACAGACATGTGTCTCCAGCTTGTACTGTTTGCCAAGATTCTCCAAGAGACTTCACGTCAACACTCACTGACGTAAGATTGTACTGACTGACTGAGACATTGCTCCCACCAAGCAAGGCCACGTAGTTCCACGGCGAGCCAAGGCAGGGCAGCAGCCATTCTACTTCCACCCAGCAGCAGAGATAATGGATGATAGGGCTGCCTCATCGCTTTAAAATTTCGGACTCCTGCAACAGAGACTATCACCCCCCACCGAACTCCTTGCCTCCGAAGACCTCTACGAAATTAGTGTTAAAGGGCTGACGTATCCAGCAAGACACAGTATCTGCTCGTCCACTGCTCTCGTACAGGGCCAGAGGAAGTCATCGCCGGTTCGTGCTTAGTGGTACAACCGTAGATTCCACCACTCTCCAGAGGGCCGGAATCTGACTAACAGCAAAGACATCCCGACCAGATGCCTTCTGCGCACATTGTAAACTCCAACAGCTTTTGGGAGACTGGACCCTCCAGTGGCTCCTGAAGACTTTTGCTACTTCTTACCACCCCCTGGTGTCGACCCGAGAACTGTTAACTGTCGCGACCATGTCCCTTCAGGACTAGGGATGTGTTAGTACTACATTTTCTCGATACTCAATACCAGTTTCGTTCCGATACCAAAACATTCTCAGGATACTCAGTACCAATACTTTGCTCGATACCAATCTAAAATTGTCATGGACATAAAACAACTTGGCCAAGAAAATTGCTCATTTTACAAGTGTCGTTGACATACACTGAAACTATATAAAAACCCAAATTACATTGGAAACAAATGGTGGACTGCCTGTAACCTGCTTTTTCATTAATTTTAACTTGCTTAGGAGCATTTCCTATGTAACAAAGGTATTTACTCAGAATTAGGGATGTCAAAATATCAATTTTTCTCAATTCCAATTGTCGATTCCAACTGCAAAACCTTTTACTCGATTACGATACCATAAATTAATATTTAGTGATTATCAACATGTGCCTACAGTCAATGTATCCTTTTGAAATTTTGTTTTATAGGTCAAATTAGACAGACACAAATATGAAGACAATTACAGAAAAGAATTTCTGGTCTGCCAAGTGAAGTTAATTTCCTATATTTATGTAACATTCAGACTTATCTAATTAGGCCTAACAAGTTCATATCATAATTTTATGTGAATATATGATTTATTTGAAATGAATATAAAAACAGTATTATACAAAAAAGTTAAACAAAAGTTAGCAACTTCTCAATGTAATGTTTTAGGTCAACTTATGAAGCTAACCAATATGTACACAAATATTTAGGCTATTCAGTAATGAAACTGAAGTACAAGTAACATTTCGTTTAGTAATGCTAAATGAAAATGGTTCTAGCAGACATTTTAAGTTGCTGGGACATTGAATGACTTGCTTATACATGCATATTTGCCCAAAAAATCTTTTGAATCATAATTATTGGCAATTTTCTTGTACTTGTCATTTTTACATAAGTGTTTTCTCATTTTACTAGTTGTACCCCACCTCATGAAATTTTTGCTGAACACAAACTGCAAGATGAGAAATTTGCGTCATTTACATCAACTGAAAATACTTCCACACATCTTTCAATGACATTTTCACCGCATCTATGTAAATAAAATCCTCAGTACATTGAAAACTTTAACACTACCTACTTTTAGAAAAAAGAGACGAGTGTTTTTGGTAAAGATAAACACAAAAAAAAATTGCTTTCAATTTTGGCTACATCAAAAAAGAAAATGTCGCAAATAGGAACTATGTATAGTACGAAAAATTTACGAGTTCTTTATCTAATATACTGTTAAATAATAGGTAAACAAAATCAAAAATCTGAGAAATGATACTAGGAATCCTGGTACTCCCACTACTAATAACTATCGTGCAACAGACTAAAAGCCAATGCAAGTTCTGTGTCAGCAACCTGGAACTCTAGGAACTTTCCGCTATAGCAAGGTTGTTATCTACAAACCACATCTGGTTGCAAACCGATGCTGACTTCGCCGACTTCCGGCGCGCAGCTTATCAACTAACGCTGTTCACAACACTTACAAGCAACAAAGGGCTATCTCCAACAGTACTCACGTGTGCGGCGGTGTCCTTTCATCCATGACTGCCAGTTTGTTTTAGTGTTTCGTCTATGTCGTCTGCCACATGGCAGCCATCAAGATAAAAACGACTGGTTTACCGCGAGTTTTGATTATCCGATTATCTCTTACCCTGCATTATTGTGGATAATTGAGGTTCTAGTGTACTATCTTAATTCTTTCATAGTTGAACCATCATTGAATGGTTAATTCCAATCAATGCATGGAAGTTCGGTACATGTTCAGCCTATTTGGAAAACCAAAGACCTGTTGCTGTGCAACATAACCTCAAAAATGATGTGAAAGTGGACGAGGATTCTCAATAATTATCTATTCGATTCTCGACCCTTCAATACCTGTAATAATCGAGGGTATCGAGTTATCGACTTTGACATGCCTACTCCGAATACATTGCCTTAATATATAAGTTTACATTTCATCAATAACACCATAATTTTTCCATCAGAGACCCAGTTAGCAAAATACCTACTCTTGTTTGGATACAATTTTCACATTTAGGGGCAGCCACATGGGTCGAAATTCTGCCCTGTTTGTTCGTACAGAGAACTCTGTTGTTTTGACAGATTTTGGTAAATTATGAGTGTTTGTAAGATAGAGGTTTGACTGTAGTGCCTTGTGCAGCATTTCTGCCTGCTAATAATTTTGATTCAGCCGTTAATCACTGAACCTCTCTGAGATCGGCTTACCATTTTGTGCTTTGCGTCTCCCCTCCCACTTCAGCAAAAAGACAAAAATATATGTTTTCTATTAATTAAAACCATGCATCTTTTTACAATGAAATTATTTTTAGAAAAAATAAAATTTATATTAATATGATATATGGTAAGTCAGGCTCATCCTGTACCACTCTTAATTTATAAAAGGGCTTTTTGCATGTACTAACTGCAAACTACTTGATATTTCCTTTATTATGAGTAAATGACACTTTATGTAATTGCAATCTACTTTTATTATTATGTATGGAAATGGCTTTGACTTGTATGTTCAGTGTTGATGTAGGTTGCTACTGCTGGGGGATGAAACAGAATGTTGTTTGCAGATCCGGGAGCGGGAGCTGCAGGACAACCTGAAGCTGCGCGACAAGCAGGAGGAAGAGAAGGAGCTCCTGGATGAGATAATCATAGTCAAGAATAGGCTTGGAGCCGTCAATGTGAAGGCTGTGCTGCTGCAGAAGCGTCAGCTGGAAACCAAGCATGCCACTGTGACCACTGAGGTGGGTCTCACTTAATTCTAATGTTGGCAGCATTTTTAAGAAAGATGTTCAGTGTGCTGGTGTCTCTAACAAAAAGTGTAATAATTTTCAAGGCCTTAGCCTGGCTAGCACATGAAGTGCATTTCAGATGTTTAATAGAAAACACATGATTCATAAACTGTTGCAAATCTTATACTGGTGTCTGAACACTATAAGAATTTTAGAAACTTTTTTGCTAAAAGATAAGTTTTAAAATTCACATTACGACTTCATGGATTCATTTATATACAGAAGAACCCTTATCTTACACTTTTCAAGGGATAAAGAATAAATTGTGTAAATGAGGGGAAAGTGTAAATGAAGGGAAACACTAAATTGAAAGTAATTTTTTTTTTTTTGTCAGTAATGTTCACAACCTGCTGTACATTCATGTAGGTCAGAACAATTAATAAAACTAAATTAATTGAAACTAAAATCTTTTGCAAATAAATTATCACATGGGGAAAAAATGGGTTTATTTACTATTTATTGCTTTTTAAAAAAAATAGTCTAAGATTGTATTTTGCTTGTGTTTTTGGCGCTTCAGTTTTTCTATTTAGTGTTGTAGTTAGTACAAATGGACAAAACCTTTCTCACTGCCACTAAGACTTGTTAAGTACCTATTCAGAATTTCTAGGGCTTCAGCTGCTTCTCTGTAAGTGGACGGTGGTGGTTCCACTTCCTCCTCCTCCTCTTCCTGTGCATGGTCATCTTCACATTGTGCTTTGTCACTGATGCCCTTGTTTTCCAAATGCTGCCCTATAACACTGTCAACAGACTGCACTTCAGATGCCATAACATCAGCATCAATGTTAATGAACTCTTCAAAAGAAGCACCCACACTAAAAGCATCCCACTCAGCAGAAATTACCTCTCGTTCTTCCAGGATGACATCACTTTTCTTAACAGGGAAACCTGTTTTTTCAAAGCAGTTTTGAATGGTGCCAACTTCAACTTCAGACCATGCTCGTGCGATGTAATGTAGCGCAGTCAGTACATTGATGCACGTGTTGGATGTTCCACTAGAAGCACTGTCGACCAAATTCAGTGCTTTCTACACCAGCCTCTTTCTATACTCTACCTTGAAACTGTGAATGATGCCCACATCTAGAGGCTGAAGCTCACTGGTGCAGTTAGGGGGGAAAATTAAATTCTGACATTTCTTTAAACTATGTTTCCAGAGTGGGCTGGGCAGTTATCTATAAACAAAATAACTTTTCTTCTGTTCTGCAGCCCCATCTTTGCATCCAGGGCATGTAAGTGGGAAGAAAACATTTTACTTGTCAACCAAGCTTTTTTTTTTTGCAGTATACTTGGTAGGCAATGTCTTCACTCATGCAAAACATCTAGGTTTCAAGGACCGGCCAACCACAATAGGAGGCAACTTCTCACTACCATCGGCATTTGTGAACTACAGTGCTGTGAGCCTCTGTTTGCTAAGTTCCCCCCAAACCACTTTTCACACACAAAAACAAAAAGTTTTGCTAGGCAACACATTGTAGAAAAGACCAGTTTCGTCACAGTAGAAAATGTCCCAATTGTCATAACCCCTCACAAGATCTGGTAACTTTCCTCGCCAGTGCTCGACAGTTTGTGGATCAACACTTCGACACTCCCCTGAAACCTTATTATAAACTACATTGTAGGGGTTCTTAAAACGGTCAATCCAACCATTGGAAGCAGTGAAATTGTCAATCCTAAAACGTGCTACGATATGCAGTGCTTTTTCAAGTAAAATTTACTGTCAATGGGAATACCGGCAGTTCGCACACTTACAAACCACTCTTTCAGCAGACTATCAACCTCTTCATATTTTGAAGTGTTAATATACTTTATTTTCTTTTGCATCGGCCCGCCACGTTCAGCAACATTCTCAATTGAAGTTCCCATCTTGACTATTGTTTTCAACATAGAAACTAGCAGCCCTAGTTCCTTAGCTAAGGAGACGCGTGTGCCCTAGTGTACATCAATGCATTTTACGATTTCTATTTTGCGTTCAATGGTAAGACAATTTCTGTCTCAGTTTGTCATTGTTAACTAATTTTAGGAACATTCACTCAATAATTAAACTTGGATGCAGTAAACATGTATGTAACTGTAATTACAGACCAATTGTAAAAGTTTGGTTATGATTGAATAAACGCACACCAAAAGAAAACAAACGTACAACGTACCAAAGATAAATGGGCACACATAGCCATCACAGAGGCAAATAGACTCCGGCACGTTCTTGTTCTGCAATATGACAAAATTAAACTTCTCTACATTGACAGTGACTATGGGAATTTTTTCCCAGTCAGAAGAAAATATACCGTATTTACCGCAATGGTAAGCCATTTTTTAAATCAAATCTTCCCAAATTACGCCTCTGCCTAGAATTGGGGCAAGGAATATTAAGTACAATTCCGACCAAGTATGTATATATAAAACAAGGTGATAAAATGGACAATGTATATTTATCAGTACTTTTAGAGCTGTAATACTAATATAATAAAGTGGTCTCAGTTCTTAAAAATGCACAATTTTTGTGTAAAAGCGCACCACCTTATTGCTTGGCTGGGCCTGGCCCCTAACAATGTCGCTGCAGGTGGCAGCAGCCATGGAGTATTGATCAGTGCTGGCCGCTCCTCTACTTTCTCCTCGCTCCCTCCTGCCCAGGCCACGCCCACACCACTCTCCCCCTTCCATTGTCTGCTGTCGTACTCAAGCCATTGCATTCCACACACACACACTGCTCCCTCCCTGCACATAGGTCACTGCCATTCCCCTCTTTTGTGAACATCTGGTCCCTTTTCCATTCCTTCTGTGTAGCCACACCCATAACTCTCCCTCCTTTTTTTTTTTTCATGCATTAAACGTTCAGTCGTTCAGTCTAGCGTTGCCCACACTACTCCAAGCTCCCTACCTCATTTCTCATCCTTCTATCTTCTCATCCTTCTGTCTCTCTTTCTCCCTACCCTGCCTTTCCACTTATTCATCAGCATTCTAGCCCTCTTGCTCCAAACAGCCCACCCCCTCCCTGTTAATATATCCATCAAAACAAGCAGCCCAATTTTTTTCCTACTCTCCCTCCCTTCCACATTCCACGACGGTGTGGCACTACCTCTCTTATCTTTTTCACTACGCCCACCTCTTTATTCCCCCTTCATAAAAACATACACAGGCTGGGCATCGACTTACAATGCCGTAAATACTGTACCTAATACACGCACAAAAAATGTGTAAATCACGGGAAGCCTTATTTTCATGTGACGTAAATAGCAGGATTGGAAATCATTGTAAATATAGGATGTGCACTGGGAAATAAAGAATATGGTGTAAGTAACTGGAAAGTGTATCTGAGAAGAACATGAGATCTTGGTTCTACTGTATGTGAAAAGGGCTAAAATGGGTTTTTTCATAATCATTTCAGGTGCTAATTTTCTAAACAGTTACTTCAGAGTTGTTTTCAGACATGCATGATACTTTCATTTTTATTAGCATGCCATAAAAATATACGTTACCTGCTTGAGAGTCACGTTGAGGCAAGTCGCAGATGGAAAGACTGTATGCCAGTTGAGCTTGATGCGTGACACATTTCTGCGCATTCTACTAGCCGACTTTGCCTCATCTTTGAACGCAGCGATTCATGTGGGGGCAAGTTAATAGCCATAACAGTGCTACGGGACACATGCCTACAGGGTACGTTGGCGCACGTCAAGAGAGATTACATACACATGGTCTTAGATTGTGCTGTTTGCCAAGAAACTCCAAGAAACTGTCATACAAGTGTACAACCCCTGACTTAGATTTGTACTGTTGGTTGAGACACGGGCAGCCTCCAGCAAAGTTCACCCTAGTTCCACAGCTCGCCACTGGAGGGCAGCACTCATACTCCAGCAGCTCCAGTCTACTCCAGCAGCTACAGTCTACTGCAGCAGCTCCAGCCTCCAGCGCTGCTCACATAGGCAATAAGGAAAGGTCATGTCTACAGTAGAGGCGATAAGAAATTAATAGTGCCGCTTCAGCAGCAGAAATTACAACCCCTCAGGCCTAGGCTAACTACCTCTTGCCTCACACCTCTGAGCCCCAACAAGTTCCAGAAATTAGTATAAAAGGGAGGGCACCCCTGTGCTGTTCAGTCCCTGCTCCTCCACCGCTTGCAAAGTCCAAAGGTAGCAATTGGGTTGCGCGACCACTGGTACCTTCATAGATCCCTCTGCTTGCAAAGGCCGGAATCTCTACCAATGAGAAGACATCGCAGACTAGAAGCTCCATGCCTTCAGCTGCCACTGAAAGTTCATCTGCAGCCACCGTAGATCCCGCAGCTCCTCGGAGACTCCTCCATGCCAGAGGCTCCCGAAGACATTGTTCCTCATTTCACCCACCTTCTGGTAACTACCAGTACCTGCTTGGCAGCAGGTCATGTCAACGTCCCTTCTGGACCTCTACAGCCCACTGGAGGGTGTGACTACGACATCAACTACCCTTCTGGTAGTTGGTATTTCCTAGGTTCCTTAAGGATAAACCTGGTAGTTAGATGCTGTCAAATGCGTTAACTATTAGTTTATTTTATTTTACCTGTGTTAAGTTGCCTACACAATACACCTAGATCTTGTCCAGGTTGCTTTCACCTGCATTTAATGATAGGATCAACTTCCATAACTCGTGTTATATCTAGAGATGGGATGAACCCAGATTTTGAAACCGAACCAAACTAGAACTAAACCCAGAATATTTTTATCGGACTAAACCTGAACCAAAACTTAAATTTGTACACTAACCGATCTCAAACTGAACTATGCAATAGTTCGTCGAACTCGAACTGAACTCAAACCAAACTTTAAAAAATGTCTTATCCTCGCACATATGCCTTTATAGTTCAGCCATGAAGTGGTGTGTGTATATATATATATAAACAAAAAACAAATATGTAGAACCACCTTAAAAATACAGTGGATTATGGATGCTAAACAGTTATCAGTGTGTGCTCACACGCATATCTGCAAATTAAGTACTTAACATAGATTAGTCCGTGGATTATTTTAGCAGTGTTGCCCTCTCAGGTAATGAGAGTTTGGTAACTCAACTACTGGACTTGGCTACAAGGTGCAACAAAGTGAAAACATCACAACATATAACCTTCATAGGTCAGCTCCTATTTGTTCAAGTATAAAACACAAACAAACTAATACAACCACATTCACAGTTTCATGACTAATTCTTTAAACCCAAAATGTAATTACTAAATTTTTTCTAAATTGGAAGAAAGATACTAAATTAGTATAATATTTACTTTTGGTTTTTATAGATTTGATTGATATAATAATTTATAATTACACTGGGAAATTTATCTTTCTAGTCGTTTTAGACGTGGAATGGGAAAACTACAAATAGCAACAGAAAATAAAAGTTAATTTAAAATATTTCTCAAAAACTCATGCAAATCACTTATTTTGTATACAATCATTTAAATAAAGAATAACACCTGATTTTGCACACTATAGAGTTCAAGATGTAATGCTTTCATCACTGCTACAAAAACTATAATCACGTATGACTTGTTCAGTAATTTTTGTTACACTGTTATTTTTCAACTTCTTTGAAGTGAAGTTTTGTATTTACTTGTGTATAGTGCACACCAGGAGTTTTGCACAAGTTCAAGGATGATGATGATGATATATATATATATATATATATATAATATAAAAAAAATTGTACCAACAATTTGTGGGTCCTTGTTAGTAAGTGTGTAACACATTATTATTTTTTTTAAAATTAGTTTGTGGCGATTATGATATATTTCGAAAATATATTAAATTTAATTGGGGTTAAAAGCCAAAACATTGTGGCATTCTGTAAGGTCACTGCAACCTTATGGTCATGAAAAGAAGAATGTCGACAATTGAGCTGAGTGCCTGGGTGGTGCCTTTTTTTTTTTGCTTCTTTTAGGCAGTGGCATGCCCTTCTCCAACCAGATAGCAATCCTCTAGACTCTTCCACTACACTTCCCTTTAAACATTGTGGTACAGTTTAGAGTGGATAATTTGGACTACCACTCTACCACTCCTCAGAAATGGTTTCCTTTATTTGGGGGGGGGGGGGGGGGAAAGGGTGTGCTGTACAGGAGTAAATACGTAAGTTCTTCAAAGTTCGTTAATGATGTTCCTTTTTAGCACATTTTTGATCTCCTCGAACACCTCCTGTAAATTTTTCAAAAGGAACTATAAACAATCTTTGACATGGCAATAAATTTTCAACCGAACCAGAACATAACCTTAAGTTTGAGTTTGCTTCAAAATTCGAACGTTCGACTCATCTCTAGTTATTTCAATAGGAGTTAGTGTGGAATCACCCTGTTTTCTACATACATACAATATAACACGTATTTCTAACTTATTCTTGAGAGTTTCATTTCTCTTTGTGTGTAATTTTAATTTAGCCATTTTACTTTTGATAAAACATAAATTTTACCTCAGAGGAAAAGCCGGCGGTCGCGTAACCACCAAGGTAAATACACACACCATTAAGAGGCATAGCAAGCCCTGCCAACTGGTAGACCTTCGGCTGCCCCCAAATGCACTAGGTACTCCATCCACTCGGAGAATCGACCAAACCAGATTATCCATACTCCACCACCGCTGCTCACGTGGCCAGATTATGACTGGATCCTCTTAGACCTGATCGACCTGTGGAGACCACACCCAGGTTCCTCAGCGAGGAAGTAACGTGTGCTGTTCAAAGTTATGTCCACCGCTTGCAAAGGCCGGACAAAAGGAATGCTGGGTGTTACTACATGTCACAAGTCTGAGTACCTGGAATTACACCTTAAGGACGTCAAAGCGCCGGCTTATCATCTGAGGATTGTTCTATTCAATATTTAAATGCAGTACTCTCATCAAGAAGGATCACGAAAGCATGTAAAGAGGGCCTTACATGCTACAGTGAGTGAGATTGTTACACTATTACCTTTGGAAACTGCAGTAAGTGATGTTGACACCCCTTATCCTTCACACCTCTCAACATCATTATTTCCGCCCTTAATCAAACTACGTGGTAAACTGCACCCAATCGTAGAGGTGATTGCTCGTGGGGAAGAAGTTCCTCTAGGTCTTGCCTCAATTTGGTTAGGGGTACAATTACAGGATACCCCTCCTGCAGTCCACTCAGATGACAAAAACCACCACACCCATGCACATTGTTGCGTTCACCTAGGCAGCCGATATCATTTCCTACTTGATCACTGGGTAACTGAATTCTAAGGCTGGTGACTACACTAAGCCTGGCTGACACTAGGCGACCAATGTGTCCCAGCTTTACTGCTGCCAGAGGTACTTGCTTCTATCTCTCCTTCACAACTCTAAGATCACCTAATTTATATCCCTTTAGTATATCTGTAACTCCACTGGGGTTGATAACGGGCATTCTAATATTAATGTAATTATTTACTTCAACAAACAGTATGAGCAACAATTTATTGAGCTACTAATCTTTTCACAATACAGGTATACAAACAATATTCAGATAATTATACCTTGTTGTACTGTAAATAATTAAATTTATTTTTATTTTAATTCTATCTTTTATTTGCGTAACTTCCCTATCACTCTACCTTGCGCCCTACTGGAAGCACACTTACTACTGGCTTAGATCAGATGGACCGAAGCTCCTCCGGGTCATCCTGATGCCGTGTAGTGGAGATGTGGTGGTGCGAGTACGTCTCCTGATGTGGATGATAGCTGTTGGATAGGAATCAGGACCAGCAGACCTGCGACCCAGGGACAAGCGGCACCTCGCGTCGATATCACCTCTGGATGTGTCTTCTGATCGTCAATGCCTTGCCCGAAGCTGCAGATATTGGATCGTAGAGAGAGTGAGGAACAGCGGGCGGTTTACAGCCATATTTATACTGAAATCTTCTCCTCTGACGTAGGTCGGCTGCTGCTGGGCCGGACCTCCACAACTCCATTCTCCTGGAGTGTGGCTAGCACATGGCCTGGATTGGCGAGTGTGCACTTTACATTGCCATTCAAACTGCATGCCATTTGTGGTCCCAACAACAACATCAACCAGGGCAAGTTGCTGACCAACCACTCACCCATGGCATGAGCCAACCACCAAGGAGGAGAACCCCCCTTTCTCTCCAAGTGTAAGGTACTGTGCCAATCAAGGTGAAAGGTGGTATCTGTAATCCCAGATTTTGTACCGACCAGATGGCCCATGAGGCCTACTTTACCTATATACCGGCCGGGCACCAAGAGGACTTAAGAACCCTGTCTTATTTTCTTACCCTTAATGCACCTTGCAATTCTGGCATCACAGTTTTTGAAGTCTCTCAAAGTGACCAAGACTAAATCTTCATATAAGCAAAAGTATCTTTCAAGTTTAGCATAGGGTATATATCCCCTAGTCGATGGTTCTGGGCTGATGAAAATGAGCCTTAAGTGTAATATTCATCCCCAACAACGTAGAGAACCCCCACCTTAGACAGGCGTTAAGAGTGAGCCGTACATAAAAGGCCAGCCATAAGAAGCAATGTTAATTTTAACTGAACTTGTTCAGGATTTATAAATGTACAAATTTAATGAGAGTTACATTATTTTGTCGCATTTGATGCAGAGAAAAGAACTGTGTTATCTAAATATAAATTTTAATGTTACGTAATTTTATAATAAATAAACAATTTTGATGATTGGCGATTACTCTGACATGATGTAAGAAATTGTGCTCAGCTGTCTCTTGTAGTAAGTGTATTAGCAATTTCTTTAAAACTGTTATCAAGAATACACTCGGTGGGTTTTTTTGTGATGTATCACACATTGATACTATAAACAGTTCCCCCGAAATTATCTAATTTTTAATATTAATAGTAGCTGTTTTAGTAGCTTCTGGAGATAGTGCATTTTCGAACCAAGCCAGGGCATCATACCTGCAGACGTTATCTATTGTTCCCATCACTCACGACCACAACAAACCTGGATGGGGTGCTGGGGAAGGGGTGACAATGCTTTCAAGAGGAAGCTTACTGTCCAGAAATCTCTCTCATACCTGTTTACTAACACTTGTGCGTTTCTTTCTCAAAACTGCAAATATCAAGCTCTTCTATATTTGTTCCGTGATAAAATTTTACCATAGCAAACCCAATAACTCAATTCTTCTAATAGCAATAGTGTTCACTTGGATATTTCTTCTCCAAAATTGCTTTATGACAAGTGTAGCAGTATTTGTTTTTGATGCCTCTGTACAAAACTTTTCCAGTTGTGTAGCCTATTATCACTGCCTGTAAACAGTCATAATAGTAACTTTAACAGTAAATATTTTTGGTAATTTTGGAGGCAATGTTACATAACACACTAATATATAGCACTTTAATTAAAAACTAATGATGAAACACATCATTTGTTCCTAAATGTGGTTACATAATGGAAATCTTCTACGTTTGACTAGGTTTCCGTTAAAGTCGTCGCCAATACGTAATACAAATATAAAGACAAAGTTTCGACAAATGAAAATCAATAGCGGGTCACTCGGATTTTGACATATGGGTACCGTACTCGGACGATGCCGTTGGTCGACAGATTTTCTGGGGGATCCCCCATTTCCCCCCCCCCCCCCCACACACACTTTATTCTAGGTGCCGCTCCATATTCACTTCATGTGTCCCTTTATCTGTTAATATCTGCCCAACTCTGTCTACTCCACCATTCCTCAATTGGAAAAATTTTGAAATAGGGTCTATATATATATATATATAATAAAAACATTGCATATTACACACGCAGTCTGACTATATTGTATAATCTGGACAATAAAATTTAATACTATGCTTAGATGATTAAAGTGTAGTGTGAAATTCATGCAACGTACCTTTTTCTGGCAAAGTAGCCCTGTAGATGTCTTAAGCTTCCGTTTCTTCGGTTTGCAGCTCAATAGAAGACCACATCAATTTCCTTTACACAAGTGTCGCCAGCCCATATTGGGCAACATTTAAACTGCTCAAACCACTATTTCCATCAAATTTGCAAGGAAACTTAAATTTCTGAAAGGAAAAAGACGCCACTGAGTGCCACTTCAAGATATCACCAGTCCCGAATGAAAATAGGTCATTTCGGTGGTTCTTTCCCCTCCCCCGCCCCCTTAAATCCTCCATCCTTTCCTGACCATAATTTTTTCTTTTGCCAGCGGTAAAAGGTCTGAAATGCTAATCCTGTGTCGCCAACAAAGGGGTATTTTAGTGCAACATCGTATCGTCTACCTTTCTATCCTGTTACCTTCCACAGGTACAATTGTGGGATTTTAGCTGACTCCCACTCACTCTTAACTTTTTAAAGTTGAGATATTTAGTGACCTCTAACGTATGGCCGCTAGTATCCTCATAACCCTAGGCCTGCATCAGTCTGGTAAGAAATTTAGTGAGAGAGTAACGTGGAATATAAGTAAATCCCCACATTTTTACTTTGTTCTACAGGAGAAATTATTTCTCCACAAATTATTTGATTCTATAATTTAGCAGAATTAATCAATCATTGCAATTAAATAAACATTTGCTCTAACCAAATGCTTTGCAAAAAATCTAACATGATATTTAGTAAACTTAAAATACATTTAAACCTGTAACATTTTCTTGGTCTATCCCTTAATTTTTTTCTAACCATAAAACTTAATCTGTCAATATTTTTAGAATTTTAAATAACTTGTTTTGTAATGAATCTTACTATACTTGGGTAAATATGTACAGTAAACTCTATAGTTTCTCAGGGGACTGTCAAAAAATTTCAATACATCCGGAATTTCAGCAGAGGATGATGATATATGTATATTAATAAAATACAACTTGTAACTTTACTAGACTTCATGTTCATTTAAATGAAAGCCATACATTATCTATGAATAAAGATCAATTTGTAAACACAATAGTAAAGCAAATTAAAGAAAAATGTATTTCTGTAAATAATACATAAAAAAAAAACATTTTCTCTCAATTCACCTAAATAAATAATGTAACAACATAAAATACCGTAAGCCGACACTGAGTGTACTCCAACCCCAAACTTTCGAAACCTCTGAAAAAGAAAATAATACGACACTGAATGCAAGCTGAATTTTTTATTTACTGGTCACATTCGATCAGCTGAGAGCATGCAGAGAGGTTATCGACGTGGAAGTACCTTCAGAAAGGGAATGAAGAGGAAGGGGAAGCTTTAACAGGGGGAGGAGTGAAACAGTCTACCCCTCCCCTTCCAAACCAGGCGGTACCTAAAGTGAGGGCGTAAGGACACCACACTAACTGCTAGGTAACTACAAGCTCCCACCCCATCAGCCATGTAAGGGGAGGAAACAAGCTTTGCCAAGTATCACAGAGAACAACTGAAGCTTACTCAATCCAGGCCGCATATCTACACACATTGGCAACCACATGTGTGTGTGTTTAAATATCTGCCTCTTGAAGTAATTAATATTATTTCTCTTCAAAAACACTTGTGATTTTGAGACAGATTAATAAATTACGTTATTAACATGAATTGTTTTATGGTCTTCAGAAATTAATTACTCAAACACGTCCTCTAATTTTCCTTTACACTTATGCTTTTCACGTGTTACGCTACACTCAGCCTCAGTGCTTACACATTATTTGGCAAGAAAAGCCATCGAATAGACCCTTCTATGATATTAGTTTATTCAGAAGATGTCTCTATTGAAATAAATTAATATAAATCCTGTGGTCTCCCTGCAAGAAGCCACTGAAAATGAACTTTATCGTTGGTAATACAAGTTGCTCAATCATCGCACAATTTTTAGCGACAAGGAAAGGTTAAGTATACGTTCGTGGGGGTATTGTTTTGAAGCATCCCTCTCTGGCTGTAATTGCTCAACCAAGTCTACTTTACTCTGACATAAGCGTATGCCCTACTGTGGGCGCCATTTGAATCATAGAAAGGGTTTGACGCAGGAAATTGGTTAAGTTACACAAATTGCACTTGAAACAATCAATACCTGACTAGGGTGTGGTTTCTTCATCGTTGGGAAGGATAGTACTGTTTGGATTTAGCTGTGCCACCCGGGTCCAATGGCTAGGGAATTCTATCCCTGTGCTCAGTCTGACCAGGTAGGTCTTTATAGGTAGATCTGGTCTTGGTTACTTTTCAGGAGTTCAAATACAGTGAGGCCAGACTTGCAAAGGGGGGCATTTAAGGGGAGAGAAGAAAGTAAGGCCGGGTCCTTAATCCCTCTTTGGGGGCCGGCTGGTATATAAAGTTGGTCTGGTAGGTTTCCTGATAGGCACAAAGTTATGCGTCAAACACACCACCCTTCGTCGAGTTGGCACCTGTTTGTTGGGAAGTAGAGTCTTACTGCTCCTTGCTGGCTGGTTAACTGAGGTGCTGGGAGGCATGCCAGCAGCCGGCTCTGGTTGTGGCGTAGAGGTGCAGCTTCTCTGGTTGCCTTTGACGAAGGGAGGGGTTTTTTGAATGGTGATTTTTAACCTGGGTCTGTCGGTACCTAGGAGAGTGTCTCTGTACTGGAGAATGAGTTGTATAGTAGAGTGCTCCTTGACAGATAATTTAACGGGTGCTTGAAAAAGTGGCCCGTTGAGATGGTTGATAAAGGAGTTGTTAATTTCACTTGCTGTAATCTCAAGAGAAGGTAACTTTAGTAGTTCATCTACTATGTTTTTGATATTCCTCTTTAGTCTCTTACGGGCCCCTCCTTGCTTGGAGTAGGGAATGAGGAAATAGATTAAACCACTTGTCTGTTGAAGTTAAGCCAAGGTATATGCATCTCCTATTGTGTACTTATGAATATTGTGACTTACAATATGAAATCACAAATTCTGTGTTCTGGGCCCAGCCTTTGCAAGAAATGGATTAAACTTCCAGCCTTTGCAAGCAGTGGACAGAATTTGAATGACTCACATTGTTTTATTGCAGTGATACCCAGGTGAGATCTCCACTGTGGATCTTGCGGACTGTAGCAGTGTCTCTCTCCTGTCCGGACTTTACAAGCGGTGGCAGAGTAGGAACGGCTCAGTTCGCTCGATTCCATGAGTCAGTGTGTTCCTACGGTTTTTGGGTGCTTCTGTAGATCTACCAAGCTGGCAGAACTCGGTTTACCTCTTAATGTGTGTGGAATTTCCTTTTTGGTTTTACACAGTCCGTCGGCTTTCCTTCAAGTCAAAACTAAATACCTGATTCCTTAAAGTTCTAACAACAATGGGATCATTATAATTAAATGCAGAGCAAATTAAGTTATGATAAAAAATATGTTTATTAAATACATATTTTTAACATGGTGATTCTGCACTCTCCCATTTATAGAATCACGTAACTTCAGGCTGTATTGAATCACTTGGTGAAGACATCGTGAAACAAAGCTAATGATTACGTATGGTGTATTCATTTGGTGAATTAATGAATTTAATAAACGACAGAAGTGACCCTAGCTGATTACTAAGGCATGTTCAGAAAGAACAAAATGGGGAGTCAATTACTGGAAGAGTAATTGCCATGTTGCGCCACTAGCAGGTAGGTTAGAGGGTGGTGCAGAATGGATGTCGTCATGATCTGTTACCTGAAGTGGTTCTGGCTGTAACCAGAACTTTTTTTTTGCTAAACGTTTCAGAAAAAAGTGAATTTCTCTCAACTTTTATGGAAGTTGTTTCAGCTGAAAGATTGTAAACAAATATCTGCCACAATCAATGCCTGCGGTATAAAACCTCACAAAAAAATTCCCTGTCGAAGCAAAAACAAAAGGAATGTTCTTCATTATTCTTTTAACTACATTCTTGCAGGCAAGGGAATAGGGCTGGTTTATAATCAGTTTGTTAAAAAAATATACTAAAGATGATGTAGACTGCTCATTCATCTTCTTCGCGTGTATCAACATTGACCTACCCCAAAGGAACACAACTGTCGAAGTCACATGGTCAGCAGTGATGAATGTGTTTGTTATATCTTAATTTTTAAATGACGAGTACTATTATTTTAATAAAATAAATTACCAATTAGAATTTAAGCGAAAACATTACAAATTAATAACAGGAAGTATAAAAACATCTCAAAAGCACTTTTTACTAAACAGTGTTCTAAGCTCTAACCCAATCCACGCCATTTTTGCTTGCCGTATTGGCAGAAAAGCAGTTCATAGTTGGGACACACAGATTGGTTGTGCACAGCCAGTGATATCGGTCTACTTCATCTTTAGTCTATGGTTAACAAACTTAGTTTTTAACCTAAATTGATTGGTGTTGCGGAAGAAAAAGACAAGCAGTCCGCAAGCAGAGAAACGTAACTAGAAAAAGTAAACCTGTACTTTATTGTGTCCGTGCAATGGAACAAAACTTGAGTCAGTACCTTTTCACCGGAAAGGGAAAACTGCATGAGCAAGTGTGGCAGCACTGGCTCCATAACACCATATTTACTTGATAAACATTTACGAGGGAGCTGTTTACTTGCTTCGTTAATTTGAAATTATAATTGAAGTAATTATGTTACTAACATTTGTGTACACAATTTAAATGTCTAACAGCGTTTAACAGACTGAAATAAAATCATACACATCAAAACAGTATTCTGCATTGGCAATGCATGGTTTATTGGGAAACCATAACCTCTTTATTCCGGGGAACTGTTTAAGATTATTTTAACGCTACAAAACATAAGTAGTAATATTGTAAATATAATGCCACAGATACGCTACATACTGAAATACGTGGCAGTGATATTATTTGGTAAATTTTTAATAATTTGTTCGTTTTAACTTTGGTGCAAGAAAAACCTGACCTGTTTTTTTTCTGAGAATTCAGGTCAGTTTCGGTTTTTATAAACATGACCGGACCGAACCAAAAATTTGACTAACCGATCAGCTCTAACATTCAGTAGGGGTGGGCGAAGCTTCGAAAATTCGAATTTGAATCAAATATTTTTTACATTCGGCTTCGTATTCAAAATCAAATTTTTTGCTTCGAACTTCAAAACAAAAAAAATGCTTTTGGGCCAATTAATTATTTATTATCATTACCCCAAAAAGCAAAAGAAGACAATGTGCTCTTAATAACATCAAAGTTTTGATCCCATGTTTGTTACACACATGGCTAATGAAACGTGGAAACATAACCTCAACTCAATAGAATGCCCACAAATTAGTCCAAACTGCGTTAGGTGTAAAATAATTGTCAGTAATAGAAAAAATAGTGGGTTATCTACAATTCGGGGTCGTCTTCAATTCAAAACCTAGGACCACAAATACCATAAATGTGTGACACTGCTAGTTCAGTATTTAAGTTTGTGTTACATGCACAACATTACTAAGGGCTTCTAATTTCTAATCTGATTAATTAGCTAATTCTAATCTGATTAATTTGCAAATGGCTGGAAAGAGGAAGTGCTTTACTAGGAAGCAAAATGGCTCAAGTCACGAATGTAACACCCACAAAAGTTTTACGGTGTAAGAAAGATGCTGCTCTCATACAGCCATGTTAGACACACCTATTACATTGTGATTAGCTTTTCTTTAAAAGCAAATTAAATATATCATATTATTCATATAATAGCATATCTTCTTGAAGGGTTTGTCAAAAATTCACGCAAAAATTCTTTCAATCCAAATAATTTTTTCAGCACTTGACAGGGGTAGTCTTGAATTCAGGTTTAAATATTTTTCCCTCAGAAAGATTTTTTTTAGAAAGGGGTCGTCTTAGATTCAGGGTCGTCTTCCTTTCGGGTAAATACGGTACTAAATACTTCAGTATCTTTCCAAATGTAATTCGACACCTCAGGTTTTAATTGGTATTATATGTTTATTTTCCTCATGTCCAACAGAGTTTTGCGTTACAGTGTGATAAATAGGAGATTAAATTGCGAGTTTTATAGACTTAACTGCTGTAAAAAGTGTAAAATTGAATTCACTGTGATTCAAATCTTACTTCTCAGTAATGTAATTAATAAAAACAGGAAATTGTTATTAAAATACAGGTCGAGTTTTGTGCGAGAAGTATTGTATAGATTTGAGTTTAGTCGAGAAAAATCGATTTTACTCACAGAAAGAATTGAAAGTTTGTCACATAAGCAAAAACATTTTTATACTTCATATATTTTGCAACGTTAAAACTATGTATTTATTGCAAACCTTAACTAAAACTGGTTGTAAACTTGTACTATTATAAAGTTACGGTGAACTGTGCGCTCTGAATTTGTCGTATATGCGAGTGACATCTATAAGTTGCAAGTATCAATTGCTGGTGGTGTGGGACACGAGTTTTGATACACATAACCTAAACATTCACGTAAAATATCAAGTGCACAATGCATGTTTGATTCGACCTCAAAGGTTTAACTCTTTTACTAATATCTAACATGGTGTTTTTTAATGTGTGTTTGATTAAAACTATTTGTAACAGGCCTACAAATTGTCTTTGTTTCTTGTTCGGAGTGTGTTGGTTTTTGTGTTCTGTGGTCACTCGTCGAGGCGTTGACAAACTCCAAACGTAGCAAATTTCTTATGAGAAAAATATAATTAGTTTGCTTGGCTACTTTTCATCTCGTTATCTATAGAGGAATTAGCTTTGTTAGCATAAAGATTTGGTATGTTGAATTGATGACCTGCCTGATGTGACTTGGCTGTGATAGAATGTAATTTACAAAGTATAGCAACCCTCAAACTTCTTCACCTAACCAGAAATATGTTTTCCCCAATTCCCCCGGTAGATTTACGTTTCCCGTATGAATTTTTCCAGGTGGCAAAATTCCATTCCCACACACCACTTATACTTACACAAAGTAATAGAACCATATTATATTGAATCACGCTGTTTAGATACAGAATTTGAATGAAAGTACAAACTGGGATGTAAAAACATGAGCACTGCAATTAATTATTCTGTTTTTTATATTCCATACTTTGTTGAAATAATTTTTAGTTTCTTATTTAGTATTATTTGGCATTTAGGTCAAGAAATATGCTGATGTAATAAAAAATTATTCCTATTGTAATAGGTATGCTATTTTTTAATATTCCTTAATCCTGGATTAATGTTCAGTGTATTTAGATTTGTTTAGCATGAAAGGCAATATATGTGCTTATATGGTAAAAAACTTTGACAAATTTTTTTGCAAATCGGTGGAAAACATTTCTTTTTTATATGCCTTTTATCTAGCTTGTAAAAATGTATGTAGGTAGTTTCTAATTTAAAAAAAACTGTTGTTGTTGCAGTGTGTACTTGTCAACATAACACTTCGAATTGATATTCAATTTGATATTTGATTCTAATTCACGAATATTTTAACAAATTCGCTTCGAAATGAAATTTCGATCTTCGCCCACCCCTAATATTCAATTAATAAAACCTTTTGTTCGAAGCACAGCTGTGTTGCAAAAGCTATATACAGGTTGATTCACAGCACCCGTATCACCCCTTTTTCTCAGAAACAACACGACACAGGGGGTTTGTGAAAAAAATTGGAATCTTGATTGTAGTAATTGCATTCCTCCGAACATACCGTGCGTTGGGGTACTGGGGGTGAGCTTTGAAATTGCAAATGGGAACACAGGTCGTATATAGTATCGAAGGATAGATCGTCTAAAAGGAAATAACATTTACTAAGGTATTTGTTTTTTGATGTGCATTGTTTATACACAATAAAATAAATCATGCAAGCATATGGTTTGTGACGTGTTTAGTTTAAGCACAATGAAACTGAACAAAAACAATTTTTTTTCTTACTACAATCAAATGGAAATCAACAAAAAATGTTTTTCTGGCGTGCATACCTAGTTTACGTATAGTCAAAAGGACGTTGGGTGGTACCTACTGTATATACTGGTTGGTCTGAGAGAACTACTGTGAAATGGGAAATGAGATGACTCATTCGCACACATCACTCTTCATAAGTGTTTGAAATGTCGTCCATCCTGTATGAAAAATAACACTGTTTTTTTCTTATGTTTGCGGTTGCTCGGCGGACCTCAGCACAGCTGAGAGATCCACAAATTGCTCTGATTCTGTCATTCATTTCTCCCCTCATTGTTGGACACACGCAGTAGACAATGTCTTTAATTCTCTCCTACAAAAAAAATTCATTTGGGGAGAAGTCTGGAGAATGTTGTGGCCAAGCTACAGGACTCATTCGTCTAATCTACCATTTAGGGAATAACATGTCAGCAACTAGCTGAGCTCTGCATGAAAAGTGAGCAGGACAACCATCCTGTTGAAACCACAGTGTTTTATCTCTGAGCAAGAGGAAATCTATCAGCTGTTAAAAAATATTGTCTAGGAAGTCTGCATACGCTGCATCATTTGTATACGATGCATCATTCAATTGCCCTTAAAAAAAATTGTCCTACGACAAATGTCCGAGAAGACTACACCACATATTAAGGCTCCGTATATGCTGGTTATCCACATGACGGAGCCAATGTTGGTGTGTTGCAGACCAGTAATGGCCATTATGTATTTTAACATAACCATTACTCTTGAATATAGCCTCGTCAGTCCACAGTCCACAAAATGCTTCAATGAAAGCACTGTCCCTGCTCAGGTACCAGTTGCAGAAATCAATGCATTTAGGAAAGTCATTATTCCCAAGTTCTTGGTCCAGCTGTACATCATATGGATATAAACGGTTATCAGCGAGGATTCTCCACACTGTACTTTGAGGCAATCCTGACTCGTGGGCAATCCTACATGTAGATTCATGAGGATTAACTACCATGGCAGCAAGTGCACCAACAACCCTCTTGTCTCTTACAGGTCATCTGACGTGACACTGTTTGTTGCATGTCGGTTGCACTAATCAGGTTATGCACACACAATGCAAGATGCTGTAAGACATTGTACGAGTGATGGATGCGCTGTGAGTATCTCTCTGCGTACAAATAGGCAGCAGCTCTGCAGTTCTGACAACATTCTCATAGTATCATCAGCATGTCAAATACTTCTTCGTTTGGAAATGGCATTCCATTCCGGAAAGCAACCCCTCCGAAAGACAATTTGTGACACTGAAACAATACACACGTTTAATGGTTGCAGTAAAAAAATGACTTACTGTCAGTGAATGACCTTTTGAATTGATTGTCAGATAATTTGAATGCAAAGACTGCAGTTCCTGTAAGTGGTAGATTTCTTATCTGCTTGCTGCATAGTGCCACATTATTCTTTGCATTTTCTTGGAAACGGTCTGATACTTACTGCATTCCATGCAGTAAGGCACACAGGTCACTACTAGTAACGAAGTGAGCCTCGCACTCCAACTGGCAATACCGTAATGGCGAAAATTGTGTATCTGTCATGCATAGTTTATGCACAACCGATGATAATTGGCTAAACTTAACTGTTAGTATTAGTCTGCTTCCAAACAAATGCTGAGAGTAAGGTAGCACTAAGCAGCAGGTAGACAAGCCATCTAACATATACAGGCCCTGCAGGTTTTACATTCAAATTGACGCGCTCTGGTATAGGTTCGTTGATGTGGTTTGCAGAATGCTGCTATCTCAGGTCCTATGGACTTGTGGTTACAGCACTGATTACCTTCTTGAGCCCTGTCTATAGCCCTCCGCTGTGTGTTCTTTATTCAAAGTATTTGTCTCAGCCCGATTTCTTGTGGTTTATTCACGTGGGTGCCGCGTAATGGAAGTGTTATTTCTGGGTGGAGGGGATCAAACCCCAAGGTGATTCGAACCGTAAATGACTCCCCCCATGGGGTGCAATTTTACTCATCGATAGGCCTGCCAATGAGGGGGAAGCCAGCTGTCTCAGGTCGCTTAGCCATTGTAGGAACCGAAAATGGTAACTATGTTACAATGAAAAGAGGTTTTGTGATCGGGTTGGAGGATCTGACTCGATCCTATTCTCATTACCAGGTAAGCCCCAAGAACTCGGTCTCGTCTGTCTATGACTGAAGATGAAATTTAAAGAAGTGGTAACTACGCTGGATTTGGTGGCGGTTTTAGGAAGGAAGTTGTTCTTGGCCATTTTCCCTGTTTCAGTACAGATTGTACACGTATTGTGCAGGCTCATATTCGTGTCTTTACTAGGGGTCGGCACGATTTCAGGAGATGAGGGTATAGCCGGCTGGTAGTTACTTGCGTATTCTAAATCAGGCCACGGCCAACATATTCCCAGGTAGGCGTCAAGTTCCGATTGATGGTCGAATGGTGTGAGAGGCTAGATGGGTCGCAGGGTGATCTCTGGACTGCAGAGGGGGGTGTGTCCTTGCAAGTAGAGTCTACAGCAATCTGTATTTGCAGTTCTCTCAGTAGAGCTCGCCGCTTTCTACGCCTATTCCTGCTAGGTATTCCACCTCCATTTCTATTCATTTGAATCGCAAAATCTTATAGCAGTAGCAATATTCATTCCTTCCTGCTGATGTGCAGTGCTGGAGTGATGTGTTCTCCATACACGCCCGAGGTACTGACGGAGGGATTTGCAGGAGAGAGTTCAGCACCGTTGTAGGTAGGTGAGGTAGCACCGGACATCCAGGAGCTTCTGTACGTCCTTGTGGACTAAATGCCTTCTTCAGGCCCCGTCTCCTGTGGGGTTCGACCCACTCACACCTAATCCGCAGGGGGATGTTAGGCAACACAAAACACTTGCAATTAACAGTAACGTGAGAGGCTAATAAAATAAATAACGGAGTCAACCAAATTATGTTTGTTGTAAAGTTAATTTTTACATCTGGAAAACACTGGGAAATCCCGGTTCAACGTACACTTTAGTTAATTATAATAATTGCGTGATTTGCTTAGTTACTTTACCCAGGTGAAGGTGAACCTGTATGAAATCTTGTAATAAAATAAAATATTAGTTGCTCTAAGGATTACGCAATTTACAGCATTTGCTTCCAGAGGTGTGGTTGTCCAGAGGGAACGTTGTGACGACCTGCTACCACGGAGTCAAGGAGAGACTTGGGTAAGTGGGTGCAGGGTTAGGACGCGAGGTTGCCTCTGGAGCATGCAGGAGTTGCAGGTGTTGGTAGAGCCTTCTCAAGCTGCAGGTGTTGGTAGAGCTTTGTACAAGCTAGGAGAGGAGGAGGTATTGGTCAGACTAGGGAGAGCTCGCAGATCTATGCAGCTGGCGAGCCGGCGAACTCTGGCTAGAGGTGCTTTGTAGCCTCCTTATAGTCCATAAGTCTGTGCACCAGCACTCTTCCGGGGGGTGTGGGGGGTGATAGCATTTCTCTGCAGGGGATGTTTATTGTAGGGTAGCGGCGGAGCCGTGCATTCCTTATCACCCTGAGTGGAGACTGGCGACAGGTTTAGTACCTCCGCTCTATGCTCTGCGGTTGTGATTTCATGGGGCGCAAGGTTGCTGCGTTCGTGTGGTGTATCTCGTAACTTTCTCCTCTGTTATCTATGGTCGGTAGCTCATGTGGTAAAACAATCTTGGTTCTAGGGGGTGGCAACCGCATGTCGGAATTCCGGGCGGGCAGTACAATTTTATAATTGATCGCTTTATGTATAAGTGTCACAGAGGTTGTCCAGAGCATGTAATTAATTCTTCCTGCAGGGGAATGTTAGTCTGCCACTGTTGTGACTTGCTCCTGAGCTCTTCCTTGCTCGTTGATGGTGCGAAGTCGTCTGTAGGGTGCGCAGCAGTGTAGCATGCGTCAATCGCCCACTCCCTGTAGCGACAGAGACCCATCTCAATCGAGACCATTTTTGTTTCAGGTGTGGGGGTGACTCTACAATCGTAGTACTGTTGTTGCAGCTCTGGGCTCAGGCCGTTTCTGTGGCATGCACAGCCCATTGGAGCAGAGTCGTGTCTAATACAGGATGGTTGACATTTAAAACACTTAATGAGGAGTGATGTGTGCGAATGAGTGTTCCCAGTTCTCATTTCACAGTAGTTCTTTCACACCATAACTGTATTAACAATACACCTAACATATATTTGACTGTACGTAAACTATGAGTGCACGCCAAAATAATATCTTTTGTTGATTTCCATTTGATTGTAGTAAGAATAAAAATAATTTTCATTCAGTTTCATTGTGCGTAATCTATGTATGTGACAAATCATATGTTTACATGATTAATTTTATTGTGCGTAAAAAATGCACATCAGAAAATAACTGTCTAAGTGAATGTTTTTTTCCTTTAAGACCATCTATCCAATGGTACCATATACGGCTCGTGTTCCCATTTGAATTTTCAAGTCTCAACCCCTGGACCCCTACCTCTGGTATGTTCGGTGTTGTGTTGTTTCCAAGAAAAGGGGTGACACGGGTGCTGTGAACCATTCTGTATATATGTTACAATACTAAATGTGGTACATACTATACAATTTTATTTGAAGTAAACACTTCAATTTTTGGAAGACCACTGCACCTCATAAATGTGAAATGCCTCATATGTGATTCAGGTCATTTTACCACCCAATACGTGTGCTGCTGCATGTCAGCCGGGCAGGCAGTGCAATTGATAAAATAACTGTAAACTGTCAACAGATACAGCCATAGCGTAACACAGACACAATATTTAAATACAAAAGGCCACTTATCTGAAGGAATGTCGCACCATGAACTTAAATATGCATAAATTTGGTAAACATACCAATTTTTATAATGCAAATACAGTTTAAAAATTAAAATATCTATGATAAACATTAATATTGTTAACAAAAACAATTGTGGACTGCTGGTATGCCGGGCTGGATGGGTGTTTGCAGACTTACCTGAAATCCATGCTTACACTCTACCTTCCATAACAAATATCTGCTTTATTCTATCAACTCCACTCACCCAACACCATCCTTGCTGCCGCCATGCACCCGTCGGAAGGAGTGGAAGACAGTCTAACAGAGAAACTGACTATTTTAAGTCCTGTATTTAACTCAAAAATCTTTAGTCTCCATGTAATAGCCAAATACCTATTTTTCAAATTAATTTCTGGAAACAAAAATGTGTGGGGATGTATGTGAGTAAATATGGTATTGTAAAATATAGGAAAGTTTAAAATCGGAATGTAAAAATGGGTCTTTACTTATAGCTGAAAGAAATACTTGAGTTAACTTTCCATTGATGATGGTGGTTATTATTCTAGTGTGTTATGTTTCTACTTTCAGAGAGCCCAGTCTATGGGTCAACAGAAAGAGCTGCAGAAAACCGTTGAAAGCCTACAGCTAGAGCTGAACAACCCGGTTTTGAAGAACGCTGATGAAAAGTTTAATGAAACATCCTTTACTATAAAGGTGCGTAGAGTAATCACTCTCAGAAGTAGCATTAAGATACCTGTATCTGCATAAGTGTGTCTGTATACATTTATTTATGTATATAATTGATATACAGTCAACTCTCAATTCTACGACTCTTCTTCGTATCCCAGAAAAGGGTTGTTATTTCGAAGGGGTCTTTATTATTTAGAAGGGGGCGTTATTAGAATTTTGTCTGACCTCCAACCCCTATTCTCAAAAATTCTTCTTAATTCGTACCTGTTCCGCTTTTGAACGGCTCTCATGGAAAATTTACATGGTGTGATAAAATATAGTAAAATTTCAATTGTACGAGTTCTCAAGACATTAGGGAATGGGCTCGTACACTCTGTGCTCTTGTAAGATTGGCTTTGTTTAAACTTGAATTTCTTAACCCCCCAACACACAAATACTGCATTTTTCGCATTAAGTCCATGTTCAGTCATCTGTAGCATGAAAACAAAACATTGTTTTGACATTCACATGACGACCTAAGAAGTGTGAGAAGTCAGAGAGTGGGGGAAGACAAGCTCTCATTCTCCAAACAGACGCGGTCTCACAGACATTCCCCTCCACTCAAGGCCGCGCCAGAAGCTGGGCAGTGCAACTTGTGTTTCGCCTCGCGCACTATAAAACTTTCAAACTAAGCTCATCATCACTCGAAAACAATTTGGTTGAATGAGTTCAAACTTGTAATGGTAATGGATTAGAACTTTCTTTGTACTGTGCCGTATTAAAATTTTTTTTCATCAATTCAAATTTAAATGAATTGTTTTACAAGAAATGATTAGGCATAAATGAGTGTTATTTTTAAAAATGTGCAAAGAAAGCAGGAGCAAGTGAGAAACTTTTTTGTTTGTAGAGATAGAAAGGATGTGAAAACACATGAAACAAAGAGGTAACACATGCATGCCAGGAAGCATTGTGTTTCTGCTTTGCTTTCAATGGTATGTTTAACTTGGTAACATTTTTTCATCTTGGAAATGTGCTGCTACATATTATTATTCATAATTGAATGGAAGAAGTTTTATATAACTCACTAGTTGTAAATTATGTGTGATTAAATTGTTTTAAACCACTTCCTGAAGAATTTGTGTTTGTGTGGAAGTGCGTACACAAAACATATTTCAACTCTACATTCTTATACAACTCAGTAAGAAATCTTGACTTTTGCAGTTTTTGGCAATGCTGCGTTCTTAATATATTTTAAAAACAGCAACCCTTTAAAAATTTTCAAATACTGTACCATTTAGGGAACCTTTTAACCCAGCGGTGTCAAACACAGAATATCAAAATGGCCATTGTATTTGTTTGAGGAAGTATGGGTGACACATTTAATAACATCTTTAAAAAATTAAATACGCTAGGAAAAAAGGCTTTTTAACTGCTCCTGTTGCGCGCCACTAAAATGTAAGCGCTTGTACACGAGTTTGAGACTGACCAATTTGAATCAAAATTTAGTTGCTGATAGTTCTTATAATCATTACTGAACTAAAAAATTTGCATTTTCAGCAGTCTGCATTTTCAAAATAAAAACTTATACATTTTATGTATTTCACCATTCACTAGATGGCACTTAAAAGTATAACCGGTAATGAATATTGTTGTGACCAGTATTAAACCAACTGATAAATACATGCGTATACCACACTTCACAATAATGAAATATAAACAACTAATCTAATATTTACATTTGATGATGTTACTTTTAGGTGTTACATTAATGTAACTTATTTTTTTTACTTGTGTATGGGCACTCTCGGTATGGTGAATTAGAAAGTTCATATTTGACACTGGGTAGGAATAATGTAATGGCTTTAGAATATACATAAAGACAGTTTACAAACATAACATCTTTATGATATACATATATTTTAGTTAGTAGTTCTGTCAATACTTATTTTTATTTTGTTTGGCTCTACGTATCATCTACAACTGGAGTATAGTGAAACTCTGTTAAGAAGTTCTCACTTAAGAAATTTTTCTGCTTAAAAATTGAATAATTTTGCACGGTGTGTATACCCACATCTGTAATTTGACCCTTTTAAGAAGTTTTCCATTATAATAAGCATTATTTTCTCAGTCCCTTAAGAAACGTCTTAACAAAGTTTTACTGTATTTTATTTTAGGAACTCCAAATCATGTGCATGATAGCACTAGGACATTATTCTCATGGTTTGGCAACAGTGGGTAATAGGCAACGTTTATCTAAAAGAAGGTTTCTTCATATCAATTACCATTTATCCCTATCAAAAAATCGAAAAAATGCAAAAAAAAAATTTAAGAACTAAAACAGAAAACTTAATCATTCACCCTAATTATAGTTCAAGACACTGCACGCTCACGTGCGCACACACACACACCTCCTCTCTCTCTCTCCTCTCTCTCTCCTCTCTCTCTCTCTCTCTCTCTCCTTCTCTCTCTCTCTCTCTCTCTCTCTCTCTCTCTCTCTCTCTCTCTCCCTCTCTCTCTCTCCTCTCTCTCTCTCTCCTCTCTCTCTCTCCTCTCTCTCCTCTCTCCTCTCTCTCTCTCTCCTCTCTCTCTCTCTCTCTCTCTCTCTCTCTCTCTCTCTCTCTCCTCTCTCTCTCTCTCTCTCTCTCTCTCTCTCTCTCTCTCTCTCTCTCTCTCTCTCTCTCTCTCTCCTCTCTCTCTCTCTCTCTCTCTCTCTCTCTCTCTCCTCTCTCTCTCTCTCTCTCTCTCTCTCTCTCTCTCTCTCTCTCTCTCTCTCTCTCTCTCTCTCCTCTCTCTCTCTCTCTCTCTCTCTCTCTCTCCTCTCTCTCTCTCTCTCTCTCTCTCTCTCTCTCTCTCTCTCTCTCTCTCTCTCTCTCTCTCTCTCTCTCTCCTCTCTCTCTCTCTCTCTCTCTCTCTCTCTCTCTCTCTCTCTCTCCTCCTCTCTCTCTCTCTCTCTCTCTCTCTCTCTCTCTCTCCATATTTGAGCTGATCAAATTTCTCTCCAGACACACTTTGCATATTTCATTGTCGTTAAGTATTCAACATGCAGAGGTTTCGGGATTCTGTAAGTAACCTGGCTATGCAATTAAATAAAAATTCCTAAAATGTCAAATCCTTGCGGCTTAATCGGTTGACTAAACAAATATAATCTAACGGTCACACACACTTCTTTCAAAATTGTTTTGGTTTTACCAGGAAATGGCAAAAGTTCTCTCTGTGAAAAAAATGCTGTGATGGTAAAAAACTTTTTTGATAGTTTTTACTGGTAAATCTTATTTTAAAGTGTTCTGTTAGTAATTTACATATGCATAATTTTGTTAAACATTCTGCTTACTTTCAATCACCTTATACCATATTTTGGCGTGTATAGGCCGCACTGAATGTTTGTATTCCTGTAAATATTGTTAAGTCACTATTCCATACAAATAATATATTCTGACTTCCATTCTCTTCCGTTTCTTCCACCCAACTTCCTTCGAAACTAAGTTAAAACATTAAAATGTTGAATGTTGACAAATTTGTCAACATGCTTTGGGGGTAAAATTTTTTTTTTGTCAATATTTCGTTATATAATCCGTACCCCACTTTTTGTAGACTTTTTTAAAAATAAAATGTGCGGCCTATACACGCCGAAATACAGTATTTGTCTTGATAAAACAAGATGTTTTAGTTTTATTAATCATACAGGAAGCTAAAGTTTCCTCAAGGTCTTTATACCATCCACAGTGTGTGTATTATTTTTAGGACTGAAATCTATAATGGTTTTCTATTTCCATATTTTCACTTCAGAAGAAAGTATGCTAAACACAATGAACACTGACTGCCTCTTCTAAGAAAGTAATTTTATTAAGGTTGCTTTCTTAATTTTTTAGTTGATGACTTGTTCGTTTACCTACTACATCCGATTATATGCTAAGTTTCATTGGACTTTAATAAATAGATATCTTAAATCCACCTTGCCTACTTAAGTTATCCTTTTCTAAACTGACTTTTGCCATTAAAGTTTCATTTGTCCTCTACATCTGAGATTGTATATTTCAAACTTGGAGCCACAGAATTTTAAGAACAAACAGGTTGGTCAAAAATCACAATTTTAAATGTTGAATATCATTATTACATAGTCATGATATTGTTACAATTTTCTCTCTTTCAAACCAGCTAAACCAGGTTCGTTAAGGGATGGAGGTCTTAATTAAATAAAACGGTTAATTATTATTATTTTCTAATTTTATTTACAACAATTACAAACAAGATTCTCTCTCGACTCAACATCTCACAGTAAATTGGTATCTCTTATAATTAATTACTTCAATTATAACAATTTATAATTACCTCGGAGAAATTAATGAAATTAAATAATTAAAAATCAGTCCTAATAGACAGTTTATCAAAACATATTCACTTATTTTATTTATTGTGTGTCCATATTTGACAGTTTCAATATTTACAATAAATCGGTATTACATGTCCACTCAGTCCCATTTCAGTTTAATCCATATTCTGCCAGTCTGCAATGTTCTAAAGTTCTCCGAGCACCCTCACGCACAGTAGGCATATCTTGTCGGGTTTCACTCCCTCTCCAATCATGTCACGCATCAACACCTCGTCTGTAGTTGTACCAATGAGACTTCGCGTCTGCACTCAGCTAGATGGCATTCACCAAAGACTGCTGGCCACTGGACCGCTGCAATATTTATAGGGACGTAGGCCATCACCCAGAAGTTTCTTTAAGTCCTGAGTTGTGCCGAGTGTCCTAATTCCCAGAATATTCTTGTGCCTGCTCTAAGTTTGTCGGCTCCTCAGCAGTGGAAGGGGTAGGGGCTGTGATGCTAGCCAGGAGATGGACGGCGTGATGGGCTGATGGCCTGGGGAAAGATGAGGGGCAAGGGAGGTTAGCCCTTGCAGAGTGCTGGCCTGCGTGTGACAGAACTTTGTGCTCGAGGTGAGAAATCACACACCTAACAATATATACAAACAAATTAATAGTAATTTCTCATAACTCAGATTTAGTAACATTGTGAGATGAGTAGTGGAGGAAATATTACATACAGAATTGCATAATATGGCACAAGTTAGGCAATACCATTTTGAATTAAGTGTATACAGAAGCAAGCATAAATGTATATTTCTCATATTTGAGTTGTCTGACATCAAAACAAGACACATCACTTTGGCATAAACTTTCTGGAAACAAAATGAGCAAATCATTATGTTTGAGCTTTTGGACGTAGACAAATATTTCCTAAAATTTTCAAAACTACAACCTTGTTATGATTTCTTTTTTAAGCAATGTTATTTTGGATGTCTTATCTTGATTTAAAAAGTGTTGATGCATCTTCTTTTGCAACTTACTTTTTTAATTTTGAAAACAATATATTGGATGTATCTGGTTTTGAAAATAAAAAGACATTCAGATAAGACAAAACAAAATGTATTTCAAAATTATAAATTGGCATTTCGGGAAAGGAAAGAGCGTTTCAGCCCTGGTACGAAACGGCTGAATCCTAATTCCGTGCTTAACCTGAATTTGCCAGGTAAGAATTATTATTGGTACAGTACAGAATTTGTGTGTCCTTTTGGGCTCCATTATGTTACGCATAGGATAATTGAATACACTATATGTTGCAAATTTTATTATAATTCTTTAATTAACCTGGACTTGTAATATGATACATGGATAGCGTCATAAATATATCCAAAGTATCAATGGTGGGAATTGTGTGTATATTTACATCACCACCCTTCCACCTACTAAGTACATGAAGGGCCTAATGAAAATGCATTAGTCTAGTTTTATTTTGGTTTGGTAACATGTAGGCGTAATGAACTTGACACATTTCTTTTAGTATAAATTAGTCTTAGATAAATTTACAAATTGATATAATTGTATAGCTTGTTCATGGTAATGTGAGCACTTATGATGCAGTCTCATCAGACATTTTAACCAATAAATACATTTCATTTTGGCCTTGGCATTTTGTTTATAGAGTATGGGAAAAGGTATTCACTGAAAATTAGGTACTCACATGGCAGTGTTTACATTAACAGGTGGGGGGATGTGAATTTGCTAAAATAAAATTGCTTACTGTATTTAAATAAAAATCACTATTTTTATTAATACACTTCTTAAATTTTGCTTACTTGTACAAAAAAAATTTGAAATGTTTAGCTTCTCACCTGCTCTATTTGGGCTTGCATTGTAACAATTAACTCCACCTGTAGTACTGTCAACTGTACATACCTTCAGTCATTTATGAAAACATATAATGCAGTACAGTAACGTGACGATAAACACTGTGCCATATGAGTAATTAAAATATTTTATACATTTCCCCATACTCTAAACAAAAGGCCAAGGCCAAAATGAAGTGTTTTTATTAATAAATATATGTCTGATGAGATTGCATCATAAAGTGCTCACTATACCATGAACAGGCATACAAATATATATTTGTAAATTTATGTAAAATAAATTGATATTGAAAGAAATGGGTCAGGTTCATTAGGCCCTAAGTGTACTTAGTAGGGGAAAGGGTGATTCTGTAAATATGCACACAATTCCCACCATAGATTCTTTGGATAAATTGCCTCTCTCAGCATTTAAAGTAAACCATATCGCTCCTAGAAATTTAAATTTATAGTATAGTTTGTATATGTACTATTTATGGTGTGTATGTGTGTTAGGACCGGTTCACCATCATGGTTTGAAATGCTATCTGGGATCGGATCTAAGATCGACACAGAAAACTGTTGCACCATCAGAGTTCAGAGCTGGATTGAGATCGAGATGAAGTTCATTTCGAACCACCAAAATTGGCGGTTCCAAATCTCAATCCGAGATCAGCAGCCATTGTTGACAAATGTAGTTTGAAAATACGCCAACAAATAGAACTATGGTCAATTGTTTTCTTGGGAAATTAAAACAACATTATACGTACTTTAATATTATTCAGTAAAATTCGTACAACAATAATTCACTTAAGACAGATAAAACATTGCACATCTAGTTCTGTCTGTAGTAAAAAATATGCCTAATTCCATGACGTCTTATATTACGAACCAATAGGAAAATTTGTCTCATACTTAATATCGATCTCTCACTTCGGAACTAAGGTCGAAGAATTGGAGATCCAGAATCATGAAATTTCGTTGGTGCAACACTTTTACATTGGAACCAATATCAAACTTGATCCTGTTTCGGAACTAGGATAATTTGATCTCCGATCGGGGCCATGTTAGTGTAACCGGCCCTTAGAAATTTTTAAATATTTTGTACTTGTATTCTACTTAGACCTACATATGTATATTAAATTTGTCACTTGTTTGAGTAGACTTGAGTGGTTCGGTTTCTGTCATGTATTTTGTTTTATTCTTTCCATGTATCATATTACAAGTCCAAAGGATGATTATAAAATTGACATCAAATACTATATACAATGATCCTTCACGTAACATAAGCAAGCCCAAAAAATACACACAAATTCTGTACCAATACTAATTCAAGTAATGTTTCACCTCATTGCAAACATTTATTTTGTGACAATGTGAATGAAATCTCGGGCACGACGGATTTTCTGAATAGAAATACATAACTTCTAATTACGTAGTGGGTGCGACAATCATCAATAAACAAGTGTATTTTCTTGCTGCAAGAGTGGTGTCTATGTTAATTGGTAACATTTGTAATAATATGCAAAGATATTATCTTTTTGGTGTTGTAGGAATATATTATCTGTAGACCTAAATTATTTCTTCTACTTTCTTTAAGCATACAGTAGTTGGTTGTAGGTACTGTTGTGTGTCGTCTTGAGTGAAAGGTAATATTAATTGACTTGTGTTTACCGTTTCTTAAAACTGCTCGTTACTACCATTTTTTCTTACTGTAACCGCCATCCACAATGAAGAGACAAATCTAATTTATGTGGTTAAGTTTGTTGGTTTCAGGAAATGTGTGCAATATTAATTTTACAGAATGATTCTGCAAATTGTTAATTTAAAGCTAGTGACAAACAAACGATAATTTAGTGAAGTAAATTTGTATGTATTTCCATAGAAAAACATGTATTGAAGGGGTTGCAGGTCTTACAGTTAAGTTTGCATGTTTTGTAAATAATGTATTGAAAGGTATGTGGCCTAATAAAGCCGCAATTTAAGCACTTTTGTAGTTTGTAAATATTATTTGTCGATTTGCCTATGTCATAAATTCAGCGACTGTAAGGTTACCTTCGGCCAAAGTGTGTGATGTGTGTGTATATTGCTGCATCTGTACGAATACAAACTGTGACCTATATATCACATTTTGTATTTTCATTGAAGTTAAAATTTTCACTTAAAAGAACACTAAAACAATGCAGTCTCACGAAAGACGTAAAACTAAAGGACACCCCCCCCCCCCCCTTCTCAGTTCCCTCATTGTTTCCTTTTTTCTGCAAAATAAAATAAACAGAACCCAAATAAAACATAACTAGGCAAAAATAAAACCAGTTGGAATGCCAACCTAGCTATAATATCCTACATCAATAAGAGTTAGACCCATACTATTCTTTCCAAAATTACAAAACATAACATAATATGCATGTAGCAGCAAGTCATCCAGTGTCCCTGCAACTTAAAATGTCCAGTATGAACATTTTCATTTAGTTTCCTTAATTTTTTAGTACATATTGGTTAGCTTCATAAGTTGACCTTGAATATTGCATTGAGAAGTTGAGAACTTTTGTTTAACTTTTTTGTATAATACTGTGTCTATATTCATTTCAAATAAATCATACATTTTTCAAAAATGCTGATATGAACTTGTTAGGCCTAATTAGATAAGTCTGAATGTTACATAAATATAGGAAATTAACTTCATTTAGCACACCAGAAAGTCCTTCCAATAATCGTCTTCATATTTGTGTCTGTATAATTTTACCTACAAAACAAAATTTCAAAAGGATACATTGACTGCAGGCACATGTTGATAGTAACTATATCCTAATTTATGATATTGGAACCGAGGTGGAATCAAGTGAAAGGTTTTGCATTTGGAATCGAGAAAAATAGATATTTTGGGAAACGTTTTGTAGGATTAAATTTAAAATGCCACTGGTTAGGTGGATGCACAACATTTACCACAGCACATTTTTTTTCATAGTTTTTTTCAACTAAGGGTACAACAGTTCTTAACTTTGAAAATATATCTGTTTTCTCTTTAGGTGTAATAATTGTGGTTTAATTTATTTCCTTTAGATTAATCCGAACACTCTGTCCGATGGTACGAATGAGTGTCCAACTATGGGAAAAAAATATTCAATGTGCTTTATATTTGTATGACCTTTGTCTAGCAGCCATTTGCCTAGTATGTCCATCATAAATTTATTTTTCATCTGGCCGCCGCATCCATCGGAGGCCAGGCAGAGAACATTGATATTTTGTGGTATGTCATGGTTGGAAAGGCAATGATAAACTGCTGAGCAAATTTCATTCTGACTTTTCTTGTGCACATTTTCTTCCCAGTTATATATAAATACATTCAGAAGGATGGAACTCCCTGTTAAAAACAACACTCTTCACTAATAAAAACACACAGATGCTTCCTTAAACAACGTTAAACTATAAACGTAAACACACAGTCACTCTCAGAACACATGAGCAACAGTGAGAACAGCTGCTGTTAGCGGATGCACAGATTGATGTGTCTCGTTTTGAAACTCATTCATCGATTATTAACTTCACCATTTCAAAACAGCATGATGTGTTCTGTTATGAATGTGTTGTTTTCCCCTTACGAAGAGGTCACTCAGGACTTGTAAAAACTGCTATAATTTCAAAATGGCAAAATTAGTGATGTGTCTTGTTTTGATACCAGGCTTCAAAGTATCCATGGGCAAGAGTTTTACACAAATAAATTATACTTATTAGTGAAACATGGTCATAAAAGTGCGGTGGGTGTACATGTTTATTATCAAATCACTTTTGTTGCTATTGCATTATAAAACTGTCAGAGGTTGATTTTTAAATGTCTATACTGCAAACTTAATAAAAATACATTCACTGACCAATGGCAATAATATGTATGTATTTCTGAGTAGGGACTCCAATTGAAACTGCTAAAACAGAATCTTTCTAAAAGCAGTGGTGTTCGTATGACTAATATTTTACATGTAGGTAATGAAAACAGTGATCTAAAGCAAAGGTTTTCAGTAACTGTCTGGATGGACTTGTTGCATGTACATCTGTTTCAAAGTGTGTAAATCACAAATGTTTCTTTAAATCCTACACATTGTGAACATTATAAAAATAATTAAAGAAAATATGAAGTGGGAATTTAAGTTTGATGGGAAGATCTGCATGAAGAGTGCAAATTAAGTAATGAACTTTCTGACTTTAATCCAGAGGGTTGTGTTCCAGTTCAACCTATTTATTTATTTATTATGTCGTGTAATTTTTATTCTGTACCTCCTCAAAATCAGTAGTATTTTTGCCTCCCTCCTCCCTCCCTCCCTCCCTCCTCCCTCCCTCCCTCCCTCCCCCCCCCCCCCCCCCCCCCCCCCCCCCTTTATGTACTGGTCTCTCTTACTGTATGACTTCTAACATCCGTTCTCAGCCAGGTCATTTTTTGTATAGCTCTGTCCACCACCAATGTCAAGATTTTTTCCTTTTAGTTATTCTAACCAACCATAATTATGGCTATAGTGTCACCAACAGAACTAAGTTTCCCTCGCTAGAGGACATGACTGTAGTACAAATGACCTAAACTGTCATTGGTTCATTGTTCTCTCCGCTCTCCAATGGATCGTGGAAGGTTGGTAGGAAAAGAAGATTTCTGCGAACATTTTACGAGCTACTCTCACACAGTTTACGAATGTTTCAGTTTGTCATTGTGTACGTGGCTTTAGAAGTAAACAGTCTTTGCTGAATAAGGAGTTATGATTGGAATCTGAAATCAGGAAAGTTGAACTGGTTACATTACTACACGTAGCGTTTATGTGTGTTTGCTACTTGGTTGGTCGAGGCTTGAGAAAAACTAGCAAATCAGCATGTCTTAAATATTTTAATTTTTATTATAAATAAGAATGAGGGTAGGTTTAAGGGTTGAATGAAAGCCGGTGGGTTTCAATTTAGTGGGTTGGTTGGTACAACTTTAACTGAAAATTTAAAGCGAGTAATATGTTTGTATTGTCAAGTTTGTAAGAAGAGGTGATTAGTGGTTCTACGCAGTAACCCATAAAGCTGACATGGCAAGGGAACTGACTCAATAATGATTTACACCCAGCTCTGACAAACTCTCTATATTAGTTCATAGAGATTATTCTAGTGAGTTTAAGTTTCCGGTATTCTAAAATGTCATATCAATTTTATAAATGTGTAACCTAGGAGTCAAGGGAGTTATCTGAAGGGAAAACACATTTTAATAAAAGTAACTGATTTTTTTGTCATTTATTTAATAATCTCTGACATGTTAAGAGTTGTTTGTTCTTGTTACCCTGATAACTATTGTATGTACGACAGGCCAAGGAGCTTGCAAAAGAAGATCTGTGCAGCTATTCTTGTGCAATGGAGTGGGCTGTCACACACTTCCACACTGAGCGCATGAAGATAATCAACACTATCATACGTAACCTATGGCGACAGATCTACTGTGGCACTGATATAGACTACATAGAGATAAAGACTAGCTCTGATGTCAAAAGTAAGTACTTTGGTTCCCTCTGCTTGTGTGTGTGTGTGTGGGTTTGTATGCAAGCATGTTTGTTCCCCAGTGCTTGTTCTCTGCAGTGAGAAGAAGGTGAAGTATGCTGTTGTGATTTGATAGTGAGCCTAGGCTTGCTAGAGAGACAGTTGGAGAGGGTGAGTCCATCTGTGCAGAAGTTCTAGCTCTTGTGGACCAAACTAGGGATGGTATCCTTAATGCAGTGATACCTCAATACCATCAATACTATACAGTATCGAGTATCGCATGATAATATCCTAAAGTATTGAATTTTAACATTGCTCTAATGGTATTTACCATGCAGGTTTTCTTCATGAAGCACAAAATTCCCATAATATTTGCATATTATGACCTAGAGAGGGGACACGGAGTATGAACGTGAACACTACCGTGTGCGCTTATCTTCGCCACTAACGCCTATTCATCAGGACTTGTCCCCGAACCACGTGTTGTGTGGAGACTGTCAATACACATAGAAGGTTAGGACAGAAAATAATAACGCCGTACAAGAATACATTATCATCACTGGATGAACATGGGGCACGACATGAACAAGCAAAATAAACACGCAGATGCGTGAAAACAGTGTTAGATGGCGCGGATGCCGCTCACTGGATGAAGTTCTTAGCGGACCACGTGTTGCAGATGGAAAATGCATTATTTTACGTTAAATTGGGCAGAAATTGTCATCCAAAATGATGACGGTATTCAGAAAAATATTCCTGTTAAACACAAGCATACAAAAGCACGTAGCACCCCGGATGGCGAGGAAATACAAACATAGGAAATTACCGCGTGGTCATACATAAAAGCATCAAACATCAAAAATACACAAACCCTGAATGAAAATCAGACATATTACCCTGAGATCAATTAAGGTGTACAAGATAAAACAAGAATTAGCCCTGTAAATGCGGCGATGGCACAAATATGGACTAGTGGTAGCTAACCATGTGGGCGTGGACAATGTTGCCGTAACACAATTAAACATGACAAAACCCTGAAAATAATTACACACAAATATTACTCTTAAGATTGGTTGCTGCAATTATGCAGAAATTACAATGAAAAGCCTTAAACATGGGCAGTGGCACCTAATACGCAAATTGTGCGGTCCTCGTGGCCTCTCCTACATTATCTCCTTTCGTTTGCTTTAAGTTCAAAAAGCCACAAGGGCTGCAAAATAGTTAAGTGAAGCGGATAGCATTACGCTGGGGATGTCTGGAAAAACATACACGAAGCAAAGGTTAACCGGTATACTAAAGTGAAACTATGGAAATGTACATCAGTACAAAAGTATGAAGTACGTACGTGACAGCCTCTTACCTCGCCAGCTCTCCTAGAATGACTGCCCAGAGGCAGGGGTCACATGGACCTACCATGGCGGCCTACGGGGTTCACACAAGCGGAAGTGCTATTCACGCCGAGTAAAACATTAATGTATTGAAATTAAGTGGCACGAAAAGTATTTTTATACATTTTCACAAATAGGCTGTTAATACTGAATTTCTGTTGTTAATTGATTGTCTTATGAAAGGCGTCTTAACCTGAATATAATTGTCTTGTTCTTCGGCGCTACGCGCACTTTGAATTTGAATATTACATTACATAAACCCTGAAAATAAACATATTACATTTTGCAAACATTGTAGGACCCTGAAAGAAATACATAGCACACTGAAAAACAAGTATCCTGTTTTGGGCAAGTCCGTGCAGCAGGACTGCACCATGTGTTTACCACCACGTGTTATGTTAGCGGTGAGCGCCATCATGGTCTGACTGCCGCTGGCTCTTAGCCGACGTCAAATGACCCCTCCCTCGAAGGCCAAGACAGTGCGAGTAGCTTAGCCCTGTCCTGCTGTGCACTGCCTGGGTCTGAACCGGGACCACTGGTCGATGACAGATGAGGCATGGTCTCGGAGGTCTTCTTACTCTGTGGAGTTTGTAGGGAGGGTGGGGTGTTGGTATAAGCACGTGGGATGAGTTGTAGTTGTTTATAGTATGTAGGTATAAGTAGCATGTGTCAACATGCTAATGATTATATGAACATGCAGGAAATAAGAAGTGATCAATACATAATACATCAGTTCATCCATGTATGTGTATGTACAATAAAATATTGTTGCCGATCACACACTTAGAAGTATATTGTGAAATACTACACATACTTTCTACAGAGAATTGTGGAATCGGAATCTTCTTGATGTACAGTACAACCCTCATTTTATATATTTTTCTGGATAAATGTAAAATTGTGTAATTGGAGGAAAAGCGTAATTGAAGAAAAACAATCAACCGTGGAAGATTATCTTCAGCAGTTAATGTTATTGACTATTCGTAGTTTCTTCATACTTTTTTTAATCAAACCTGTGAAAAATCACGCTCTGTATGATAGGCTTGGTTGTTTCCTAAATATGTCATACTTCACTAGCTTTTCGTATTTGTGTTAATATAAAAGTACCTTATTTTTGGTTAAATTTAAATTTTACATATGTATCCCCTAAAAAATATTATATTTCATTACAAATTAATACGAATAAAATATTGAGAAAATATTTGTGTTGGTAATACATAGTAAGAAACTTTTCTCATGCAAAATATTATCACACTGAGTGCACACAAATGCAGTACGTAGTCCCTTTGGTGTAGTTTTCTACACTCGGTTAAGCTTTGTTTGCATGAAGTGGAGGAATAGCTCATAAGTATAACTTAAGAAGGGCTTCAGAAATGTTGGAAGTAACTGTGAATTTGGAAGTAACTGTGAATGTACTTTGTATAGTATGGATTAGTGAGCAGTGTTGATGTTAATATAGAATAATAAGTACAGATACTAGTGTAATATTTTAAGTTGCCAAAAACCATGTCGCTAATAAATCTAAACCAATATTTACTATTTAAATCAGTTTATGTAGTAAGACAGACATTAAAGAACAATTAAATATAGGTTTTTCACTACTGTATGTAAATAGTAACTGTTGGCGTCTGTTTACTGGTATGTTGAATTTCCCCAGTGGAATTATAATTTTTCTTTAGAATGTTATTCTTTGATGTGAAATGCTCCAGCAGATCTGACAAATTATTATTTTCCAGTGTAAAAAATGTCGGAAACTGTATAAATTGGTGTGTTGAAGGGCATAATTGAGGGGAAAATAAATTTGAGGTTCTTCCATATATCACATAGAGATTCCCCAGTAGTATGCTGTACATAATTGCTGAAGTGTGTGTGATGGTTTGTGAAGGTACTGCAAAGCGACGCAGCTACACCTACAAGGTGGTGCAGGTGAAGTCTGGTGTCGAGATGGACATGAGGGGGCGCTGCAGTGGAGGTCAGAAGGTACTGCTATTGCAAGGCACATCATGATGTCCCCTTGTAGGTTTGACCAGGAAGTGGCATGAGAGTATCGAATTCCGTAAGACTTCTCTCCAAGTCACGCTTCACATCTTCTTTGTTTCTCTTGTAGATAAAAATAATTTTTGAACATCGTCTTACTTGATTTGCAGCCGCTCCTAGTTTAATATTTTACCATTAATGATCAACTCATCAAGTTCATCAGTACTTTATGTTGTGTGAGTTACATTCTCTCAACGTGGTATACTCACTTCTCATGTCTAAGACCCCTGAAGTGCGAATTAACTACCCTTTTTTGAATAGCCATCAAACAAATTTAATTGAATTGTTCTTTCAATAACAACTCCTTTGAAATAACAGCGCATTTCCTGGAAATGAAAGATCTTAGAATTGAGAGTTTAGTGTAAATTCATGTATGTGGGATAGTCATTGACATGCCAGCAGATGGATAGTTTTTGTGTTTTTTTCGGCATGGGTACGTGCTGAAAAATAGCAGTGAGTCTATACCAGTAAAGTCGATTTTTTTGGTGATGGCCAATGTTAACTTCATTCTTTCTATACTATAACAGTTCTGATTTTTTTGTACAAGAGATTTATTTGTTGAATTGTATGACAGATTGGCTTTTAGGTAACATTGTACTGTACGTTTTTCATTGAGACCGTGTTCATAAAGAACCATAATATTTTAAATTTTCCACCTTACTTGAGTTTATTTAAAATATTACTATTTTCATTACTAATATTTTTAGGCTTATAAAAATGTTATTATTTATCACATTTTTTCTGAAAACATTTTTTAACAAGAAGTTGCTGATATAATTAATGAGCCTTCTTTCCTCAACATGGGTGCAATATTCTTGTAAGTTCGTAAATCTGAGTTGGTTTGTATGACTTGTCTCATTGAAAGCAATATTATTTAAGATGAAACCAGAAACGTATGCAACAGTAGTGAGACAATTATAAATGCATATGTGCCTTATCCAGGACTCAAAACCAGAAAATCTTGTACCACAAGCTAGTGTGCAATCAACTGTGTTACTGAGGTCAGATTCGAGCATCAACTTAGAATTTAAACATTCTAATTTACAAATGATAAGGTTTACTAACATAAAATATTTACAAAGTCATCATTTTGAAAAAATTGATTAGTTGGTCCTGAGATATAGTATAAAACCTCTATACTATTCATGTGTTGATCTTCGTTAATGGAAGACAAAAAAGTTTTGTATTAGTACATTTAATGATAACCCTCTAAAATGCTCCGGCCTAAGTGGGGTTTCCCACGTCATGAAGATTTACTGTTTAGTTAATTTGGGAGTGTTCTTTCCTGCCTGGAGACTAGAGAGTTCAACCCCTACAACCATTTTCACTCTCAGAGTTTTACGATAAGTTGACCTGGATTTAGTGTCAAAGGTGGCCTTCAGTATTCGTGAGGCCAGTGTTGTAACACCTTAAAATTCAAGACAGTTCGAGCAGCGTTCTTGAGTATAGTGTATGACGCGTAGGATTCCTAGTCAGAACATAATCTAGAGTTACAGAGGTTACAAAGCTCCAGTGCTTTACCTGGTGATTGCTCGGCAGCAGCATGGTCCTCCTCTCCGGTTGGCTTGTAGAGGGGGTCGGTGGGAGAACAGCAGTCGAGACTGGCTGCGGAGTAGTGGTGCTGGAGCTGTCGAGGTGTTCTTGTGGTAGATGGGGAGGGATTGCTGTATATGTATCGGGAAGTAGAGTAAGGTCGAGGCTAGTGATGGGATGATTCAATCATAGATTCCTCGTTTCATCGGATTCTTGCCTGAATCGAAGAATCTATGAGTTCTGATTTTTTTGCATTCAAAAGTTTGATTTGATTCAGTAAAGTTTTCTTACTGGGTAGCATTTTCTGCAAACCTGGTGGTGCTTGTAAACTCAATACAAATAGCTTGTGTGCATTTGCATTCGTGTTTAATCAGGCATAATTAGAGGCACGATTTTGTGGTAAATTACAATAAAACGAAGTAACACTGAAATCCAAGTTAAAACATGAAATAATGCCAAATACAGACAAATGCGCGATAGCTCACAAAATTAGCTTTCTCCACAATAAATGAACTCTTCTCCTATGTTATATACACTAATTTATTTCGGCGGTATAAAAATTAAAAAATTTAAGAAGTGTGAGTTCTAATATTGAGAAATACTTGAGATGAAATAATTCTCTATTTCGTCTCAAGACTATTTTTAAATCTCGAAAATCATAATTCAACATGCAACACACTCACATAATTATGTTAAGTTTTTTCTTGACACAAGCAGTAAAATATGCACTTTGAAATAAGCTACAGTAGTTTGACGATTCTGTATGTCAAAACTATAGTTTCTTCCACAGAGTTGACGTGCTCGCGGGTCCCAGAGATGGTGTGTTGCGTTTGTGACACACCTCATATGTTGGGCAAGAGACAGGAACTGATGAAAGTGCCCAGCACCACGTAACAATGTTGATGGTAGTAGGCCGATGACCTAAAGGGATCTCTGCTTCCGCTGTCAATTTGATGATTGTTTTGTTAACTGTTAATTAACTGCGTTAATTATGATTGGTCTTTGTTAAAGGATGAAGCTGTATGCCACATCGCATGCTATTAAGAACACTGAATTTACTCTGCTTTATGGAGGTAGACCCCTTAAGACAAGACTTTTACACTGATTTGAATACTGCATTAGGGCATGTACCACGTGTCTGGACCCTTAGGCTGTTCCTAACATCATCAGCATCAGCCCACACAACCGCCTTTGCTACCACGCGTGACAGCCGGAAGTATCAGCCTGTGTTCCACGTGCGCGCACCAAGTGTCACCGTGCAGTGCATCAGTGCGTTTTGTGTATATTGTGTATTTAATTTACCAATGGCCTTTCTAAATTATTATTAATATTTGTGTGCACTGCTTTGTTTTCTTTATTTATTTATTTATTTATTTTATATTCCATGTGTAGTGCTTCGTTGTTTTGATTCAGTGTCATGTCACGTGTGTAGTGCTGAAATGCTTAACGTATGTTTATGTTACATGTACAGGAGGTTGGTGTTTGTATTACTATTATTATTTTTATTGAATGGTCTTATGTGCTACCATTTAAAGCACAGTGTTTTTAAGTGTTTTTATAGTGTATTGAGAGTAATAGCAATTTTTTACCTATTATGTGCAATGCATACAGGTCATGTCATGCACACAACATAAGAAATTACATGCACTCATTATTATTATTATTATTATTATTGCGCAGTACATAAAGAAATATAAAGAATTTTTATAATAAAGGTATATAATTCCAGCGCCAGACACATGCATGTAACTATTTTATATTGTCGGAAACGTCAGTAGCGCACAGTATCATGGACAGTAACATCCAAGTACATTGAGGTTATGTATGGACATGTGGCCACAGAGCCTTTATCAGTATCACGGCCACGTTGGCTTGGGTAGCTGCAGTTCAGGGTTGTATCACTTGCAAGGCACGTGGCATGCACATGATGATACGTAGTTTGCAGCAAGAAAAAGAAATTGTTTACATACTTATCACACGTCAACCTATTTGTTGATGATTTTAGAATGACTAAAACTCTTGAAAATTCTGTGACAAGGAATTTATCTTGAAAAATATCAAAATATTTTATGTCCCAAATAGTTTTCAGTATCATGTACTCTCACACATAACTAGAAAAAAAAGTTTTCCAATTCAATTCTTGTACATGGTTCCCCAAAAAAGGGATATTATTTCAAGAGGGTAGCTATTGCGGGGGTCTTACAAATGCGAGATGACTGTATTTAAAACAAGTACAGTAATATAAATTATGAAATAGAGTACAAATTCTGTAGCAGTGTGATTTACTATTGTGTGTTTTGGATTATCAAGTTTTTTGTCATTTTGTTGCAGATTTTGGCCTCCTTAATCATCCGTATAGCACTTGCAGAAACATTCAGTTCCAAGTGTGTGTTCCTCGCCCTCGATGAGCCAACTGCCAACTTAGATAGAGAAAACATCAACAACTTTGTACATGCTCTGGCAGAGTAAGTATGAATGTGCTATCATGTTGGTAGAACATACTGCTGATTGGTGTACTGAGATAATCAGTTTTATTTTTGCACAGAATGACATTGTTTGATTCAGTATGAATCAAGCAGCAACAAAGAGTTGTGAAATGTCTTATGCACCACGGGCGACATCGGTGAACCCCTTTGAGCGTGTGCCTCAGTTGCGCTCCCTCCTACACCAAGCCATACTGTCGCCAGTCTCCCGAAATGTCAGCAGTTACCGTTGAGTGGGCATGAGAGGTCTGTTGCAATCTGATTGCTGGCAATCTGCACTGCATGCGTACTTGCTTTGACAATAGGGTTGCTTTCTGCCCCTTGAAGCAGCCTTCCTGCCCGGGGTACCAAATGTGCATTTCTTTGCTGCAGCGCAGTGACAGTCTCTCCTTCATTTGCCCCTGAATGGACTGATATAAATAGGGTTAACACAGGCCCCTCAGAGCAGTTTGTTTTTGCCTGCTTAGAAGATTTTGCCAGCTTCTCTACCCTGAGGAGTCACCACCAAAGCAACTATCACGAACTAGCAGCGATAACCCCAGTCGACTTCTCCCTGAGGAGCGAGTCCATTTCAGCACCTTGCCTCAGCATCTTCTAGTGCTGAAGCTCTCTGCGTACTCTTCCTCCTGAGGAGCCTCCACGTAAGAAGTGAACAGCAGCCGACCAGCGACCAGCTGCTTTCCAGCGACCAGCCACCTTCCAGCGACCAGCAACCACTGCAGATCCCTGCCTCTGATCTGATTCCCACTGAAGAGGCCACGAGCACTCTCGACAATTGACGTCGGGGAACAGCACACCTAACCTCAACACAGCTGAGTGGTAATCAGAGTCCCTTCAGGACATCCAGTGTGCCTTAAGAAAAGATGTCAGCTAACTATAAAACTTCTGTACAATTGCTCTTGTATTATTGAGTAACTTCTGTTGGGGTAGTCGTTTGCCGAATGACTGGCAATCTTATGAGATAGTACGGGCCACTGTGTTTATTCTGATGGTAATAAGTGTCACAGTTTAACTTGATGCATGCCGCTCCTACTACTAATCATGTACGATATGACTCATCGCTAAGTGTTCCTACTTCCACTACTACAGACGTGAGAGACATGTACAGAGAAATTTCCTGATGAATTCTAGTTTGCTTACTCTATCAAGGAACAGGAACATATAAGAGAATTCTCGTCACCTGAATGTTACGCAACCCAGAATTCATGCCACCCCTCCTACCCGGCACTGCGAGCCTACAAGCTGCCCAGACTTCGGGCAAGGCCGACCGCCGCCGAAGAGGTATTAAGCAAAAATGCTGACTACTGCTAACACGAGTTTTTCGTCTCCCACTCCAACCAGGGCAGGATTATCGCCCTTCCCGCAGCCCGCGCCAGCAGCCTACAAATTCCGCCTATATAAGTCAGGACGCTGCTGGGCTCGGGCAGTCAGTCTTGTTTCTTCTCGTGCGACATCCCAGAGCATTGCTTAGTGCTGGGACCTCCTGACAAACTTCTAAGCTTTAAGTACGCCCCAACATATTCTTCGAACATCCACTACCAGTCAACCCGACTACCAGCGAACATGCTCACATACATATTAAATTCACTTTGTCTCCTCTAGACACCTTTTACTAGAACAGTTTAATAGTAACATATATTACCGTCTAGATTTATCTTTCCCGCTTACAACCCAGAACCAGGTCGCGTACACCTGGCCAACGTAGTTACCTTCAGCACTCTGCTGCTTGGTAGGAGGTAGCATGTGTCACATTTTTATCGAGTCCTCAATAAACATAATCAGTTCTCTATACTTCAGCTTCTTTACTTTCACAGAGTATCATTCTATTCACCCACTAGAAACCAGTTACGATGTGCGTTACTGACAGGAATCAGGACTTTTTATACAACCGAATTAGCTTTGACTATGGGCGGCCCTCAGAGGTCCGTCAGTCCTTATACACACCCATTAGATGGCCATCTGTGACTTTCCAACTGTCAGAGCTCTGACTAGTGCTGGAGGGGAGGAACATAGGAGCCACAACCACTAGCAACACCTTCATTCAAGGAGGGGCGGCAATCCCAGGTTATTTCCTTGCTTCAGGGCATTGACTAGTGCTGGGGTAACCGTAACCTGAGACCTGCCGTTCGACCTTGCATGAACGCACAACCAGTAAAGGCATTGGTGGCCCACACAGCTCCACGTCTCTGATCTGCCCGCAAATGTGGGGGATCAGTGGAGACTTACCGAGCCTATGCAAGCAAGCTGATACTGGACATAACTGTAAAGTTGTTTCCTCGTCAGGGTGCACCCCGTATCTCGTTAGGCAGCGACTCTATTCCTTACCAGGTAAGGAATGGCAAAAAGCGTTGGGGCCAAAAGATAGCGTTCCTTGCTGCCAAGCAGTTGAGTGCACTCGCACCTCCCATGAAGGAAAGGCAGGCGTCAATTTGCCCCCCCTCCATTGCGATGAAGACTCATCGTAGAACAGGTTTGCGGTGAAAGGTGTAGCTCCTCTCTCTGGAAGGTCTAGAAGGTCTGGGTAGACGTTGGTAGATGTGATGAGGAAGATAGCATGAAAAAAGAAATTTCAGTTACGTAGGCATGACCCGTGAAGCTTGGGTGCTTGGATGCTGTAGCGGCACGTGTTCTGTGCGCTCTGGTGGTTCGGCTGGCGAAGCAAAATGTGTGAGACGTGGAGTGGCGGCGGCCGGCCGGTGACCTTGATTCTCTTTCTCTGTTTCGGGTGGGCGTCCTTCTCTGCCCCTCACTCCGGATGATGACGGCTTTGCTGATGAGGCATGACTATAGCGGGAATTTGTGCGCATGTTGGTCACTTAATACAATATACATAAACACTCGAAAATGGAAGTTAAACATATCTTGCACCAGGTTTCGGGAACTTTGACACTCATTGGTTTTTATACTGATATACTGAGTAGGTGCACAAGATATTGCAAACAAAAGCACTCACAAAATATGAGCATACAAAGCATAATATAAAAATACCCTCCTACAAAATGGCATTCTTCTTGTAGGCGATATTCATACATACACTTTCAAAATGTATTAAGATATTTAATTGTGTGCCTGCACATCAAATCATATTTAATGCTGAAAAGGATAAAAGGAAATTTAACTTAACTATCTCTTGCGGGGGTCCATCTTATATCATAGGTCTAACAGCTAGTATATACACCGTGTATCTTCGTTGGAATGTTCAAGGTAAGTTCCTAAGGAATGTAAATGTTGATAAGTGCTGAAAATGTACTCCTACACAGCGGCATTCATCATGTAGACGATCTTCACAAGTACATTGTAAAAATGTATTGTTACATTTAGAGGTTTACCTACACATCAATTGAGATTGTGATGAAAAATATAAAAATATTAGAAAAGCTGAAAGTGTCATTGTTACGTCGAAGTTTCGGTCTTCAACTTAATCATTGACTTTGTGGTGAGCGTCTTTACGTGATTTACTTATAATAGCCATTACTGTCACTGTGGTGAGTCTATTTGTTGTGGGCTATCGGCCACTAAAACTGTGGAACCTCGAGTTGCAAAATGTCCATATTTCACAGTGGTAAAAAGTTACTGACATACAGCTTTTTACTGCTGTATTAAAAAGTTAATTAACACATAGTCGAGTGACTAATTACGGGTGCATTTACCTCTTTAGTTCTTTACACTTTTCCCCCTCATCACCCGTTGACAGTGGGGCGAGGCACTTTTACGGGATACTTTGAATTTAATTGAACCTAATTGTGATTGTTCTACTTACTTCATGGTCTTTGACTTGCGACTAAATTTAATGTAGTGCACGTGACAGGTCTATAACGAGTCCTTTTTGTCACGCGCACTAAGTAGCAGTTTACGCCTAATGAACTGTCTGTAATAACGGCACACTTTCTGGCGATCTTCGTTCTTACCTTATTCGGTTCTTCCCCTCGGACAAAGGGCAGCGTGCAGAGGGTATGGCCACATGTACCTTGCCGTGGGTCTCCATGGTGATTCCCGGTACTGGCCAGGTGTATGGGCGGCCTTTACAGTATGCGGGGGCATCGGGTGTTGTGGAGCAGCCCGGAGCGTCGTGGCATCTGCTTCTGCCACAACAGATAGGGAGGGCACTCGTTCAAGGGATGTTGAGGGAGTGCAGGGGAGTGACAAGTTCTCCACCCCGACTGCACGGGTTCCTATCCGTAGGGCAGGATGTTTCTCTGATAGGGCTGTGTGAGGGAGAAAGACTTTGACCTCGACTGCTTGTAGCACAGCTCGTCGGGACCAGGTCGTGGATGGCATTGATAGTCTCTGTGGCCAGTTCCTGGGGTGAAGCAGTAGGAGGGAGGATCACCTCAACCTCCTCTGCGGGTGATGTGCCTGTTGAGGGGTAATGAGTAGCTTCGACGGTCTCGAGGACAGCAGCTTCTTCAGTGGCAAGATGGCAGGGCGGAGCTCTTCCACGTTGGTAGCTCGATGTCCGGGTCTGCGTGTATTCCTGCGATGCAGGACATGGGGATGGAGCACTTCTATTGCAACTCAACACCCCGGGTGGCGGGTGTTCATGCGTAGCAGGTCTTAGGTACGGAGCACTTTCTTCGGAGCTCAATGTCCTGGGTGGCAGAGATTCCTGCATGGTAGGTGGTTTGTACGGAGCACTCTCATTGGAGCTCGACGTCTAGGTCTGTGGGATGTCTTGCGTAGCAGGTTGTTGAGGTGGAGCACTTCCGGCTTGGCAGCTTGGCATCCTGGGTGGTGGGAGTTCTTCGTTGTTGGTTGCAGTGAGCCACATCGTAGATGCTGGCATGTCCTTGACCACAGCCCCATGCGATTTCCCTTTTCCGCATTTGGTGTTTTAGTGGCACCTCGTACTTCCTCGTCGGAGCCAGATGTCGACTTCATTGAAGGAGGAATGGCCTTGATCTCTGGCTTCAGAGTTGTACTGGGTGGAGAGGTAGGTGCTTGGGTGATTACTACCCCTCTCACCGAAGGTGCTTCCTACTGTTCGCTAATGTGTCTTGATCGGCAGGGTGTCTGATAGTGTTCTCTGTCACGTGGACTCCGCCATGACAATTCAGAGGAGCTAGATATTGCTTTATCATGTTGGGTTGCGATTTTCTCGACATAACTGCGTGGTGTTGATGGAATTGATCCAACGGAGAATGCACGTCTGCATTGTTCTACATCTGGCTTCCATGGCACGATGTAACTAGGAGCCCTGTCAATAATGATAGGTCTCGGCTCAGGTCTCATCAAGGGCCCTGGTTCAGTATCGGGAACTACCCTTTTGGTTGGGGGTTCGTCTTCATCTTCGGGCTGGCCCTGGGTTTCTCCCTCGGCATCATCCCCAAGTGATGGCATGTACCCTGGGTAGGGTCGAATTTGTCCTTGGGTGGCCTTCCGCATTCGTTCTCATACAGCTTCGGCCCAGTAGACGTCTCGCTTGCCTACGATGCGGTACGGCCCACCCACTTGTCTGCAAGGCCAGCGCTAAATTGATTGCTGGCTTTGCTGAGAGGGTGACTTCGCAGAAGGACGACCTCCCCTAGGTCAAATGCTCTCATCCCAGTTTTCGGTTGGAGTTATTTCTTTAGAATGTAAGAATTCTGGGCTTTCTGGGCGTGTGTGGTATGGGCCAAGGCTGCTAGCCGGATGTCCTCGTGTTGAGGCATGTCGGTAGGCTCGCTTTCCCACTGCCAGTCGCCTGGTTTGCGTAATGTTTGTCCCAGGAGTAGGACGCTCGGACTGGTGCGACGGCCTCGTTTGTATGGCATCGAAGGACAAACAGTATGGTAGGGATGTTGTTATCCCAATGCTTGTGATTGTTACCCACACTGATATGAAGGCACTTCTTGATCTCCTGGTTCCTCCGTTCAGTGGGGTTGGCTTGGGAATGGTAGGGGGGTAATCCAGGTATCTTCTCCTACCCCTCACAGGTGAATTGCCATTGACGGCTTGTATACTGTGTGCCATTATCTGTCAGTATGACCTTCAGATAACCCCATCGTGCGAAAATTTCTGTCTCCATTTTCCGCACGATTGGCGTGGTTTCTTGGCTGGGTAGAGGAAATGCTTCGACCCATCTTGAAAATTGATCTGTTACCAAGAGCAAGTACAGGTTTCCTTTTGTGCTATGTGGATACAGGCCCATTAGGTCGGCGACAGTGTGGGTCCAGGCCGTCATGGGTCTCCGTGGTTTTGTAGCGGAAGGGGGAACCGGGTATGCTTTGCTGCGGCAGTACTTGACGCAGTTGCTGACGTACTATCTACATCGCGGCTTATCCCATCCCAATTTCAACGGGTTTTAATGTCTAACAGGGTTTCTCTAGTATCTGGGTGACCAGCTTGGAGATGGCCGTGATGGTACCAGCATATATCGGCACGTAGTTGTGGTGGAACCCTGATCTTCCAAGGTGTATTGGGCTGTCCACTACTCGGCCATGTGACGTCATCCCATAGTTCAAAATTTTGGGGCTGTTCCCATAATAGGCATTGGATATCGGGTCCTCCTGCTGGCTTAAGGTTATTTACTGGCAGGTTATTTGCATTTGGGGAAGACTGATTTGCTCTTCTGGACTTCTTTCGACCGGATGGGGGGGAGACATTTTCTCCTTTTCTTCCTCCTTAGCTTTTTCCTCCAGTGTCGGGAATCGAGACAGGGCGTCTAGTAGGTCGTTCACCTTACCTGGGCAATGCTGGACCTCGAAGTCGAACTCATTAAGGAATATGTCCCACCAGCCAAACTTGGCCTTCGAATACCGGGACTCGTGTAGTCATTGTAGGGCTTTGGAGTCTGTCCATAGAATAAAGTGTTGACCTTCGAGATAATACCTGTTTTTCTTCACATCCCAGATAACGGCCAGACACTCCTGCTCATTGATGTAGCGCTGCTCTGTTTCATTTAAGCGAGTTATTGCATACGCTATTACATGTGGATGTCCTACATCTTGCTGGTATTGTACTGCACCCAGACCGTTTTGACACCCGTCCATTTGCAGTATTAAGGGTTTGTCTCCTTGTGGTCGATGGAGTTGGTGGATATTCATGAAGCTGTTCTTTAAGTCAGAAAACGCTTGCTGTTGTTTCGGGCCCCATCGCAAACATCTCTCTTTCTCTTTCTCGAGGAGTGGAAGCAGTGGCGCCATGTATTTTGCAATATTTGGAACAAAGTCTTGTAGCCATTTACACAGACCCGGATACCGTCCTAATTTTCTCTTATTTCAAGGTTCTTCCGGTTTGTTCAATCGCTCGTGTTGAACTGTGTTGCGGGAAGTTTCCCTCAGATGTTATGACTTGTCCCGGATAATTTTGATGACTTTCCGAGGAAGCTTTTCGCCATATCCCAGATAATCTATTGATGACTTACAGAGGAAGCTTTTCAACACCTTGCCAGTCATTCTGTGTAATTTGAGTCTTCCAACACTCTTTGCAGATGGCCTAGGTGCTCCTCTCAACTGTTGGAATATATTATTACATCATCGAGATAGGCGAAGCAGAACTCGCCGATGTTACCTGGTAATACTTCAGCAGACATCAATGTTGAAATGTTGCTGGGGCTTTTTTCAATCTGAATGGCATGACCTGAAATTGAAGTGTTCACCCTCAGGTATTGTAAAGGCCATATATTTGCGACTGTCCAGGTGGACTGCAATTTCCCAAAATCCAGACTCCATGTTAAGAGTACTGAATATTTTGGCCTTGCCATGTCTCGTAGTGTATGAGACAAGTCTATATCTGGGGGAGCGATCGGTTGGGTAACTTCGTTTAGCAATTTGTAATTTATGCAAAATCGCAATTTCCCATCTTTCTTAGGCACGAGGACCACGTGTGCATTATATGGGGAATTCGATGACTCCACATTTCCTTGGTTCTTCATGTCGTTGACTTGCTACATAATGAGGTCACGACGGCGGGCTGACACTTAATATGATTGATTGTAAACTGGTACGTCGGTGGTTGGCCATATTTCATGCTGTGTAGAACGTGTTTGACGTAACAGTACTCCTTGTCCCAACGCTCTGGCGTGTTCATCTAGTATGGCTTTTAATTGGTAGAATTCTGGTTCTTCATGTTTGTGGTTAATGCACATTGGGTCAATGGGCATTGGTGGGATGTCATCTGCATTTTGATCCCAGTTTACTGTGATCCTGTTGGTTTCCCCCAGATAGACTCTACGTTGTCCATAACCTGGAATACATTGATTGCGGATAAGCCACGGACACCCTAGTGTTTCTGATTCGGACAGGGTTGGGGACACAATAAATTATGTTGGTGTAGAAATACTTTGTATTTTTCTTGTCAAGATTATTTTTCTGGTTAGGACTAGGGTGGAGTCGGGTTTCACCATTCGTACTGCTGGTTTGCTGTCTTATTTCGGCAAATTGGTTTGGTGTTACCAAATTACTCCGAATAAAATTGCTGGCGGGCGCTGAGTCTAGTAAGGCAAGCACCCTGTCGTTATTTACCTTCACTTCTATGTGGAGGGCTATGTGAACCGGTACTTCCTCACTTAATCACTGGAGGATGGGCATCGTAAACCTGGGGTGGTGGCCCATTTTGCACCCCGGCATCTGCGTTTCCTGATTTGCTATCGGGGGTCGGTTTTTCAGTCGATCTTGCTGATATAGTTTACGGCGCTTTGTCAACTCGTTTGGATGGAATGGCAGCCCCCTCCGTTTTCCGAGGGGAGTCATTATTCCAGTGGTTCTCTGTGCAGAACCAGCATTTGGGTACAAATGCCATACAGGTGGTTGGAGCTGGTGCATCTTTAAGTGATGCTCTCTGTGGTGTTCGTGCCTCAGAAACTTTGGCTGGTACTGGTTTTTCGAGACTAGCCTGCACTTCTGCTTCTCGGGCTTGGTTAACCAGTTCATCCATGGTGGAAGGTCTAACGGTAAGGTGGACGTTCCTGAGACTAGGTAATAGCATCCAACTGATGGAGCGAACGGCTGTAGCTTCGTCAACACTGGGGAACGCGTGTAGTAACATCTGTTCCTTCCTACGTATGAAGATTTCTGCTTCGTCATTGGGCACCTGAGTCTGGCTATAAAATTGAGTCGTCAGTCTGGCCAACACCTCCCCGCCTATGAATTCCGCCACGAGCCTGCTGCTGAACTGCTTCCAGTCCGTTAGGAATTCGCCTTATCTTTCCCACCAAGTGAGGGCAAGGCACTTCAAATGTAGTTGGTCTCTGTCGACCCATTGTTTCGGTGGCAGGTCCGTTCGCTGAATTATTTTTCGCATTCTTGCGTGAATACTACCGGGTCCTCATGGGGTCGGCCTACTAAGTCAGTTATTTGTATGTCGTCATCTCTACCGATTGCCGGAGGGCCTGGCGCCATTCCCAGTTGTATGTAGATCCGGGATGGCTTAGATCTGCAGGAATGAGAGATGTACTTTCTTCGGCATCTCTCACATTGGTAGGCCATCCCGGGCATAGAGACGCGCTCGTCAGGCCACCCTGTACATAAATGATGATAGGGTTTACTGCATGTCGTGCACCTGATACGATTTATACCTTGGCCAGGACACGTGATTTCATTGCAGAAGCTCGTGTGGTGGTTGACGGCAATTGCTACAACTGTATTCTAGTCCTTCTGTATCACTTGCTTCTTCAGGCCAGTCTAGCCAGGCATAATGATATGGCTTAGCACAGTATGTGCATTTTATTCTCACTGTGTCACCCTGTACAGTTGGCATGGCTACACTGTATGTCTGGCTCATTGTCTAGGTTTTCGCCTGTGGCTTCATTGACTTCTGAGTCTGACATTTTCTGTGTTAAGGGCGCCATGGGGTGTTTCGCGGACTCCCCGAAGTCCGCTTAATTGCTCGGTTACGACCCTTAACTTTCAGAGGGTATGGTTGGTCTAGTTCGTGCCGTTTACTACGCACAGCTACTTGACTGACGCCCCATGTTTGGTGCCAGAAAATCACTTGATGTGTGCCTGGTTAGACTGACAGGCACGTTGGTCGAGGGTTTTTCCGCTGGACCAAAAGTGGGGTGATTGGCTTCGGTTACAAGGTGGGAGGCGAGGAGGTGTCGTGGTTGATCAGGGTTTCATCCAGTAGTGGCGAGCTCTATTTACTCCGAACCGGCGATTCTAGTTTAAGGTTTCACAGCTCCAGAAGTTCGGATTTGCTCAGCCATACCGTGTCTCAGTATGGTTTAACAATCCTCATACCACAGGGTGACACGATGGATGGATGCGCAAGCAAGGCGACAAATATATTACAAGTACAGGTGTAGGCGCAACTGCTTGGTGTCTTAAGTTGGGCGGCGCGGTCCCGCTCCGCCTGCCTTTCCTCCTTAGGACGAGGTAGTGCACTCAACTGCATGGCGGCAACAAGGAACGCTGCATTTTGTTCCCTACACTTTTTGCCGTGCCTCACCTGGTAGGGCATAGAGTCGCTGCTTGCAATATACGGGGTGCACCCTAATGAAGAACAACCTTACAGTGTATGTCCGGTTTTGGCTTGCTGATACAGGCTCGGTAATAGTCTCCACTGATCCCCCACGCTGTGCAAGCTGATCAGAGACGGGGAGCTGTGTGGGTCACCAATACCTCCAATGGATGTGCATTCATTCATAAACGAGCGGCAGGACTCAAGTTACAGTTACTCCATTACTAACAATGCCCTGGTGTAAAGAAGTAACCTTGGTTTGTTGCCCCTCCTTGAATGAAGGTGTTGCTAGTGATTGTGACTCCTCTGTTCTTCACCGCCATCATTAGACAGTACTGGCAGAGTTGGAAATCATCAGATGACCATCTAATGGGTGTGTGAGAAAACTGACGGGCTCCTGAAGGGTACCCGTAGTAAAAGCTAATTTGGTTATATAAAAAGTCCTGGTACCTGTCAGTGCTGCACGTCGTAAACTGTTCTAGCGAGCGAACAGTAAGAATCTCTATGAAAGAAAAAGCTGAAGTATAGGAAACAAACTATGTTTATTGATGAGTCAATAAACATGTTACGCATGCTACCTCCTACCAAGCAATAGAGTGCTGAAGGAAACTTCGCTGGCCAGGTGTAGGCGACCTGGTTCTAGGTTGTAAAGGGGAAAGATAAATCTAGATGGTAAAATATATATTACTACTAAACTGTTCTGGTAAAGGTGTCCAGAGGAGACACAAAGTGAATTTAATACATGTTGGTGAGCGTGTTCGCTGGTTGTCAGGTTGACTGATCATCAATGGTGAAGCAGCCACTTGGGGGCGTACTCAAAGCTTACAAGTACTCTGGAGGTCCCAGTACTAGGCATTGCTTGGGGATTTCGCGAGAGAAGAAACAAGAATGACTGCTCGAGCCCAGCAGCGTCCGGACTTATATAGGTGAAGCTTGTTGGCTGCCGGCACGGGCTGCTGGGGGGGCGAGTATCCTGCCCTGGTTGGTGTGGGAGTAGAAAAACCCTGGTCAGCAGTAGTTACTGTTTCTGCTTCGTGCCTCTTCGGTGGCGCTCGGCCTTGCCTGAGGTCTGGGCAGCTTGTTGGCTCTCAGCGTTACGGTAAGGGGGGAGGGGCGTGCCTGCTGGGTTGCGTTAACCTTCAGGTGGCGAGAATTCGCTTATAAGCTCCTGTTGTCTGGTAGAGTAAGCAGCCGAGAATTCATGTGTGAAATTGTCTGTACATATTTCTTATGTCTGTAGCAGTGGAAGTGGGAACCTTAGCGATGAGTCGTAATCAAAGTTGATTAGTAGTAGGAGCGGCACGTGTCAAACTGTAAATTCTTTTAGGATGAACTCTGCTATCCTTCTCTGACACTCCTGGTAAGTATTACCTTCGAATGCAGCAGCAGGAGACTGCGGCATTGACAGTATTTCCGATCATAGATTAGGACCACGGACCATCCTATAAATGAGGACAGCCCGTGTGTCAGACGTACGCACTCCTCCATAGTCCACCCATACTGCGGACAGGGTACCCAAAGATGAGCTGTACTGTTGAGCAGTACTATAGAACCCCATACTTGAAACACTACTCGACGAAGCGGTTTGTTCACGTTAACCTACTCCATTCATGGCGTATAAATCTCCCAGATGGAGTGACAGTCCTGACTAAGTGTGACCTAGCCAACCTGGGGAGAAGCGAACATTACAACATACTGTCCATGCTGTTGACTCTCAGCAGGGGTGCACAGTGAGGCGAACGCAAGGCTGCAGATGTCCTCTCAACTGGCCAGTCGCTTGCCGTGGTGGATGTGCGATTAGCATGCTCACTTCCTACCAAGGTGAACCTGGTTCAATCCCTGGCCAGGTCACCTGACTTTCACAAGTGGGAATCGTACCGGATGATGCCGATGGTCGGTGGGTTTTCTTGAGGATCTTCCATTTCCCCCATCTCTTCATTCTGGCACCACTCCATATTCACTTCATCACCCTTGTCGGCTCTCAAGACCTCGCTGTTAAGAGCCGCCCAAATCTCTTCACTCACTCACTTGCCAGTCGCAGGGTAACTGTCCTGAATCCCATACCACTTGTGCCAACCCCGAAGCTCAAGCCAAAATGGCCAGGGAATTGGTGAAGCCTCACCTCCCAGTTTAATCTGCAGAACTATTCTGTCCTTTAATCCAAACCCCTGGAGAGGACCACGTAATTATGACCCGGTTCTGACTGAGACGTGGTGATACTGGCGATAGTCCAACAAGGCTACACATCCAGCCAACACTACACCTCCAGCTACCAGGACCAGCACCTCGCCTCCATTACAGCTCGTGGACAGCAAATGCTGGTGGAACACAGCCGGCGACCGATCACTGTCAAGGCCTGACCAGTGACCCTTAGCCAAAGGACATCTTCTGCCAGCAGACCATTGGTAAGACAGAGTGAAAGTAAGACCTCGCCGAACCGGACTTCATCTCTTGCAGACGAGGCACCAGGCCTACCCTTCCAAAGGGACCAATAAAAGGGAGATACCAAATATTATAAACACCACCAAAGTAAGAGCTTCACTCACCACGAGTGAACCTGACCTGACCTGACCCCGTTGGAACCTTGATCCTCTACAACCATGTTACATAACAACATAGCCATTGCACAACAATCTGTCAGACGTACTATTAGTGTATTCCATTTTAAATTCAACAATCACTGGGTATATCTGTAGGAATTTATGTCGTACAACATTTTTCCAGTTTTCTGTAATATGCTGTGGAGTGCATGTGCATTTGAGTGTTGTTTGGAGGCAGAAATCTTCTGTGTAGGTATATTATAAATTCTGCATTTCTAATTTACTTTCTTCATAGTTAAATCTTGTTAATTATTTGACTACACTGTGTACATTTTTACTCTAGTAATATTATCAATACCAATTTGTTACATATATTGTAATGTAAATACAGTAAAACCCCTCCATTACGACCCCATTTATTATGACCACCTCTCTATTACGACCCAATCCTGAAAAACCGTGAAAAGTTTGTGTTGAAAAAGTAAAAAATATGAGGCACATCTAAAAATAGATACAGTATTCCCTCGCCAACCGCGATGTCTTCAAACGCGATTTCAGTTTTGGACGTATTTGTTTTTGTAGACCTATTCTTCAATAGTGGTACAAGTTTCTATTATCCACGGTTTTCAGTCTATGGAAAACTGGTCTTTACTGATGTTAGCAGTCACCCATTTTCTCAAAACTTTGATAATTGTTGTTCCAAGCAGCTTGAGCAATAAATTACTTAGAGTCAGAAGACGACTTGGGTTATTGGGGGGGGGGGGGGGTGTTGCAGGCCAGGTTGAGAATTATTTGTCTAGTCGCGTACTGTACCATATCGCCGCCTCTGCCTTACCCCTTCCACTCATTTTTTACTTCTGTCAACCCTCCTCCGCCCATACCTACGTACGGTGATAATTTTTTATGGTGAGCTATTTATTTTCACGAGTTAGGCCATGTGCGTGTATATGCCACATCAGGATATTTTATTGAAAGGTTCGTGTTAATTAATATTTCAAGTAGGCCGCACTAATTTTTTGTAGTCCTGTAAACATTGCTGGGTCTCATTGTACCACTAAAGAGGCCAACACGCAGCCTAAATTTAATAACAATTCAACACATTGACGTGAATAGCATCTATCAACATGTTTTCCCAACGCCAGCAGTAACGACGTGTGGCTACCCACCGCCCACAAGTAATCTTGTAGCGATCGTTTGACAGCTGTGCGAGGCAGTGGACCCCGGTATGAGCAACAGCTGAACGGCATTCCAGCAGCCTGGCACGAACGTGATGCTCGTGCCAGGGCCGCCTACTTCACAGCCCAGCCCAGCCATGGGATCTAGGCCCGAGCGACAGCAGTAAGCGGCCGCGTCCGGCTGCGCTGCAGAGGATCTAGGTGCTCGCCCATATGTACACACGACAATGTATATTCGCTGCTAGCCACAGCACATGAGTGATTTAATCTAAATAATGTATCTTCATATCTATTATCAATAAATAAAGTGCTATGTTTACTTCAAACGTAAGGCATCTCCAACAGTGTTTTTAGTTACTGCTTTGTGCGTAATACGTCCAATTTTCTAGCAATGAAACAGCCAAACCAAAGTGAGAGCACTGTGCGCACACACATATTGAGCAACGCCACCTAAATTGTTTGATTGCTACATGCCTCATAGCATTGTATGACCCACGAGACCTGCGTAATAGATCTTTAATAATAACTTTATATTTTAATAATTTATAGTCTAATCTTTTCACACACTTTCAATGGCCATGTCATACTGCGTTTGGGCCTTCTTTTTTTTACTACAAGGGATGGTCCAATATGCCTTTCTTGGGTATCAAATTAATCAGGAGACGTCCAGCTATTAAAATATATGTATATATTTATATTTAATTTAAAAAGTTGTATTTTTATGCGCTAGAGATGATTAAACATGAACTTCATGCAAAAAAATAGAAAATTTGGGAGCATAGGGGTTAGAGGTGGTTCAAAATCCGCCAAAAATTTTCCAAATTTTTTATTACGCCCCCCCCCCCCCCCCCCCCTTTTCTATTACGACCCTATTCTTGGGAACCGTGAAGGGTCGTAATAGAGAGGTTCTACTGTAGTGAACAGTGATGGAAACACAGGTATAGTGTCAAATTGTAAGTACAGTGAAAGCCCAGAATACCGCGGATTCTGTTATACCACGGGGGGCAATTTATGTCCCCCAATCTGAATAAATAAATAAATAAGTGGAAAGTGTGCGATCAGGTGTGTGTGGTCTATCGGCGGGTGGTCGTGAGTCAGGGACATTGATGTATATGACGGAGGGAGCAGTCGTGCATTCTCCCTCCTTTCAGTGCCAAGATCTATGTTACTGACTTTTACAGTCAATATTGTATGGTTTTCCGTATTCAATTTCGTTGGCGCGGTGTGAAGCTTTGACGTAAGAATTCCTAGTGGTCCTCTTTTGTTACCCTATTATACCTGTTCTGCTGTTTGGTTATAAACAGACAAAAAAAGATACTGTGGTGACCTTTCCCATCTTATCTGGGCATTGGATCAGTATGGGGGGGATGGCAAGGCCATATTTCAAACCGTATATCATACTCGCAAGTGTCCTGCTGTCACGCATTTACTAGCACTTACAGTTAAATTAAAATGTGCATGTGTTGTGTAGCGTAATACATAATCATTACAATAATGCTGTTGACACTTTAATTATAATGTGTAATGTGTATATAGCAGCTATAACCGTAGGTCTTCCCATTTTCTGGGAAAAAAATTCCAAATTTGATGCGGGCCTCAAAATTCGTGCTTCTAAGTCATTTACAGGCCTATAATTAATCTCCTACGGGGTACAACCCCAAATAATCATTATAATTATGATGTAGACACTTGGATTATAATGTGTATATAGCAGCCATTTGGTATGTCGTCTCATTTTCGAAAAAATAATTCCGAAATTTGAGACGAGCCTCAAAATTCGTGCTCCTAAATCATTTACAGGCCTATAATTGATCTCCTACAGAATATAGTGCTACGTAATCACTGTAATTATGATGTAGACACTTTAATTATAATTTATATATACTAGCTATACGGTACGGTTTCCAATTTTTTAAAAAATATTCCGACCGAACGAGCTATTGTGGACATGGCTTAATGCAGTAAAGCAGCCTTTCATTGCATATGCCACAAATCATTCACTTTTTTTTTTGTTTTAGTTTTCCTTTTGAAAATGCAAATCAGACGAGCATGCGACATGTTTCACATCACATGAGGCACTGATAGTACCCATCTATAGTGCAAGGATGTATTCGACGTTTGGACACGAGCTTCCTTTCTCATTCTCGTTTCCTCCCAACCATGCCCAGCAGGTGGTGTAAAAGCGAAGCAGGTTGGTGGTGGTGAAGAGGGACAGGGGGGGGGGGGGGTGAACTCCCTGCTCCAACCTGCGAGACAAACAACTCGCAGCGAACACCGCCCTTGGTAGAATAAGTACATCCTTTGCCTGTAAAATGTGGTATTTTTTAGTTATTCTTGCTTGAATGCATGTGACCCTTCATCACAGTGTGTTTCTCTTCTTCTGTTTCCCTCCCTTGGGTGCTGTCAAGTCCGGTGATGCAGATAAAAAAAATTACACTGCCTTCTTTTCTTTGCTACTGTACTCGGCCACTCCCAGAATACTGCGGAAAGCTATAACACGGGTCTGAGTTAAGTCCCCCAACAGCCCCGTTATATCAGGCATTTACTGTACCTACATCATAATTGATGTTCGTAACTGAAAAATAAATGAACAGTATTTCCAAAAAAGAAAAATCACTTTTCCATTCCCAACCAAATTATTTCGTAACTATAAAAGATTCTGTGACAATACTGACAGTGTATGTCAATTAATGCATAGAAAGGAGTGCTGTACAACAGGTAGGTGATGTAAACACAGGAGACTGTGTGTTGCAGCATCGTGAGGACACGAAGCACACGAGGCAAGTTCCAGCTGATCATCATCACTCACGACCAGCAGTTTCTGGAGATGCTCAACGAGCTGCACCTTGCTACAGAGTACTTCCACATCAGCAGGAACGAGCGGTATGTCGCACTTCCTACTCTCCAGCCTGTACAAAATGTAGAGCAAACATAGGGTAGTGTGATCAGTTAGCTGTGCTGAACCTGTCTGCCTCCCAACCTTACACTGCTTTTCTGCTAGTATGCCTATCACGAACGGCATGGATTGAAGTTGAGCTTAGAGCACTGTTTTAGTAAACAAGTGTAATGAGCAGTTTGTACGTAGAATTATATACTTCCTCTAACCAATTTTTAATGCATTTGAACTAAATTCAACTTGATAAATGTATTTTATTCATATTAAAAGTCTTGTCTATTAATTAATATGATCATCACTATCTACCATGTGACTTTGACAGTTGTGTTGAGTGGTAGGTCAATGTTTGATACATGTGCTGACAAAAAAATATTGGTCTACTTCATCTGTAGTGTACGTTACAAACTTACCCTTCTACTACAATGTTCTGGATCAGTGTTTTGAAATGTGAACATTGACACGTGCCCCTATCTTCGAGATAGTGGTTAGGGTGCTGACTGCCCTCCCTACTCCAGCAAGTAATCCTACCACTGCGTGTTTGTTGCTACTCTAGCCCGGTGGGTCATGGTAGGTTCTGTGAGAGGCAGTTTAATGAGAGGATACCGTCTGTGGAGAGGGGAATCAAACCCCAGAGTAAGTCGAACCGTGATTGTTTCCCGTCCTGGGAGTTCAATCTTCCTCATTACAGAGCTGCCAAAATGCGGTACGCCAGTGTCCCAGGGGAATGTAGCGTGATACCACGGCTTAATCAGTGGTGATGGAAGGGAGTGGATGATCCTGCCAAATGGGTCAATGTGATGATACGCACTGGTTGCGTAGGCGGGCATGTAGGTATTATTCACGGATGAAGTAGCTGTGCTGGTTTTTGAAGTGACTTTCGGTGGTAGTCGAACCATGATTACTTTCCTGGAAGTCAAGTGAATTACACACGGGTTCTGGACCTCCTTTTCCTGGGCTAGCTTGGGTGGTGGTTGAGTTACTACGGGCAGGAGGGTCTCCTGATGGGGACAGCTGTATGGTTCCAGATCAGACCACAGCTGACAAATACCTAAGTAGACGTCTAACTCTGGCTTGTGGTCAAGGGGAATGAACGGAGAAATAGGTCTAAGTGTGAAGTTGGGTTCTGCAAATGGGAGTGCCCTCACTTATAACTTCAATGTTTACCTTTGATTTAATTAATCTTTGTGAAGTACGTCGTTCTCTATGCCGGTTACGGCACGGGATACCACCCTTCTTGCTGAGCATTTGACCAGCCTTCTGACCTTTCCACAGACGTGCATCCTGGGGATGTGTCTTATTCAGTCACACCCAAGGCACTGACGTATAGATATGCAGTTCAGTATTAGGACACCACAGAGGGCTGGCGAGAGAACACCGGCAACTGCAGGAGCAGCGGCGTGTCTTCAGACTTTAAGCTTTATGCAAGCTCCGGCTCCTGTGGAGTTCTGCATGCCTCATGACTATTCCTTAGTGGGGTTTTTATTGAACGTGACAATAAGTTTCACTGACAGAATAAATGGACAAGGATCTAATATTAAAATTACGGTAGCAAATGATTTCAGTTTAGGTAATATTTATTATTATGATTTTTGTAAAATAGGAAATCCTGGTTGGATTGTACAGGCTAGCTAAGAATTAATTATTGACGTAAATTAATTCAGGCGAAGGTAAACCTGGTAAAAGAATAAAGCAAAGTTATTCCAACTGACTTCAAATTGTACTTTAATCTATGCTCTTTACAGCGTATCCTCTCTAGGGGAATTTGTACAGAAGGGAAAAACTTTGCGACGACCTGCTACCGTGGAGTCAAGGGAGTAACTGGGGTAAAAGGGGTGCAGGGTTTGGACGTCATATATACCTCGGGCGTGGTGTGCAGTCTTCGATTGCAGGAAGAGCCTTCTTCAAGATGTTGGAGAGGTTGGAGCCATTTTCAGGCTGTAGGAGAGGAGAGAGGTCTTAGTCAGATCCTGGGAGTGCTCGCTGACCTATGCGGCCGGCGACTTTGGCGAGAGGCGTGCTCGTGCCTTCTTGTATAGTTGAAAATCCCTGGGTCAGCGATCTTCCGGGGGTGCGTGGTAATGTAGCCTTTCATCGCAGGGGTTGGTTTATCAGGGTTGCGGTGGCACCCGTCATTTCTTATCTCCCTGTGTGGAGGCGACAAATTTATCCACCTCGGCCCAAGGCTGGCGGTTGTGATGTCACAGGGCAGCAGATGCGCTGTGATCCGTGGTGTCAGTTGAACTTCCTTCTCAGATAATGTCGGGTAAAACAATCTTGACTAAAAGGAGGCACTCATATGCCGGATTCTGGGCAGACAGTACAATTCATAATTAAATTTGTTAATTAATTCAGTGTCTGAAGTTATCCAACGCGTGGAGCCTATTCAGTGGGTGTGTGAAAATTAAGTTGCCACTGTTTGTGACTTTCCCTGACCTCTTGCTTGCTCATTGATGGGGTAAAGTCGCCCATAGTGTGCGTAAGTGCATTGCGCAGCAATGTGGCATGCATCAACGTATTAGTAGTTAAAGCAGAACATCTTTTTGATTATACACATTTCTATAATTTATATATGTTTTCTCAGGTTCCATATAATGTACATACAGCATAAATATCCATTTCCCCATTTTTTTCCATGCATTTTAAAAGATTTTTTCCCTGGTCCACAGACAATAGGTAAAAAGTGGTTTCTCTGTAATACTCAAAACTCTTGAGTTCCAAATTGTGAGCCAAGATGGGGTTTTAGTAAAAATCATAATTTTGTGTTTTATGCAGACATAATACTGTGAAATTTTGTTCTACTAGATGTTAAGATTGAATTGTTGTGCTGATTTCCTGTCCACATAACATAAGTGTACTCAACCATTGAAAGTTATGAGAAAGTTGAATTTCACTTTCAAATTGTTTCAGGAATAGAAAACACAATAGTTAATTTATAAGAAAGATTATATGTAATTCTTACTCTAGGACAGGTAGCACTTTGATAACGGTGTTAGTTTGCAAAGCAGTGGATGACAGAAGTAATACTGCAGCAGTGTTCCCAGGGCACAAGGCCATGATTTCTAGCGCGGCCACACGGTGAGCACAGATTCTTTCTACGTTCATTATGTAGCTACGTAGCTGGTTCCTAACTCCGAAACGTACCTCTTCTGTACCATTGTTGGCTACAAATCATGCCAAATGCAAGTACAGCAGATGATGGCTACTTGCACTTAGAGAGTGAGTGTGACCACGTGCACTTTAGATCCAGAGCCGTCTGGCGTTCATTACAAAATAAAACAACATTAAAATGCCTGGAGCACTACACAAACCCAAAAGGAAAATAACCAATACATTCTTTTTCTACGCTGTGGCACAAAACACTTGCACAAGGCCTTGCCTGAATCAGAATTTAAGTACACAAAGTTATATTACCAGTAAAAAGAGGCAAAAATAATTTGTTAGGGCCCTTCAAATCAACAGAAGAGCCATGGCTGGCTGCGGGGGTAAAGCAAAGAAGATTTTAGATAATTCTTTACATCACTACAGATCAGTGAAAGCAAAGAATAGCCGTCGGAAGTGGGGACACTAGCCTGTGCGTATTTACAGACAGATTTGAAAGTTTATCATGTAAAAAAAAAAAAAATTGTATATCATATATTATATAACTTGAGCCTTTTGATTATCAGCAAAGCGCTTACTCTTTGGAGCCATTTGAAAACTAATTGGATTAGCCATTAATCTAATTATTCCTTAATCAGCAAACTCTATTTTTAGACCATCCCATTAACATGTCATTCATATAGTGAATTAGGACCCGGCTGACCCACCACTACTACTACCACTACTACCACACCCCTACTACTACCACTACTGCTACTACTACTGCTACTACCACTACTACCACCACTGCTACTACCACCACTACCACCACTGCTACTACCACCACTACTGCTACTACTACCACTACTGCTGCTACTACTACTACCACTATTGCTACTGCTACTACCACTACTGCTACTACTTCTACCACTACTACTACTGCTACTACTACCACTACTGCTACTACTACCACCACTACTGCTACTACTACTACCACTACTGCTACTACTACTACCACTACTACTACTACCACAACTACTACTACCACTACTGCTACTACTACTACCACTACTACTACTTCTGTTACCACTTCTGCTTTTACTACTGCTACTACCACTGCTACTACCACTACTGCTACTACCACTACTGCTACTACTACCACCACTACTGCTACTTTTACCACCACTACTGCTGCTACTACCACCACTACTGCTACTACTACTACCACTCCTGCTACTACTACTACTGCTACTACTACTTCTACCACCACTACTACTACCACTACTACTACCACCACTACTGCTACTACTACTACCATTACTGCTATTACTACTACCACTACTGCTACTACTACCACCACTACTGCTACTACTACTACCACTACTGCTACTACTACTACCACTACTACTGATACTACCACTCCTGCTACTACTACCACTCCTGCTACTACCACTACTGCTACTACTACCACCACTACTGCTACTGCTACTACCACTACTGCCACTGCTACTACTACCACTACTGCTACTACCACTACTACTACCACTTCTGCTATTACTGCTACTACCACTGCTACTACAACTACTGCTACTACTACCACCACTACTGCTACTACTACCACCACTACTGCTACTACTACCAGTACTACTACTACCACTACTACTACCACTACTACTACCACTTCTGCTACTACTATTACTACCACTACTGCTACTACTACTACCACTCTTACTGCTACTACTACTACCACTACTACCACTCGTACTGCTACTACTACCACTACTACCACTGTGCTATTTCTCTGGGTGACATCAGATAAGGGGACCCTTCTCAAAGTTGACGGGTACTGTGTCAGAACTAAAAATGTGTCCAACAGTAGGACACACAGTATTTAAGCATGAAAAGTATTTGTCAAAATCCTCTGTCTCATAGCATGCCAATGTTGGAGGATGAACTTCTTCCTGAGTAAAAAATTATGAAGTACCTGTAGTAAAGTTATGCATGTAACATAAACTTAAATACTGAACTAGCAGTGTCACACATTTGTGGTATTTGTGTTCCTAGGTTTTGAATTAAAGATGACCCCTTATTTTCTCTATTCCTTTTCTGTCAAAAAAACCTCCTTCTTTTAGATTAAATATGGTACATGGTCAAAAACTATATTTTTTTTTTGCAAATCGGTGGAAAACATTTCATTTTATCTGCCTTTTACCTATCTTGTAAAAAGGTTTGTAGTTATTTAATTAATTAAAATATATATAATTGGTGCAATGTATACTTGTCAATAAAACACTTTGAATTGGTACTCGATCCAATATTCAATTTTAATTTGCAAATATTTTAACAAATTCGCTTCGAAATGAAATATCCAGCTTCGCCCACCCCTATCAGTCATCCCCCTCGATGGCGACATCTCCACTGCTGCTGCGCGCAGGAAATGGACAGCAATGGCTACCCCTGGTCTTTCTGCCTCAGCACTTATTATAGTCTGGCTGCGCCCTCAATTTCCCATTTCTGCCAGCTTTGTCGATCAGCTCCTTAGCCGCCCAAGCCGCGACCAAACAATGTGTATGTGTAACAGGTGCACTGACTGCCATGTGCCGAGCAAAGTTGGTAATGACAGAAAGAAAGTAGTTCCATGCCTTAAAGATGAATTAAAAGTGTTAAGTAAACATCTGTGATTTCTGAAATTGTTTTGCTCTTTTTTTTTTTTTTATTATATAAGAATCAGCAAATTGGAATAAAATGTTTCTTTTCTAATAATTTCAAAGTTTTCCTTGCCTGACATCAATAAAGTGTAAAGGCCCTTGGCAATGGTAATTTCATATATGACATATGAATACACAATGTCCATACAAGTATATCTTAAGCAGGGCTTTCAAAAGTGCTCATTTTACTATGAACATCCTATAAAAAAAATTTATGAACTGGAATATTAAGAAATGTGGGAAATTATACTGAAATACATTAAACAAAATTTGAACATAAACCTAAGTCAAAACCGAAATACGTTGTAACCTGTATGGATATTATTTCAAGGGACCAAAATAAAATTAATGATGCATGCTGACAAGCAATGCATGCAGACATCTCCATCCAGATGTCAACCTCTGGTTTGCTGTGTGGGAGGTTGCAATATCTCGCAGTGATTAATATCGTATTCTGTGGTTGATAAATATAAAATAGCCAACCTTATTTAGAAAAGAAATCAAAGTCTTATTGCAGCTTCTTCCCTTCCACTTGAGACTCTAACCCTCTTCCATGTCAAGCTGGTAGATTATCTCATAGCAGGATACATCCTCGATTCGCAGCTTAGGATAAAAACTACAAACTTTGTTTAAAAACAGTGGAAATTGAGCAACATCTTTCACAGATGCTCAGTTTCCTAGATGCCCTGTACGGGTTGTGAAATCACTTTGTCCCTAGTAAACTTTCAATGTTCACAAAGGCAAGACTTTTCAATAATATATACTGAAGTATAACTCGGAACTACCTTCAATGCTTTAAATTTGTTACTTTGTGAAAAATTTCCTGCAGTTCATACATCCGCAGAAGTGCCAATTTGGTCAACATCAGCTAATTCTGCAGAAGCTAATTCTAATTGATACAGCTGTAGTTTTGAGATTTTTTTTCTGTAGCATACTGTACATTGGGTGCTCTGTGATCATTAAAGTGATATAACACTTTTTAAGAAATTATTAGACTATATGCATGACACAGGTTAAGAACAGATGACAAAAACCTCTGAAAATATTTGGGTCATTGACATATTGCTAGTAGTTGTAAATTGGTGTAATTTTTGTCTGTAAATTTTCATTACTATTTTTGTGTATTACAAATATTTCAGCTTGTGTTGTGGGTTTATGGAATTCATATTTATGTCGGGATGTGGGCTTAATGTGCAAATATTATTTATCTTCTGTTTGTTTTCTAGTACAAGGTCTGTCATCAAGAAGCAGTATGTGAGTTTGTTTTGATTCAACTTCTGTGGGAATCATAAGACTGATACCGTTTTCACATTGCAAGACTGTCTCTGTATTTGATGAATGTTACCAGTTTAGCAGTTTGTGTGAATTTGTCACTGTGAGTTACAAAAAAGTTTTTGTTATAAGGACCATGTAATCTATTTGATTTTGTATATTTACTGTGTCATAGTGTGTAACATTGGCGAATAAATGGGTGTCGCTGTTTGTTAGCAACATTATGACAATAAAAATTTAATTTTTTACTGAAAATTGTGTATTCCTTTTTAATAAAAATAATTACGCTATCATGTTTTATTTTGCTTTACTGAAATTTTATTAAATTAAGAATATGTTTGGAAAGTTAGTTTGAAAACTGTTACAGAATTTTGTGGGTACATATTGTCAGTCATTTAACATTTCCAGTCTTGAAACCATTTAGTATACAAACTTTTTGGTTCACTTATCGTGTCTTCGAAAAAAAATGTTCCATTGCAGTATAGTGAACCCCTCACTTCTACACTACCTTTGTACTCTTTCCAGCTGTTTAATGTAGAACAAAAATTTTTGATCCAGTTCCCAAAAATCTGTAAAAATAAAGATCCTGAAACTGCAATGTAAATATACTTTCAAATAACTTGCTATATAAATTATCATTCAGCACATCAAATACTGAATGTTTTTACTTTAAGCATGCTTGATTTAGGCCTACTTCACTTTGTTAAAAAAATAAAATGCAATTAAATATTGTCACAAGTAGATGAATAATGTGTTCTCTCTCCCCCCGGGTCGTCCAGGGTGAAGATTAGTGTCAGGAGTGAAGCGCTGTACCGGAAGTCCCCTGGCCTATGTTATTATAGGTGCCATTGACAAAATGCAGCATAATGCTGTAGTTACTTACAATTATATATACAAATATACAAGGACCTGTGAAAAGAAATTATATAAAAACAAAACGTAAAAAGATGATTGGGAATAAAAATATGTACAAGACTTACTCGTGGAAGGCAGGGTGGGAAACAAACTATCACGGAGCTTGCGGTGGTGTATTAGTTAAAGAATTAGTTAAAGAAAGCATACCATTCTTTCTTGAGCAAACCTGTGGGTCTCACAGCAAGTAAAACAGTTACGTGTGACAACACGCGAGTTCTCCAACCTCAGGCATCCCATCACCTGGGTTGGTCGGCTAGCGTAACAAATGAGTACACTTTAATGAAGGAATTGAACGTGGACGTTGGTCACTTTAAAAACTAACAAGCAAAACAATCAATGAAATTATTCTAAATGAATAACCTTTGTATCTTAAGTGAGTGAAGAGATTTGAGTGGCTCTTAACAGAGAGGTTCATTGTGATCGGTTAGTGGGACCTCTGTGGTCAGAGTTCGGGACCAACTCTTGGCTGATATACAAGGTACTTAATAATTCAGAATAAGCAAAACACGAAAAAAAAAAAAAAAAAAAAAAAAAATGGAAACTATAATTAATATATGCAAAGATAGCGGGAAATTAAAATTTCGTAGAAATCTTTGTGGCTGCTTATATAGCCAGTCTTTGGTTGTGATCCCTCAGGATCATATATCTTCACATATAATACTAAAACTCATAGGTATATTTAATGGTGTACCTACACATCAAATAATTGAGAGAGAAAAAATTAATCTAACCATCTCTCCTATGAGGGAGTCCATTTCTATGTCACAATTATTACTATGTACAAGGTGAAGTCTTGGCTTCGTGTATTCACTGGCACTGTGGAGAGCGTCCATATGTGATAGGTGATTAAGAGTGAGCGGTCGGCCACTTATTATGGAACGTTACGCTGTTGAGAATAAAGTGTCTGTCTATTTCAGTGGGTTTCACAACAGCTTAATGACGGCTGTTAAAAGAGTTAGTTTATTCTTTATCACTATGGCGAGTGTCTGAATAATTATCACGTAATCATTCTCACAGTTTCCTTGCCTATCTCGGCTTAGTAATGACTGAATAGGTTACTTGAAGGTTTATCACTGGTTGAAAATAGCATTTATGTGAGTGTCTGGAAGCTGATCTCACTGTCTTTGAGCTTGGTGGCTATTTAATTCACTACTACTTCAGGTCTATAATGAGTACTGATTGTCAACTGGGGTGGTAGTTTAATTACAACTACATAGTCAAGTTCTCAAGTTACTGAGCACTTCACTTACTTGGTGGCGGTCTTACTATTCGCCAGTCTTCCCCTCAACCTTAGTGCTGCTTGGGCCGGATATGGCCACATGAAAGGAGACATGAACCTCCATGGTGACTCCTTATACCGGCCTGGCACTGATTCTGCGTTGGCGGCATGAGGGAGCATAAATCTTCAGGGTTCAGCACATGGTGCTGAGGCATCATCTTCAGCTTCAACCATTGGGGAGGACTGGTCACATACTAAGGACGATGAGGCAGTATGAGGGAGTTGCAGAGTACTGCCCTCCACCTCGACTGCTGAAGTTCTTTCACGATGAGTTGGGAGCTACTGGACATTGACGGTCTCGTCTGGATTGGTGGCCAGAGGGTGGGATAGTCCTTCGACCTTGACGGCTCTCGTGTGAATGGGAATAGGTTCCTCTTGGAGAAGAGGAGGTTGTCGGGCATCGTGGTCAACGTTGCTGGATGCCCTAGGTTCATTGGTAGTCAGTCAAGCTGGAGGCAGAACGGGCCTCTCTTTTTCGACTGTACCGACAGGATCTTCCTGCATGGCAGAAGGTTGGGGTAGAGCATTGCCATCTGCGCAGCTTGACACCCCCTGTAATGATGGTGGTCTCTTGTCATGGTAAAAAATCGGCTTTGTGGAAGCTGGAATGACCTTGATTTCTGGCTCGGGAGATGTAACAGGTAGAGGGGAAGGTGCTTGGTCTGGTTCTACTTTCTTCACCTGTGGTGATTTGGATCTTTCCAATATCCGGTTTGACCCACAAAGCTTTTGGCTGTATTCCCTATCCCTAGGACTTCGCTAAGACACTTCACTGCAGCTAGGACTGGCCCGATCACGTCTGGTGGTGACCTTGTAGGCATAACTTGTAGGTGTCGAGGGCACGGATCGAACGGAGACTGCTCCTCGGCGCTGTGGTAAGTATATTCTCCTGGGTAGAGAATAGCTAGGCTCTCTGTCGGGTTCCGGGGTTCGTGCCTCTGGCCTTCTTGGGGCCCTTAGCTCGACTTAGGGAGGTGCCATTATTGGTGTTGGGTCATCCTCGTCATGTCAGGAGGGTTTGTCTGCAATAGTTTTGTTGTCTTGGTTGGGTACTTCATCCAGAAATGGGAGTATTTGGCTCTGGCGTGGCCTTCCATATATGTTCTCGTAGTTCTTCGGCCCAGTAGATGTCTTGTCTGCCTATTATACTGTATGGTCCATACCATTTGTCAGCAAGGCCAGCACTGAATTATTTGCTGGCTGTGCTGAGGGGATGACTCTTGAGTAGAACGGCTTCGCCAAGGTTGAAGCCTCTCACCCCTGTCTTTGGTTGCGGGTACTTCTTCTGGATGTAGTTGTCCTGCGTGTTAGCGGTACGTGCCAGCATGGTGAGTTGGACATGTGGCTGTGGCATATCTGTGGGTTCGCTATCCCACTGCCAGTCACCTGGTCGGCGAAGTGGTTGACCCAGAAGAAGCTGGCCTAAGCTGGTGTTTACTGCCTCGTTAGTTCAGCGACGAAGAGTAAACACAATGGTTGTAATATGTTTATCCCAGTGTCAGTGGTCATTTCACATACTGAGTCGGAGGCCCTTTTTAATCTCCTGGTTCCTCCGGTAAGTGGGGTTGGCCGGGAGGTGGTATGGTAGGGTATTCCACATCTCCATCCCCTATTCTTGACATGCTGACTGCCACTGGTGGCTGGTAAATTGTCTACCATTGTCTGTTAAAATTGCTTGTGGGTATCTCCAGCGTGGAAACACCTCTTCTTCCAGTTTACGAATTATGGGGGTTGTTTCCTGGCTTGGTAACGGAAATGCTTGTACCCACAGGGAAAACTGGTTAGGTATTCCAGTAGGTATCTGTTCCTCTCCGTGCTCCAGGGATACGGGCCCATCAGATCTGCTGCTAAATGGGTCCACGCTGTCTTGGGTCTCTTCGATTTGGCTGTAGGTGGAGGTACAGGGTATGCCTTGCCAGGGCAGCATGACACAGTTGCTCACATACTGCCAGACATCGCAGCTCATTCCGTTCCAGCTATAACAGTCTCCAATGCCCAACAAAGTTTCTCTGGTACCTGGGTACCCTGCTTGGAGGTGATTGTGGTGATGACGACAGATGTCTGGCCGCAAATGTTGTGTGGAACCCATATCTTCCACACTGTGGTAGGTTGCCCACTACGGGTTCACACTACGTCATCCTTTACCTTGAATTGAGTGGGCTGTTCTCGCAGAAGGCAATGGTTTTCGGGGTATTCTTGTTGCCTCATCGTAATTTGATGGCGGTTTATTCGGAGTTGTAATACGTGAATTTGCTCCTCCGGGCTATGTTCTGGAGAAGGGGGAGGGAACATTTTCTCCCCTTCTTCCTCTGCTTTTTCGTACTCTCAGTGTTTAATAGCAAGGCAGGGCATCTGGCTGGTCATTACTCTTGCCTGGGCAGTTTTGCTCCCCGTAATCAAATTCCGTGAGGAACATGTCCCACCGCCCTAGCTTAGCTTTGGCATTATGTAAATCTCTCAACCATTGGAGGGCTTTCGAGTCCGTACATAGAATTAAGTGTTGCCCTTCTAAATAGTAACACTACTTCTGTACCACCTAAATTACTGCCAGACACTCCTGTTTGTTGATGTGATAGCATTGCTCAGTTTCGTTCAGCAGAGGTGAGGCGTACACTATCTCATTTGGTTTGCCACTGGCATCCTGTTGGTACTGGACCACCCCAAGACTGTTTTGGCAAGCATCTGTTTGTAAAATTACCGGTTCGTCACCATGGGGTCAGTGGAGTTGGATGTTCCCAAAACTGTCCTTCAGAGTTTGGAAAGCGTGTTTCTGCTCCGGACCCCATTTCCAACAGGCCTCCTTTTCAATTAGCGGGTGAAGTAGTGCCATGTGGTGGGCGATATTGGGCACAAAGTCCCGTAACCAGTTACACAGACCCAGGTACCGTCGTAGCTGTTTCTTGTTTGGTTGGTTCTTCTACCGCACGATTGCCCGTGTTGAACCTTGCGGTGGGAAGTTCCCTTCAGGGGATATCAAGTGGCCTAGGTAGTCAATAGATGACTTTCCAAAAAACCTTTTAGATAACGTGCATGTCATCCCATGGAGTTTGAGTCGCTGTAGGACTCTTTGTATATGGCAGAGGTGCTCCTCCCAGGTTTTGAAATAGATTATTGCATTGTCAAGATAGGCAAAGCAAAATTCACCAATGTACCTGGTTAATACCTCTGTGGATAGGTGTTGGTACATGTCGGAGGAGTTTTTCAACCCGAAAGGCATTACCCTGAACTGTAATGTTTCTCCTTCTGGAGTCGTGAAGGCAGTAAACTTTCTGCTGTCTGAGTTAACAGCAATTTGCCAGTACTCTGACTCCATACCCAGTGTCTCACAGTATCGGTTAGGTCAATGGCCGGAGGAGCAATAGGATGAGTCACATTGTTCAAGGTCTTGTAATTTACACAAAACCTGAGTTTGCTATCCTTTTTTGAAACTAATACCGCTTTGCGAATTGTAGTGGGAGTTGGCTGGCTCTACAATACCTTGTTCCTTCATATCATTCACTTGTTCCATTATTAAATTGCATTGTCACATTGATACTTGGAGTGGTTGATTGTAAATGGGTGCCTCCATATTCGTCCATATCTCATGCTTGATGAAGCAAGTCCGACGTAGCAATCCGCTGTGACCAAATGCGCTGGCATGTTTGTCCAGGACTTGTTTCAGTTGGTAATATTCAGGCTCCTCTAACTCGTGGTTGATACTGGTTGAATCAATGGGGTTGCTTAAAACAGCTTTGGGACTTTGCTTCCAGTTCACTGTCACCCAATGTTTGTCTCCCAAGTAAACTCGTTGCCCATGGTCAATGACACATTGCTGTTGTCGAAGCTATGGGCAACCAAATATTACTGCTTCTGTCAACATGGGAGAGACTACAAATATGGCTGGGTTCGAATGTCTGTACAGGTTGACAGTTAGTGTAATTCGGCCGTCGACATGGAGGGTGGCGTCTGGTTGTGCCATGTGTACTATGTTTGGTTGTGGTCGAAGGGTGGCTTTCTGCTATGCACTCAGAAAATTGCTTCTAATGAAATTCCTGGTCGCAACCGAATCTAATAAGGCTATGACTCTCATCCCATTTATTTTCACTTCAATGTGGAGGGGCAATAGGAGGAGTACGTTCCTCATTTAAACGCTGGATGCTGGGACCTTGTTGTCTGATGGCGGCAGCCTGCTTCACACCCGAGCTGTGGCGTTTCCCGTATTGTGAGTAGAGGGCATTTTGACTGTCATATTGGTTTGGTTCGGGGTTTCTGTCCTAGTGGATGGTTTACTATCCATGATGTCTTGACCTGTCTGTTTGCGTGGGCAATCTTTCCAATGGCTTTCCAGGCAGAACAAGCACTTTGGTACAAATGCGGCTCGTGACACAGGAGCAGGAGACTTCCTTTGTGTCTCGAATGACCGAGTTCGAGACTCAGGGGTTTTCACCATTCGGGGCTTGTCTACTGCAGCTTGCGCTTCAAATTCTGTTCTGCTTACTTGGCGCGCTCTACCAGTTCGTCAATGGTCGAAGGCTTGGGCATGAGTAGCACATTTCGCAAACCGGGTAATAACATTCTGCTAATCGATCGAACGGAAGTACTCTCATCCACTCCCGAAAATACTTTCCGGAATTTCTGTTCCTTTGTTCAGATGAATATTTCCGCTTCATTGCGGGTACCTGGGTCTGGCTATAGAATTGTGTTGTCAATCTGGCCAATACTTTTTTGCCAGTAAATACCGTCGCCAACCGACTACAAAACTGTTTCCAGTCTGTTATAAATTTGCCGTAGGGATCTGACCATTCTACTGCCTTGCCTTTGAGATGTGTCTGTGCATTGTTCATCCATTGCTTCGGTAGGAGGTCTGACTCGCTAAACTTCATCTTGTATTCCGTGATAAATGTGATGGGGTCCTCATGAGGTCGCCCCGCAAAGTCTGGTAGCTGGAAATCCAGGTCATGTTCCTCAGCAGGAGATCTCGGGGCTGTTCCTGGCTGTCTTAAGGAATGGGATCGGTGAGGATGGGTTTCGTAGGCTTGCCTACACATTGCACATCGGTAGGATAGTCCAAGTCTGGTGGCCCTTTCGTCGGGCCATCCTATACAGGCATAGTGGTATGGCACACTGCAAATGGCGCAGCGTATCCTATTAATTTTTTACCCTGGACATGTGACTTGACTTCAAAACATAGTTTGTTGTGACCAACAGGCTTCGCACCTGTATTCGAGTCCCTCAGTATTCCTTGCTTTGTCTACTATTTTAGGCAGAGATCAGGAAAGGAGTTACGACAGTGGGCGCATGTAATGCTAAATGTGCCAATACCTTCACAGTTGGTATGGCTACTTATTGGCAATGTCCGCCATGTTATTGGTATCCCGTTTCGGCTGTATTAACATCGGCATCAGACATTGTGGTGGTTTGGGCACCATGGGATGTTTCAAGACTCCCCAAAGTGCGATTTTGGTTCTTGGTTGAGTCTTAGCTGTCATCACACCTTGTTTCCGATATTTCATAAAAATACATTCCAAAATATTCTTTTTTGGGGACTTTTGCCTTTAATATTTAGTTTAAGTACAAAGTGTCCTATACATTTGCTACTTGATTTTGCAGAAGGAATCACCTCACAAAGTTTGTCTGTCGAATTCAGCCCCATGTCTTTTTCAACAATGGTATAAACGACTTTATCTCATCTGGGAGTAAGCCTAGCTATATGAGAGCAACTGAGTTTTATTATTGACATGCAACGAGTGGCTTTAACTGTCTACCCCGGCAAGAATGGACATTGCAGCCAGCAGACTGTATTATTCACCGGACCACCAAGACTATGCTATAAGGCACCGAGTTCCACTGCACGCCACTAGATGGTTACACCAGTATGCTTTGCTGCCTCCTTATCTCCAAGCTGGCTGGTAACATCACGTCTTGAAGTTATGCTATGGATCCCCCCTCTCTCAACAACCTACCCTATCCAGATGACAAGAGGAGTGACCTCCAGAAGTATAAATAGCAGGTCATGCCCGTAAACACCAGTTGTTCATCAGTTTGTCTACGAGACATAACGAGCACCAGCCTTCATTTCTCCACCAAACTCATTGCCGAAGAACTTACCAGCCTGTGTCTGTCAAGTAACTTGCTTCCTAGCTCTACCTACCCTTCCTTCACTGCATTTGTGCCATAGGAAACACCTTTCCTTGGTCTCCACTGCACCTCATTGCTGGAGCCATCCTTCTTAACCTGCTTAATCTTCATCGCATTCGTGCCAAAGATTCATGCCAAACGTTGTCTACACACCTAGACACTGCAGCCCCTGCTGGGCAAAACACATGGGTAGGGAGTAGTACCAGTTCAAGTTATTTTAATAGCGCTCATCTACTCCACCATTGTTAGCTCAGGACCAGGTTGCTTATACCTGGATAACGTAGGTTTAAGGTTCCCTAAGCTCATGCCAGCATTAGAAGGTAGTGCGAGACTGTTTATTTCCAATCAAAAGGAATGAACAAAATTTATCTGTCTCCAGGGTATCCTTTTCCTGTATACATAGAACCTCCCCCAGTGTACCTCACACCACCCAGGGGATTGTAGATGAACGGGAAAGTTACTCATACGAGCCAATAAACTGCCAATATACCCACACGAACACTAGCATCAGCCAACCTTTCTGCATACTACGGTGGGCAGAACAGTAGAGCGCACACCTAGGTACTCTGTCTCCAGGACCAACTTGTTGATTCGGTGCTCGCCCTCTCCACCACATTTAGGTGCCGAAGGATTCGTTCCCTGAGTTGGGAAAACTTGGCTTGAGACACTCACCCATGTGCAGAGACTGTCAACGACGAGGCCTGGCTCTCAGTGCTCACCATGTTTTAGGACCCGAGAAATGTGATTAGGTGTCCGTTAAGTTGGCAGACATTCCACGTGAGTAGATAGATAATGTTCCTTCCATCACATCTGGGATCGGGATGAAGTTCGGAGGCTCGGCTGGGAGCCAGTCGCCATGTTGGATTCCGGACCTCCCATCTGTCATTACGGTCATGAGACCACCATGTTGGTAGCCAGAATGTCGCCATATTTGTAGCCAGTACATTGCCATCTTGTTGATCACATTCGTTAGACTGCCATTTTGGTAACCAATATGTCATTTGTCACGCTCTTGCATTCCGAGGGTTTTCTCAGAGTGCTCCCATTTTTTCTCTTACATTCTTTATCCTTATTTCCTTTCACTTTATCTTTCTCTCCCATTCATTCATCAATTGTTTACATTTACATGGAGGCTGCCATCTTGGTTTTTTCGTTTGTTATTTGTTCGATTAGATGCATTTCTTCCACTGATAACGAACATCCGTTCTACGCCATCTTTGTTTTTTCGTTTGCTATTTGTTCAACGCAATCTTTGCTTACATCTGCAGCTGCTAGGTGACGTGCCAGTTGTTCAATTAATAAATTACTCACCTTTGTTCACCGCCATATTGGTTCTGACATTGGCCACTAAGGGCTTTGCTTTTTTTAAAATTCAAAATACCATGTGGAATGGCATAGGACTGAACTGCCGAACCTTGGTTCACCAGACTAACACCTTAGACCACTCATCTATCTATCGTGATATGCACTGGGGCAATAGTTTATAAGAAGTATATATCTTGGAGATGAATAAATAATATCTTATATCTCATTAAATACATTACATTTTTATTTCTTATATAATTTGTAAGGTTTTTATTTACAAATAATAATTTTTTAAGTATATTTTGAATTTTTTACATTTTAAGTAATTATTTTATTATTTAGACTTAATTTTTATATACATATATAAATATATATAATTTATATTTTTTTGAAAATTAATATTTTTTAAATATTTTACTTTATTCAATTTTTTTACTTTTATGTGAAAATTAGTCGACTAGCCTTGTAACCATGTGCGCATGCATGCACGCACACCTCGACAAGTCTGCCATACAGGCGTGCTAGCTGTGACATGCACATGCAGTGATGTAGGCAGGCACTGCGGGGGGAAGAGGGACAACGTGTAAATGACCCCGAGACAAGTGCACAGGATCTTGCCAATCAGATATCTAGGAATCGATGCATTTAATAATAAGTAGAATTATTTAAATTAATTTTATTTATTATTTGAATAATGATGAAAAAAATATAGCAAAATGTATTTTTAATGCATTTGTAATGTAAAATTTGGTTTAAAAATTTTATTTATGTAAATTTTACACACTCCCATGACAGCTGGTAAAAAAAATAAATAAATAAATAAAAAAAAAAAAAACAATTTTTCATGTATGTGCAGGGATTTGAACCTGGGATCTATGTTTAAAAAGTTAGGCATGCTAGCCACTGGATAACTGATCTCTTGCTAAAACAAGTGCTTAAAACTTGTATATAAGTTCAAACATAGAAGCTACATTCCCTGGTAAAATTTAATTAATGTTTTATACATTGTGTTATACTTCATTTCAATCAGTGTATATATAGTTTTCAATACTTGTATTTTGAAGTTGTTTTTGTTTAATTTATTTAAAGGCAAGCAATGTACTGTATTATAACATCTTGTTATTTTTCAGTCAGGGTCTGAATATTAAAGGCGGACTACAATTGATTTAGCACACGCACAACACGTGCGGTAGCACAGAACACACACACAGCTTGAATCTGAAAGTTACAATTAAAGTAGCACATGCACAGAAACAAGAAATGTTTACAGAAAACAGTGTGAAAATGAAAGGAAACTATGCTCAGTAAATTGCGTGCTCATGTATTGGTACCATTGGAATGAACAAAATACTGTTGACAGCTCTGTTTACTATGCTGTTCATGTTGTAATTTGTAGAATTATAATATGTTGTACTGTTCATTTTAACATATATATTGCTTGTACAATAACAATTTCATTCAAAACAAAGTTATTTTTTTGTATGGTGCCAAACTCTTCAGGGACTAGTCAAATTCACTACTTTTGTAGCCATTTTCGTCGTCACACATGAACTCAGTGGTACCAACATTCTGATTGGCCACGCATGGTGCATCGTGCACATGCACAGGAATTATAGGATATAACCCTATTTCTGTGCACTTTTTCTGTGCTATTTTTCTGTGTGTGTGCTGATTGTTACGAATGTCATGCTGATACGTGTATTCTACTTTCTGTGCCTGTTCTGTTTTCTGTGCTAAATCAATTGTAGCCCGACCTTTAAATACTTTATGTGCATGTACCCACATTGAAAGAATTTTATATTCTTTTTAAATAATTATTTAGCAAAGCAAGTCGGGTTCATAAACATGTGAATATTTACAGACATTTAGGTAGGCAAACTCTTAGGAGGCAGACAGTCTCGCAAAATTTTTAGTTTGCAAGTAATTTTCCAGCTCCAGGAATGTATGTTTAAGACCTATACAACCATAGTAATTAGCTAAAAAAATATTCTGCTTTTTTTTTTAAAACAAGATCTGTTTATAACAGAATAGTTACAATAAAGAATTAAAATAAGAATATAAAATAATCAGGTATTTTTGTTTTTTCAAATTTTATTTCAAATTTATTACTACAAAATAACACTTTAAAAAATATTCGTGTTCATCTACATCCTTATACAAATCTCAGTCCTTCGTTAAACATGAAAATGAATATTCTAACAAGAAGTTAAAGACTTTTTTTATTTATGTCATATATATATATATATATATATATATATATATATATATATATATATATATATATATATATATATATATATATATATATATATATATATATATATATATATATATAGGTACTTCAGACCACAAACATAAAAAAATAAATCTAAAATTTTTGGGCACCATTCATGTAGTGTCTTTACACCAGCATGCTCACTTTACATGTAGTGAATATAATCTTCTTATATGCTACTCAAGAGAGTCTATGCTAGTGAACATCCAACCAGAAACCATGGTCATATATTTTTCTCGACAAAGTTTCACGACTGCCACACTACTAAACTAAGCTTCCTAACTGGAACTCAGCTGCTTGTATATAATCGCAAGCAGGCACCTTAAGATTCAATGTTCCACTCACTGTAACTCGTGCATGCCATCTGCTCTACTGGTCGACACCAGTCAAATATATACTGAGTACCCATACTATCTATTATATATCTCAAATCATATCAGACCACTCAATACACCATGTACAATATCCATCATAACTCGAGTGTACCAAGCAACTAAACAGCTGAGGCCGGCCCATAACCTAACACCCGTTCTACTTGTTCTACAAACCAACACCGCTTATACCTACCAAACATACCATCCACTACTATAACTCTAGCATACCTCAACTATTCATCTACACAGACCATATAACGTAAACATACAGCCCATACCAGTGACACAATCAACTTTTCTCATACCACCCACCATACCGACTGACACCAGTGGAATTACACTGAACACCCATACCAAACATTTTAAACTCAAGCATGTCTTAGCATTACACGCATACATACTGTCCACACCATTTTACATACACCAACAATCGCAAGACATATTCTGGAAAACATATTACCCAACATACCATCCATGATATCCCAAGAATGCCAACCAAATTTATAGTGCAGATCAACCCACAAAACAAACATTTTTACCATCTGTCAAACCATCATTACTGACTGATACCAGGCCAACCAGTATGCCATTACCTATAACCAAAGAAAAACTCAATTCAACCATACCACCCAACACATCAATTATACTATCCATAACTCGAGCAAATGTACAGCTGAGACCAGTCCATAACCCAGTACCCATTCCATTTTTTCTGTCAGTATCCACCACCACACATAAATGACCCATAATGACCCATAAATAACCCCTAAAACCTCAGCCATTCAGCCAACACAAGCCTTACCATAATAAATTTTCCACCCATACCATCTGCTCTACCAACCAAAATCAGACTAAATGTACCCATACCGTCCACTAGAATTCAAGCATACTTCAGTCCACACCCACTAAAATATACCAATAAATTATAACTCCAACATGTCTGTTATAGCATCGTTACCACAGACCCCAGTCAAATATCATACCAGACATTAATATAAATCACTCTATCAACCCTCCATATCAGTAAACTGCTGACCACCACACTGCAGACATACAAAACAAAATATGAGTAACCATGCAGACCAGTGGTACTGGGTATGATACCAACCATAACCCCAGCATACTTCAGTCATGCCACACATATCACATTGTATATAAAACACAACTACTCATATCATATACCACCCGCACCATCCATTAACACAACCAACCAAATCATACTAAATAACCACCCTACAGCATACCAGACATTAATATAAATCATTCATTCAACCAACCATACCACATAAAATACCTCCAACATACTTAACAACCATATTGGTAACCCATTGGTACTGGGTACCAAAACAGATATAATACTTTTCACCATGACATTAGCTTGCCTCAGACATGCAATTTTGAAAGCCATACAACTCAGCATACCAGCATACTATACCATCTGAATATATCAACGAACCACCACAGCAGATAGCCATACCAACCAAAATGTACAGCCAAAACCATATAATTCGCTCTAACCCAAGCATACCTCAGACATGATATTAACAATGCAGACCATATCAACCACCATAGCTCAGACTTACTGATCTATTATAACAGTTTACGCGTGCCCGGATAGGCTACTAGGCACCATGGTCGAGGATTTTGTCCACTAGACCAAAAGCGGGGTGGTTTAGATTAAATAGATGAGGGGTGTTGGTTAGTACGTATTTACTCCTGCTTCTTGGGTGCCGTGGTCGTGGTGGGTTTTACCCAAACGTATCGAGTTTGGCCTACGCCGAATTGGCGATTCCACAGGTGAGCTTCGTTGGTCCAGAAGTGGATGTTATCCCAGACGAATCTTACTTCAGTACCAGTTAACAACCCTTTTACCACGGAATGGCACGAGGGGGGAATTCGTAGACACGGAGATACAAATAAGATAGCTACCGGAGCAGTCGATACTGTCTCGTGCGTGAGTTGGGCGGCGCGGTCCCGTTCCGCCTGTAACTCTGGTGTAGATTGAGGAAGTGCACTCAACTGTCTGGCGGCAAGGAACACTGCATTTCGTTCCCTACTTTTACGGCCGTGCCTATGGTTGTAACCATAAGGCATCGAGTCTCTGCTCACAGTATGCTAGGTACACCTTGACGCGAACAAACTAAACATAGTTTACAGTGTCAGTCCAGTTTTGGCTTGCTGACCAGGCTCTGCAAAGTCTACACTGATCCCCCATGCTATGCGGGCTGATCAGAGATGGGGAGCTGTTTGGGTCACCAATGCCGCCACTGGATGTGTGTCCACACAGGAATGGGCAGCAGGTCTCAAGCTACAATATATTCCAGCACCAACAATGCTGTGGGATAAGGCAATAACTCGAGATTGTCGCTTCTCCCTGGGTGAAGGTGTTGCGAGTGGTTGTGGCTCCTCTGTTCCTCTCCGCCGGCACTGGTACAGTGCTGTGGCAGTTGGAAAGCAACAGATGGCCGTCTAATGGGAGTGTTAGAAAATATGACGGACCCCTGAAGGGTGCTCGGTGTTGAAGTTAATTCGGTTATATCAATTACCCGGTTCTTGTCAATGGTGTACTTAGCAACCAGTGCCCAGCAGGCAAACAGTTACTCTAAGAAATAAAAGCTGAAAAGTAGGAAACAAAAGAATTTTTTTTATTGATGGTTCAATAAACATGTGACACGTGCTACCTCGTACCAGGCAATTGAGTGCTGAAGGTTACTGCGCTGGCCAGGTGTAAGTGACCTGGTTCTAATGGAAAAACGGGAAAGAATTATGTAAACGAGGAGAAAAGATATAATACTTCAAAACTGTTCTAATAAAGATGTCTTGGGGAGACAAAGTGAATTTAAAATGTGTTAATGAACGTGTTCACTGGTTGTCATATGACTGATCGTCAACTGTGAAGTAGCCGCAGGGAGCATACTCAAAGCTCCAAAGTTCTCTGGAGGTCCCGGCACTGAGCAGTGCTTTGGGATGTCGCGAGAGATGATGCAGGTAGGGTGTGATGTCCTTCTGCCCTGGTTGGCGTGAGATAACTCTGGTCAACGTTTCTGCTTCGTGCCTCATCGGTAGCGCTCGGCCTTGTCCGAGGTCTGGGCAGCTTAATGGCTCTCATAATTGCCCGGGGTGGGGGGGGGGGACGGCATGCGTGCCGGGTTGTGTATCCTTCAGGTGAAGAGTATTCGCTCATAAGTTCATGTTGCCTGTAGAGTAGGCAACACGTCTCTCACTTCAGTAGCAGTGGAAGTAAGCACTCTTGGCGATGAGTCGTAATCGTATTAGATTAGTTGTATAAGGGACACGTGTCACAGTCAACTATATTGACTACCATTTCACCTCAACTAACTTCACCAGTTACAAACATAAAGAAGCCATACCAGCAGCCGAGCCAATCAAATATTCCAATCATAAGCTCCAACCATGCTATCATAAGATCACTACTATTAATTTAACCATCTATGACACTCATACAGTCTTAATTCCCAGATACCATATACCATCCAATCATACTAACAATCCATACCAGCTAAGCATTCTGCCCCTCTCATACTAACAAAACATCCCATCAAAACATTCTGGTCTTACAAACTAATCACGTAGTTAAACCATTCTCCCCACATGATTGAAGCTGCACTTTAGTCATCCTGCCAAAACAACCGAATATAGATCATGTCATACCAATAGAATATACTATCAATACTTACTACCTATAAAAAAACCAAACCATACAGGCAGCCCACTCGGGCAGTCAATACCATCATGTTACTCCATCCATTTCAGCCATTGGAAAAGACCATACCAACCAAAACCATACTAGTCAGACATACTAACAAAACATACAGTGCTCAAAATAAGTTTTACTTATCATGATTTCACATGGTTAATGTTGTGGAACCTCCAACATGTTTTCTGTATGCACTGTAGGCCAATGTCTGAAGCACACAGTGCTATTAACCTGCGAGCAGATTCGACAGGTGGCCTATAGGGGATTGGTTTAACAACATCATGTGTATGGTCATCAGTGTAGAGACAGTACGTGTAGAACTGTGGTAAACATGCCACGAATACCCATTTTGACGACTGACCACATGCGAATTGTTGCATTGTTGCAAGAGGATTGGCGACAAGTTGATGTCGCAGCATGTGTTGGAGTGAGTTAAAGTGATATGTCTCTAGGGTTTGGAGTCGGTTCCAAGAGACACAAACAGTTGCTGATCGACACAGTACGGGACACCCACACTAAACAAACCTGCATAGAGGACCGGTATGTGGTATTTTCAGCACGTCGGCGGCCCCATAGCACTGTTACGTCGTTATACCAGGATCTTCAGAGAGCTACCGGAGTGAATGTGTCGGGGCAAATGGTGGGAAATTGGTTGCATAACACGAGACTGCTAGCAGGTAGGCTGTTGCCAAAGGCTCCACTTCAACCACACCATAGGGCAGCTCACATGAGAGGGGCAATAACACGCCGCCAGTGGCAGCGTACAATCTTCGCTGATGAAGTCACCATAAGCTAGCACCCATACAGCAGATGCATTCGAGTCTGGAGACGATCAGGTGAGGGATGGAACGAGCCCTTTATCCAGGAGCGTTGTCAGCAGCAAGGGGGTTCTGTCATGTTTTGGGGTGTGATCATGTTGGGTTGACGTACGCCGCTCATTCCTATTCAGGGTCACATGACTGGTCTGATATACCGAGCCAACATTCTCCAACCTGTAGTTACAGCTTTTGCTGCTACACTGGGCGAGGGATTCACACTAGTGGATGATAATGCTTGGACCCATCGAGCCAGATTGGTCAATCAGTTCCTTGCGATGCATGGCATACATCGAATGGAGTGGCTGGCAAATTCGGTGGACGTGAACTGTGTGAAACATGCATGGAGTGAACTGAAGTGAGTAATTGCCAACCGTTCTACCCCTCCTGCGAACATTCAGCAACTGATGGATGCTGTTATCCAAGAGTAGGCTGCTCTGCCCCAAGACAAACTGGATTGTTTGGTGCTGAGTATGCCTCGTCGTGTGCAAGAATGCCTCCAGGCCCAAGGTGGCTATACCCGGTATTGATCTGCCACTAACCGAACAGGACATGTGTGTTCCACATCCCCCCCCCCCCCATTTCTGTGCATATGTTGCGTTTCAGATGGTTATGATAAGTGGACGGCATTGTGATGGTCTTTGTATGTACCCATCTTAGTGTGCATGGTACCTATAGACACATAACACAATAAAATGTACACGAATCCAGTATATGCAAAACTTTTTTTGAGCACTGTATTACCAAAACAAGCTACCTATAACAACCATGCAGAGAGGTCATACAGTATAAACATTCTAAAAGCACCTCTACCAATGATAAGCCTACATACAATTCATGTTATTATCAGACTGACCAACATAATATTCAAGCCATACATTTCAACCTTCTATACTAACCTTCACACCTGTCATCATACCTCCTGCCCTCTTGTTTAACGACCATACAGGCACGTCACACTCAGAGACAAAGCTATTCTATCAAAATAGACTCCCTCCAACCATCAACCCAAACTACTACAATTGCCTAAACACGTATTTCAGACATCGCTACTACCGTACTGATAGACCATACAAGCAAGACACACCACCAAATCAGTCAACCAATGGATATACCCAGGTCTTCATATAGAATTGTTTAAAATACAAGAGAGACCGCACTCACATCTCTAGCAAATCTCTCGAGAGGTTAGATCTCTCGAACGGTAAACGCGAATACGGTTGACCGACTTGCAAAGGAGTTGAAGGCGATGGGTAGAGGAGGGTGAGACTAGTTTCAACATTGTCGGCAGGGGGAGGTGCATGTCGACGACAAGTCATTTGTTCCCCACCACCCGACCAGATCACATTCTCCCAATATGACAGCGTGTGAGGGTATCCATACAACCCTTGCAAATAGCAACTTTACCGTTCGCTACAGAACATATCTACCAAGCTATTACATTACATGAAACATGCATAGATCTCGTCCATCACACAAAACACTATGCAAATGTCTCCGCAGATGAATGACTGTGACTGTTCGGTTAGTCAACGACTCATGCGAACCAGCATTTCTAGGGTAAAAAGTAAATATCTGTTCTCACTATACTTTCCAAACACACACACAAACAGAATGAAGTAAATACCGAAACCTTCTTTGCTTGCTACCAGTCTGGTTTACCTAAATACACCAACCATTTATACCCTTCGTGAATGTAGCAACATACAGGGGAAGAATATATCATATCTAAAATCCAGCCATGGGTAATTAAACAGATCATAAAGGTAGTTCGCAGGCTTTTGTGGCCATTGTTGCCAATTTCTAGGCTTATGGGTTTGAGCCATGTCGTGGATATCTTCTCCAACGTTTCGGCAGTCATTGCAGCTGCCATCATCAGGGAATAATGCCTGACCAATTGCGGACATTCGAAGGAAGATGCCCTTATATATTCTGATTTCTGGAAGGCTGTTTCCTGATTGGCTGGGCTCTTCAGCCAATCACAGGCTGTCTTTCTCCTGATTGGCTGAGATGATTGGCCAGTCCTTGTGCAGGTGTAGTCTCTACCCTGATAGGCTGGACTCTCTGGCCAATTGCAGTCTGTCTTCCTCGTGACTGGCTGACGTTGGCCAATCCTGGCGAGTCTGTGTTCTCTGCTCTTGCATCACAAGATTTCATGTCGTCTATGAAGAGAGTTTAAATTGTTACCATCTCCTCTGTTGACGTTATTTGGATGTTTTAATATTTCTACTGATTCTCTAATGGTTCTTGGTCTATAAGTTCGTATGTTGGCTATTGTGCTGTGCTTGTCAAAATTAATACTATGTTTGGTTTTCATGGAGTGTTCAGAAATAGCCGACTGCTGGTTTTCATACTTGTAGGCCTTGATGTGTTCTTTTATTCTGGTTGTTATTTTTCTGCCAGTTTGGCCTATGTACATTTTCCTGCACGAGCAAGGTACCTTGTAAACTCCAACCTGTTCTTCGGCTGGTGGTTTGTCTTTCACTGATCTCAGTATGCTATCGACTTTGTTAATAGGTTTCATTATGGTATATATGTCCATCTTCCTCAGTAAGCGTGCCAGCCGGTCAGTGATGCCTTTGACATAGGGCAGAATAGAAATGTGTTGTAAGTGTTCATTTTCTTTTATTCTGGGCTGCTGCTTGTTGCTCTTCTGTACCTCGCATCTTGAGTAGCCATTAGATTCTAGAGCTATGGGGGGATGTTTTATTTCTGCCTCAAGATGTTGTTCTTCACATATGCTTTTCGCTCTGTTGACCAATGTGGAAACGACTGTCCTCTTTTGCGAATGCGGGTGGTGAGAGTTTGCTTGGAGATATCTGTCAGTATGGGTAGGCTTCCTGTCAACTGTGTGGCCCAAAGTGAGGTTCTGGGTCCTGTATACCATAACATCTAGAAATGGAAGTTGGCCATATTTTTCCATTTCCATAGTGAACTGTATTTTGGGATGGATGCTGTTAAGATGTTCTAGGAATTGTTGTAGTCTCTCTCCTCCACGACTTCACACCACAAAAGTGTAATCAACATATCTAAACCAATGTTTAGGTTGGTAGGTGGAGGTGTGGATAGCTCTCTCTTCAAAGTTGGACATGAAGAGATTAGCCAGTAAAGGAGAAAGTTGTGAGCATATTGCAGTGCCCTCATTTTGTGTGTATATATTTCCCTGGTATGAGAAGAAAGTTGAAGTGACACAGTGCTTCACTAGTTTCACCAGTTCTTCGCTGAAGCTGCCTTCACCGAGTTGCTCTTGTAGAATTTGGATAGCTTCTGGGACTGGTACTCTTGTGAAAAGACAGATGACATCAAAACTGACCAGGATGTCTTCAGGTTGTAGTGAAATATTTTTCAAAATGTTCACGAACTGGGCAGAGTTCTGTATGTGTGAGGCCGGAGAAGGTAAGGCTGGTTGCAGGATTTTGTTGAGGTATTTGGCCAGGAGACGAGTCGGCAAGCTAACAGCACTAACTATTGGTCGAAGAGGAACATCCGGCTTGAGAAATTTTTGAAGACCATAAAATGCAGGAGTCCTGGGATCTTTTACAATAAGCTGTATCTTTTTCTTCTCTCCAGTGGATGAATCTTTTACGAGTTTTTCCAAGGGGATTTCGGTTTACAGGAGAATAGGCAGCATCAGACAGAAGATAACAGATCTTGTTAAAATTAAGTACTGTAGATCAAACCATATGAAATTTGTTTTCGACAGGCGAATACTTGTGAAAAAAAAAGTGTTATAGTTTACTCTCCATAGCTCTTCTATGTTAGCGTAAATTTTGTAATGGTATATTACTATATTTATACCAGCAAAATATAAATGGTAACAGTGTAGCTGTTTAGTTTTCATTTATTATTTGCTATGGTATGGTAACGTTTTTTACTGTTCTTTTGTGTCCTCTTAAATATGTTCTTAAATAAAACTAACTCTATCTACCAGCAATGTTAACTCTTAACATGTTATTTCATGGGTTTTGTTATTTTCTTTGGTAATTATTACAGTAATTATGTTCATTCAATTTCGTTTAAACAGAAAGCAAATCTGCATTATAAATAAAAGTTCCTGTGGATTACGTATGTCTAATTTCATTATGTTTAAAATTTATCAGTTACAAGCCTTGTTGTCACTGTAGATAGTTGAATTTTTTTTCCTGTTAATGGCAATTGCTTATCCCAGATTATCTACAAATTAATCATATATATGATTATATATACATATATATGATAATAATGCATATATATATATATATTTGTGGATTTTAAAACAAATTTTCCTCCTACAACAGATCTAACATGATTCATTAAGCTTTTGTGACAAAACTACTACAAGAATTGGAGCAATGCTAAATTGTGAAATTGATTTTTCAAAAATCATATTAATTTCATTCCTACAGTGGCTAGGTGGTCACAAAAATTAACAATTTTTCATTCCGGCACTTGCTACTGGAATGGAAGTATCAGATCAGTCAGCTAAAGAATTCTTTCAGATAGTTTCAAAATTGGGCCCCAGTTTACATATGTCCTGTGCACCACAACAACAAGCATGCAGTTGCCAAGTGCACTCAATATGCATGTGGCAGATATCAACAGTAATGACACGCCATTCATCCACTCCACGCCACGCGTCTGTTTTGTCATTAGTTATCCCTCCCCCCCCCCCCCCCCCCACCCGTAATACATTACATGACTTCACTGATTGCATATTTTCACACCCTCTCCTTTCACCACCATTCCTTCCAATGGCACCAACACTTCAGCAGTAAATGTTCTCTGTCAATGCTGCAACTTTCAGCACCTGTACAACCAGTTCTGTCAACGTCACTAAGCAGCGGATGACAACTGATCACCACCGCACCACTCACACTAGGATCAATCAGTACTATCACCTCTGAAAAATTTTAGTCGCCTTCATTCATAGGCCTACCCAAGGTGGCCATGTTGATACTCGCTCCCTGTGATATACAGGATGATTCGAGGGGTTTGAGTAACCTCTCTGGCACAGACTATGGGTGCCTTGGGTGTCAAGGGTTGAAACCTTTGGTAATGCTGCTTCCCCTTTTCTCTGCTCTATCTCTCTTTGCGGCCTTAAGGGCAGTGCATTGTCGGGGGTAATTTGCAGGCCTATTTTACTCTGTTTTACCAGGGTGGCTGTCGTCCTCTAAGGCAGGGGAGGTGTAGGAGGTGTCACTGTTCTTACCAGGGGAGAGGTGGGTCTGCAACTCTTGGTGGCTGTGATGTAGGTGGTGTCCTGAGGCTGTGGTCCCTCCTCCCATTCGAGTCCTCCCGAAAGAGGGGAGAAGCAGTAATTACCAAAAGTTCGGCTTAATTTAACTAGGTAATATACCAGTCTGGTTCTTGGTTATGCAATGTAGTTTTATTAGTCATAAAACAGACAAACTGCCAGAGTCTCTACCCAGCAGGTTAGAGGCCTCAAAGGCAGGATCAAGTATCAACATTTATAGGGGCATAAACCCACAGATAATCTTGATAATTAAGGATGTTAAGCATCAGACACTTAGCTTATTGTGGCTTCTGCTGGGGTTCTCCGGAGGTAGATTGAGATTAGGTCTTCTGGGTGGCTCTTCACAGGCTCTCAGCTGAGTCTTGTCGGCATGGCGGTTGCAGCTGATGGCTTCCTCTAGTGCTGGAACCCTTCAGCTACATGTACTCAGCTGGCGTCTTCCTTTGGGGTTCAATCTCTTCTGTGGCATTCAGGTCTCAGCTGGTGTCTTCCTTCGGATCTCTGGCACTTCGGTGCTCGATGGGGTGCTGGTGTGTAGACTCCAGTAGGTGACCTCTCTCGAGGTCGCTGGCATTAACTGATGTTCGTACAATTTTTTTGTGAGCCCCCAAATTCTACTACACCAGCGTGAGCCCCTAAACAATTCTGTGGTCCCTCTGGCTGCATCTTAGTAGCTAAAATAGTTGGAGAATGGGATGCATCTCAGGGAAAGTCCTATCCACCTTACAATGGGTTTATTTATCATACTTGGGCGCATGCATTGTGGCTGAGCAGGGTTACCTGGTGCCATAGCCACAATTGTTGCTGTGGACACACCTTGAAAGAAGAAGGATCTAAATGGAAGAACACAGCAAACCAGCGGAGAGCGGAGAGGGCATTGGGAAAATCCGTGCGACAGTCGTGGAGGATAAAAATATAAATTGCTTTAATTGAACTAGGGTATGAAAACGTACGGTAATTGTTAATTTGTGAAGAGAGATTTATGTGAGTTTGGTGTAGGGTGATATGAAATGAGCAGTGTTGGAGCTGAGTTTTTAATTAGGGTCGTGCTGTGCGGCCCTGGTGCCAGGAGACAGAACTGAGCCTTCCACCCTTTAGATGACAGCCATCTTAATGGAACAACAGGGAATAATAGATTAGCATTCCAGAATTAAAGATAGGGGAAAAAATTGGGAAGGGGAAAGGTGGATGACAGAAATGTCCAAAATGTAATATTTCGCATGCAGCTTGTGAGTGTAGTGATGTATAGTTTATGTTACGTGTGCGTATACCTTTATACCTCGTCCACCAGCTGAGGCAGAGAGCACATAATGCTTGTGCCTTGAACTCGGCTGTGGCATAGGACCATACATACACACAGCTGCCAGATGGGAGGAGCAGCCAGCACATGGATGTTTGGATGTCACATTGCTGCATATATATTTGTGTCAAGCTTCGTGCGCCACCGCCACGAACGCTGAGTGCGACTCCTTCCTTACTCCTACATAGTGTGGCTGTATATGCTCGCTGTTGGGCCATCCGGCCTCATGGCTATACGCCCTGCGGGACTACTAGGTTGTGGCTAGTTGCGTCGATGCCCACTCAGGCGTAAAACATACAGACTCGTGTGCTATTCTCTCATCGGTAGTGCTGGTTTTTGTTTGAGGGGGTGGGGGTATGACAGCAATGCTTTAGAATAAAAGCAATAAATGGTACATGTCAATTCCCCACACACCACACATCTCCTTCTTGTGTCAGTGTGGCTGACATACCTAACATTGCATCAAATTTCGGTTGCGATTCTGTCTTACTCCTCTTCTGCAGTTTACTTTGTGTGAGCTGTGTGCCAGCATCTAGCGTGGTGCTCCTTCTGTGCCTGCTGCTAATCTCTTCCTGTTCTCTCTAACTGCTATCGCTTACCGCTCAAGGCCATGTGCCTCAAATTGGTTTATTCAGGCATGCCGACCTGGCTACTAATGGGCTCTTTACGCCTTGGCTCGGCGGAAACAGACATTACACTGTAGTCGTTATTACAATACACATTTTTCACTAATACATCATCACAGGCCGTACAAACACTTGGGGTTAGAGGTCGAAACTTCAAAGTCTACCGGGTGGTTAAAAACTTAATTCATTCAGTCCACTGCATTTTGGGTTGTCATAAAAGCTAGACGGATTGCCATTGTATTGTTTGTGTAATAAAATACAGTCAATACAGTCTCAAGCAATCCACCTAATCTTTTATCACATCTTTACAGGCCGACTACCCGTCAACACTGTCACACTCTTCTGATTACATGCTGCGAACCTATGTCACTCAATGTATAACTACACTACATCTCCCCGTATCAAAGAAAGGAGTATTTTAGCAAATGTAGCCTTCAAGATACCCTGGGGTTTTAATGTCACATCTAGGGCGATCCAGTGTCCTGTTGTGACTCATATCATTTGGTGATGGTGTAAACTTCAGATTGACCCCGCACTTCTGTAGGTATGATTTATTCATCTGACGCTCAAGCTTTGCCCTCTCGCAGTATTTGACAAGAGAAGGTTTGACATCATTGGTATTCCTCCTAAAAATCTTTATTTCCTGGTCTTTAACAATAACAGATGGTGGGCACTCATGAATCCATTATAATACCAGGATGCTACACATCATCATTTGTCTCCAGGAAGACCACATGCTGATCCTTGTAAAAATTATTTGCTTTTCTTGCAGTCATCATAATTTCTTTTGTTTACATAATTTATGTGCGACTGGTAATCGAAGAAACCACAGACTTACCTAGGAGTCAGTAAACTGTCATGAACCGGTAATGTTGAACGTGTTAATTGACTAAACAACAACTAAGCAGGGAAGTATGGGGACCCCATTACTGGGGTATTCCTACATTCTAATAAAGCATACTTCGCATCAATTTTCCGTTCATTACATTTGTACAGAAGTTTTTTTTGGCAATTCCAACAAATCTTTCAATGAACCCATTTGACCTAGGGTATTTGGGGCTGGAGGTCATGTCTGAGAAAATTCCATTCCATAATGAAACGATGAAATTCATGAGAATTGAATGATATGTCACCTGACCTAACAATTTTGGGTACACCACGAGCTGCAAGTATTTTTTAAAACTCTTTAATTACAGTTGCTGCAGTCATTGAGGATATCTGTTTCAATTCAAACGATTTCGAGTAATAGTCGGCAACAGTTAAGTCGCACTCGCCACCATAGTTAAGAAAATCACATCAAATTCTTACAAAGGGACAGTTGCAGACATATACTAAAGATAAGGTAGATCGATCTCGCTGGCTGTGCGCAACCAATCTCTATGTCCCAACATTGAACTGCTTTTCTGCCAACACATCTAGCGAAAACGGCGTGGTTTGGATTTTAGGTTTGAAAACTGATTTGTAAACAAGTGCTTAGAGATGTTTTTATACTTCCTGTAACCAGCTTGTAATGCTTCTTGATTACATTCAAAATGTTAAAGGTATTTTATTAATATAATATTGCTTGTCATTTAAAAATTAAGATGTAAACAAACATGTTCATCACTGTTGACCAATGTGACTTTGACAGTTGTGTAGGATTGGGGTAGGTCAATCTTGGTGTACATGCACAGAAGACGATGAAGCGATCTACTTCATCTTTAGTCTATGTTTACCGACATCATCAAGTAACAATGGTTCTTTTGCCTTCTTACTAGAGTATTTTTCACACAATCTACAGATAGAAACCACTGTCTCAAAATCATAGTCCAAATGAGGCCCTTCTTGCTAGCTGCCACTCGCCCTCTCGCTCTCCCTTTCTCGCATGCTTCCATACACACTCCCCTTCTCACTCGCTGCCATCTCCGTCTCTTGTACCCTCCTCCTTGCTTGTTCCCACTCACTTTCTCGCTTTCCCTTTCTCGCTTATTTCCGCTCGTTTTCTCGCCCTATTCTAATGGTGTTGCTCCCCCCCCCCTCCCTTCTTGCTCACTACCACTCGTCCTCTCGCTCTCCCTTTCTCGTCTGCCTGTAATTTATCTCTCCTGCTCCCATTCTCGCTCGCTTCCACCTCCTCTCTCACTCTTCCCTTCTCGCTCGCTCGCACTTTCGGGTTGTCGGTAAGATGGTTTAACTGGGGCCCCTGGTACTGTTACTGGCCAGCGGGATTGCTCGGGTGTCCTCGGAACACGAATTGAGGTAGGGCTTCGTTGGGGTAAGGTCACTGGTGGCTGAGTGGCTTTATCCTTTTTGTCCTCTATCTCCACATTATTGTCTACCATCCGGTGGTCTAGTGGCATACCTACTGCAGATTTCCTCTGGCCCTTGGTGACAGTGCTGGAATCCCAGGAGTGCTACTGGAATACGCTGGGGCTTCAATAACCATGTCTGGTGGACATCGGGGATTCCGTAAGTTTTCGGGTTGCAGCTTTGTTGATCCCGATCGCAGGGGCATAATTAGTACTTCTCTTCCTTCAGTGGGTGGTGTAGGGAGGTGTTGTTCACTGGGCTGTATCTTCGGTGGCGAACCCTCCATCATATTGTGGTCGGTTTCTGATGGTCCTTTTCTTTTCTTTGCAGTCATAGATGTGGGGTTCGGGTATAGGTCATATTTGGTTCCTTGCAACGTTTTGTATTTTTCCTATCTCATCCTCCGTCCAATAGAATTTTCCTTGTCGTCCTACTACTATGTATGGCCCTTCCCATTTAGACGCAAATCCCGCACAGTATTTGTCACTGTCTCAGCTCGAAGGATGGTTGTGTAGTAACATGTGGCTACCTACGAGTAAGTGGCATTCGATGGTCGCTTGTTCTGGGTACTTAAGCTGGCTATATCATTGTTGGTTCCTCCAAGCTGCCCTTGTTCTTCCGATCACCATTCTTATATTTCTTCGAGGGTGGGGAGTTCTATAGGTTTGATTTCCCATTGCCACTCCCAGGTTCGTCGGAGGTTATGTCCTAGTACCAGGGCACTGGGTAGGCTTTGTTTTGGCAAGTACGCCATCGGGCGATGTATTCTCTGACATCTTGGCTGATTTCTTCCCATGTGTAACTGTTGGCCAGGGCCTTTAACGTTTCATGGAATCCTGGCATCCTACGTGCGGGTGATCATGGTGGTGAACACAGATACTGGTTCGTAGCTTTTATGGGACCCAGATTTTCTACTGATCATGTAATTTTTTACCTCATACCGGTCAGGATGTTTTCTCAGTAACTCCCGTAACTCAGTGTCAATTTGCTGCTAGTCTCATAATAGATCCATGTTTTCATGAAACTTGACTAACTGTAACTCATTATCTCGCTGTGGTAGTTTAGGAAGTGAAGGGAGTAGAATTGGCTTCGAGTCGTTAGCTCCTCTTTTCTTGCTGGAAATCTGCGGTCAGCGGGATAGTGCATCTGACAACTCGGTCGAACCTGGGCAATGCTCGATCGTGAATGAAAATTCCACTAGAAATAAGGCCCACCTACCTAATTTTGCCTTTTCGCTACTCATGGTTTTTAACACATAAGGGTATTATTGTCTGTTCCAAGAATGAATGGCTGATCCTCCAGGTGCTGTATTTGCGGATGGCCCAAATAAGACAGGCACTCCAGCTCATTATTATTGTTGTGGCATTTGGTCTCGTTTAGTATGATACTGGTATATTCTTTAATCTGCTATTGGTCCTGTGAATGTCCCTGGTACAGGACTGCTCCCATTCCAGTTCCACTTGCATCAGTCTGCAGGATCAGGTATAATTCTGGCAGAGGCTGGTAGAGAATGGGTAGGTCACAATAATTCGCCTTCGATTTGCAGAATGCAACCCCATGTCGGTCGGTCCACTTCCAACGAGTGGTTTTGGGCAGGGTTTGTTGAGGGGGGCCGTGAAGAAGGAGTCTTCTATGAAATATCAGAGCCAGTTACAGAGCCCCAGAAATCGCTTCAATTGTATTTGGTTGGTTAGTACTCTTAGCCTCTTCAATATCTCGTACCTTCTCTGGATTCAGATAGTTCCCATCCAGGGTAATTATATGTCCTAAGTATTTTATCTGGTTTTTTTTCGAAATGGCACTTCTCTAGCTGGCAGGTAAGACCATGTAGTTCAGATTTTCCAGGATTTTTTGCAAGTGTACCTGGTGTTCCTCCCATGTTTGGGAATATACTATGACATTGTCCAAGTAAGCCAAGCATAACTTGCCTGTCGAAACCGCAGCAGACATCAATCACTGGAAGATGGTAGGTGTATTTTTCAACCCGAAGGGGATTACACGAAACTACAGTGTTTCTGCCAGCCGAAATATCACCACTTTAGTCTCTCACCAGCAGTCAAAGGGGCAGCATTGTAATTTATCTCAACATGGAAACAATATCTAAGTACCCTCAACGGGAATCAAACCCAGTACCACCCCAACCACCAGTCGTCAGAGCTCACACTCTGGCGGCTCTTCAACGGCGACACCTGCCAGACAGCCTCCTCACATCTCCGAACACAGGGGTAGATAGGGGAGGAAGAAATGCATTTGCAAATGCATGTGCAATGTGCAAGTGCATTTTATTGCCTGACATACCCGCTCTCCCTACTTACGGTTCAGGCGAGCTGTGAATTGTTACCCGGTTTTCACAAGTTCGCCATACCGATTCCACCAGGTAAGTGTGGTGCCCTTTGCTTTGAACTTATGCTCATGAGTATTTATAAAAGACTCCATGTCTTCATGGGGCCTTCCTGAAAATCGGGCAGTACTATTACCTCGGGTATTCTCTGTCTGTTCTGGTTGGCTCCCAGGACTTGGCCGGTGTTTGAAGAGCATTCTCACTCTACTCGTATTTGGTATACCTCGCAGTAGTATACTATGCCATTAGCGCTATTGACATCTTCGGGCCATCGCAAACCAATTTGGTGGAACGTCTGCAGACATGTCGCACATCGGGTTCGTTGTGTGTTGTGTCCCAGGCAATTACATAAGTCGCAGCGTGTATGATGCTTCCGGCGATGGAGGTAACGGTACTCTATCCGTTCGGTTTCTCGGAATGTGTCTGGCCAACCAATACACTCGTAACAATAGCACTGTGGGCAGTTGCTGCACGTGATCGTGTACAGCCCTGTTCCATGACACTGGGTTGCGCTGCATTGCTCCAGCTGGTAACTTTCATACGTGATCTCTTCTCTTCTTTCCTTGTTCCTCGTCCGGAGATTATTTCGGGTTATTTCAGCTCATGTTTCTTCAGTCCTCGCATCTATCCTCCCCTGTCCTATGGTACTGATCTCCTCCATACTGCTTGCCCGTCTCCTATCGGGGTTCCTAATGTACAGACCTCGTTCAATTGACTCGTCGCGGGCTATTAGGTTATTGGACGCCACAGGGTTTTGTTCTAGACTCCCCAAAGACTCGCTGTTCATTCTGACTAGCCCGGCAGGGGCGGAACCCATTCTCTCATGTATCCTGTAGTCTGGTTCTGTTCTTCTGTCTACAGAGTATTTACTATTGCTCCATGATGGGTGCCAAAATAAAATAACTTGATGCTACTCGCTCTGTGATATACAGGAGGATTCGTAGGGTTCGCGTTACCTCTCTGGTTCAGACTTCGGGCTCCTTGAGTGTCGTGGGTTGAAACCTCAGGTAATGTTGCTTCTCCTTTTCTCTGCTCTCTCTCTCTCTCTCTCTCTCTCTCTCTCTGCGACATTAAGGGTGATGCGTCATCGGGGGTAATTGTGAGGCATATTTTACTCTGTCTTACTAAAGTGACTGTCGTCCTTTGCAGTGAGGGAGGTGTAGGAGGTGTCCCTGTTCTGACCAGGGGACCAGGGGAGAGGTGGGTCTCCAACTGTTGGAGGCTGCAATGTAGATGGTGCCTCGAGGCTGTGGTGGAGTCTCCTTCCATTCCAGTCCCCCTCCCCCCCCCTGTACGTTCGCCAGAAGAGAAGGGGGATCAGTAATTTACAAAAATGGGCTAAACTGAATTTAACTTATAAATATGCCAGTCTGGTTATTGGTTACGCAATGCAGTTTTATTAGTCGTAAAACAGACAAACTTCCCGAGTCTGTACCCAGTAGGTTAGGGTCCTTAAGGACGAGATCATCAAGTACCAATGTTTCTAGGGGCATAAACCACTGACGATCTTGATAATTAATGACGTTTGGCATCGGACACATGAATACTCAAGATGTCCTCTGAGCGAAGAACGCTGGCTCTTAGCTGACTTTATCTCCTACTGGGGTTGCTCTGGTGGTAGGCAAAGGTTAGATCTGCTGGGTGGTGCTTTATGGGCTCTCAGCTGAGTCTCGTCGGCGTGGCGGTCATAGCTAGTAGCTTCCTCCGGTAATGGAATCCTTGGGAAGTATGGTTGTCTCAGCTGGCATCTTCCTTTGAGGCTGGATCTGTTCGGTGGTGTGGAGGTCTCAGTTGGTGGCTTCCTTCAGCTCTCTGACTCTTCGCTGGTCACAGCGGATGGACTCCAGTGAGCGACCTCTTCCTTGTCGCCGGCATCAACTGATATTTGGACGGCGCCTCGCCGCATATATCTTTGTGTGTAGCTTCGCGCACTGTCGTCATGAGCGCTGGGTGCAACCCCTTTCTTACTCCGGCGTGCCATGACCATATATGTTCGCTACTGGGCCCTCGCACCCCGCGGCTATGCACTTTGTGGGGCTACTAGTTACGGTGGGTTGCATCAACGCCCGCCCATTCAGGTACGGAACACAGACTCGTGTGCTATTATCTCGTCGGGGGTGTCAGTTTGCGATGGCGCACATATGACAGCTGCATTTTAGAACTAAAGCAATATGGATCATGTGTCAACATAAGCATTTGTGGAGGACTGAACGTCTCATCTGTGCTGTGGTGTATGTGATGAGGAGTGGCCAAGCTGCATTTGAGTGCATCTTGCAATAGTGCATATATTTTGGTAATCAATCACTAATTATGGCATGCAGTGGGAAAAGTGTCTGCGTGCCTTCCACTGCTGTTCTGCTGGTGCTTTCATGTCACTACAAGCACATAGTAGGCTCATGCGAAAGGAGCAGCAACCCACAGAGAAGCTTACCAATTTCATTACACAAAACGAATGCCTCATCAAGCCATTCCATCCCCATCTGCCTGAGCGTGAAATGATGGAAGTTGTAGAGGAAACAGTGAGACCCAAGTACCGTGCAGCATTTGTATCCATTCTGAACTGCAAGTTAGACAAACTCGCATGCACCACAACTATCCTCGAGCACAGCCCACCAGGTGGTGTACTTTGTGTATTCCGCATGTTTATGTGCACGAGAAAAATACATGTGTTAGCATACCATGTTAATTATTTCGAGTATGGTCTTTGGGCATGTTAGGAGTATGGGACCCCATTAACTTGCCAACCTAAAATGCAACCTTAATTTAAAACTTAGTTTCTGCTTTAATTTACAAAACAGTCTTGTCAAGTGTGCAAGTCTGCCTCAAATAGGCCTGCAATAATCAGATACGGTACACTTCTGGCGAGAGGGGAGCCTTTAACACACTTCAATTCCGGGACCTCAATATTTAACCTATGAGGGAGCAGCAGTACATCCGGACAGATGGCCGCACAACAGTGAGAACTAACTTTACAACTCTCACATCATCTTCGCCAGTCGGAGATGACTGGCATCAGTTGGGCAAAAACCTCTGTTTTCAGCAAACCTAAAGTTTCCATTTGCAATTTGCCATTCCTAGTTGATGTGTCCCAGCCACTTAACACACGTATACACTTCAATTATAATAGTATGGGGGATTGGTTTATTTTGACAACATTTAAACACGACATATTTAAATACTCTACGTTGTTTTAAAACCCATTAAATCTGTATGTATAAAATTAAGTGTCTTGATTTACTGACTCACTTACTCATCAATGCACAGCCCAATCCGCTAGATGAAAAATCATAAAAAGGTATCGATGGCTTTTCCTTAGGGTGCAAGCCCATGGTAAGGAAGGATTTTTCAAAATTCAATCCCTAAGAGGACAAAAATGGGTCAAGTATTTTTTACGACTCCTAAATAACTCATTAATCAGAATGATATTCTTGTACGCTTAGCTTCAAAAGGTTCCAATAGAAATACGTAGAAACTGATTTCAGGATTTTTACAAATTCAATCACTAAGCAAGTTCGGATAAAAATGGGTAAATTTTTTTTGAAGATTCCATAGTAGCAAATAAACTCCATGACATAACGTTATGGTGTTTCCTTTAAATAGGAATGTTTATAAATGCCTAAAAAGTAGTTTCATGATTTTGTAAAATTCAAACTCTAAGAGAGTAAAAAAGGGGGAAAATGTGTTTTCAAGGACTCCTTAATAGTTCATTAACCCAATCAGATGTTATGCGCATTGCCTTAAAATGCTATCATTGTAAATGTCTAAAATTTGTTTCGATATTTCTTAAAATTCAACCCTAAAGTGGGTGAAAAGGGGGTTAATGTGTTTTGGAGGATTCCTCGATAGCTCATTAACCCGATAAGCTATCATTATTATCTTTGCTTTAAAAGGCTACCGATATAAATACCTAAGTAGCAGTTTCAGGGTATTTTTTTAAATTCAACCCCTAATAGAGTGAAAAGGGGTTAAATGTGATTTCAAAGACTGTCTAATTGCTTATTAACCCCATAAGATATTGCTATGCTTACATAAATGCATGAATAATAGTTTCAGAATTTTTTAAAATTCAAGTCTTACGAGGGTGACAATAGGAAAAATTGTATTTTCGATGACCCCCTAAAAAGCTCATTCAACTATATTATATATCGTTATACAGTTTGGCTCAAAAGGTTGGCTATAACAATATATAAGTCTTATTTAAGGGATTTTCTATAATGAATCCTAAAGGTGGATTTACGATTGACTTCAAATAAGTTTGCCATGTGCTTAAGATATGAATCAATATTTTCAAGGGTATTAGTTTATGACTGTCGTGTGTGGGTCTTAACGAGCCGTGTGCGTTCTTGGCACAGGAGATTGTTATACTTTATATCTTAAGTACAAGTCAAGACGAAGTAGCCAATCAGAGACCAGAGACGCTGGGAAATTGTATTTACTTCTTGTATTTAGGTTATGTTGTATTGTTAATCGTATGCAAATAATTATTCCAATCGAGAGACAGTATCTTCTTAATTTAAAGAATTTTAATGGTCATATTTTGTTTCTTGGAAAAGGTTATTGAATTTGCTTTAATTAATCTTTTCAGATGTATTGATGTAAATGCTCAATGCTGACGTCGGCTTTTCCTTCAATAAGATATTACAAGTTCTAAAAAACGTTTACATATGCAGTAACCATAAATTATTTAATAAAGTGAATAATCTTCACTCTTGTCCATATTTACAGGTTATGTCGGTTGCTTTCGTCTTCTACGACTCTAATTGGCTAGACTTAACAGGTGCTAATTCAATCATAAACTGAAATTTTTCTTATTGTTCATTTTCCGTGTGCTTAGAGAGTTTCTTCAGTCTTTTCTCGTAAACCCTCCTTTAAAATGCAGAAAGGTGTAGTACATGCAGGCGAAGCCATATAAAGAAAGCTTGTGACATCACATCTGTGGAAATTTGTTTACATTCTTTTTTGGTTCTGCATGACCGAATAATCTTCAGCTCTTGCTAGCTAGCTGACTAAAATTTTGTAGTTAGATTTGCAGTTGTCCTTTTGTAATTTTGACAACTTTTTTTGGCTAATAAAATTCAGCATACTCTTGGTAGAGCAGTTTATTTTTTCACTATTAGCATCCAGAAAAAAACGATTTTTGTAAAATTGGAATGTAATAAAAAAAATTTTTTGTAACCAAATCTAAATTTAGTTTATAAGAATACTAGAATAAATATGTATGTAATTTAGGATATTTTGGTGTTTATATTTGATTCCTAGTCTGTAAGGAGGCTATGGTAATACATAAATATTCATATGCTTTTATAGAATTGTTTTCAAGGTGTTATTCATTTTAGTTCGTAATTTTGGGGATTTAGTACTTAAGACTTAGTGAAAACAATTAATTTCAAAAATGTTCATCGCCGTAGATTTAGAGCAACAACAACTTTTATCTATACACACAAGAAATTCTTGGTTGATATACATGCAATAAGATAGTTGAAATCACAGTACACTCATTGATGTTCCTACACCAATGTTCAATATTCTTGCATGACTTTAAATAAACAAAATTATTTAATGTAGTTGTTAATATATCATGCATAGCAAATATAAAAAAAGAAATAAAACATTTGAAATTCAGGAAAACATAAGAAAAGTAACATTACATATTAATATCACAAATCATTTAATCATATTTACACTTAGAAATAAATAAATAAATAAAAAACTATACATATTTTCACTTTATGTACAGTATGATGTGTGGGGAAACTGACTACCCCCACCAACTATCCTCTGTGGTACTGGTGGTTTGCGGTGTTGTATGAACATTTTGTCCATCTTCTTCCAAAAAGCTCAAGTCAATATCGTCCCCAACATTGTCTGCACTGCCTAAATCAAAATTTTCCTGCTCATAGTCATCTGTTCCTGTACTACTGTACATGGCATCTACTGTGCCACTGTCTTCTCTGCTACCTTTTATTCTGCCTCCATCGCTGTCATGGCTGTCATTTTCATGGCTGTCATTTTCATGACTGTCATTTTCATGACTGTCATTTTCATGACTGTCATTTTCGTGACTATCATTTTCATGACTATCATTTTCATGACTGTCATTTTCATGACTGTCATTTTCATGACTTTCATTTTCACCACGAACTCTTGATTGTTCTTCAGTTTCTGTAGAACCCCTGGCATCCCCAGCACTTCCACTCTCATGTCTTCTATCATCTTCATCACTACTTTTCCTTTCATCTTCACCAATGTGATGACTGCTACCCTCTTTGCTTTTAAAATATTCTTCGTATTGGCGTGTGCCCCAACCGTCACTGCTGGTAGTAGCAGGTGTAGTTATGTATTCTCTGTCCTGCTCAGTGGTTGGTGTAGGCTGCTCTGTTGTATGTTTACGAGGCACATATTCCCATAGAGGAGTTGTTTCCTGTTCCTACAACAAAGAGAAGCCAATGAATGGTTATGTAAACAATCAAGAATTTTAGCACTGTTGCAATACAAGTGGTGGGCAGCTAGGTTTTTGCACCCAACCAACTGGTATGGAATATTTAATATGGTTGTATGTTATTCATATACATGTAGGATAAAAGGTGTTTCTTTCAAAATATTTTTATAACTCCAAAGTATTTTAATCTGGGTAATGAAAGCATTTCCTGAACCAATTTCAGTTAAAAGTGCATTCGGTTGGCAGCAGTTTTAACATAAAAAACATAATTCATGGTAGAATGTACATTCTTGCACAGTTGTTATAGGAGACCTTTCATTTTTCACCTACCTCCTTCCTTTTAAAACATAATTAGCTTCCAAACAGCACTTCCCATCTCAATTTTTCACTCTCATCCTTTTCTTATAATTTTTTTATGCACAGGTAAATTGTGAGCCAAACTTTTCATGAGTGATGCATAACTGGCAATCGAACCCGAGTCGGAATTGCTTCTACTGCCGGCGGGCATGCTCCCAACCTGGTACACCCAAGAGAATGACAGATGAACATGCATTCCCATTTGAACTTAAATCGCACATCAGTCAAACACCCCTGCCAAGCCATCCAAACGAAGCCAGCCTGCCCCTAAGCGAGCGACTGATACTAACTGCACACAAGAAAACTACTCTTCTTCATTTCTTTCTACAGAGTGTGCAGCAAGGACTGTGCTGGCCACGTAGAGAGGAGCCAATCCCGCCGAAGATTCCCGAACCGAAGTAAGCTGAAGGAGAATGCCGTCGACCTAATATAAGGGGTCACAAGCTCCCAGAATACTAGTTGTCATTGTTCTGACTTGATCGCACAGCAGCTTGCTCCACTACAGCTGTGATAGAGCTCTCTGCTCCCCTTGTCACTAAGAGAACCAGCCACCGCTAGAAGTGATCTTCAACCCTGCTTACATACACTCCACTTTGGAGCATTTACCCCAGTCCATTCAGGACAACATTAGTAAACAGTAGTATTAGAGCCATTCTCACTGCTTCCTTAACTCATTATTCTAACTTTCATGTTTTCAAAACACATCCCCTTCACCTGTTCTTAACGTAATTTTCGCCGGTTGCTTCAGAACCACAAGAGCCTAGGAGTTAGTACATGTCACTGCGTTTATTCTCTTTAGAATAAATAAGTTTGAGTCTAATCACTGTGTTCTAATTCTAGGCTGAACTTTTACCTCTCTGCTACCTGGTAAACACCATCCCTCAAGAGGGAGACAGGTGATCACACTATTAAAACCTGATTTACTATATTTGTGTGGGACTGCAGGCTCCCTTGATTGGGTAGTACATACTTCAACTAACACAACACGTTTGCCGACCACCCATACTGTGGGCCATGTGCAAAAAGGCACTTGGCGCACACATACAGTAGAACATCCTACTAGGTACACTCTGCAAGGAAGCTATTAGGTCACCCGAGTCAACTAATCCACTCAATCCACTGTGTGAAGTTCACCAGTTGGAGTGCCAGGCCTGATGAGACATAACCCGGTCACATCTAAGCAGCCACAATGAAGCAGTGCAGCACCCCCCCCCCCCAAGTCAGCTAACCCACTCCGTCCACCACACATCAATTTGCCTGTTGGAGTGACAAGACTGATGCTGCATGACACCATTGCCTCAGGGTGCTTTTAGCTAAGGAATTCTGTCCCCTGCCCCTAGTGTGTTGCATTAGATCTTAGAACCTCCTTCATGCCCTTCACCTGACAAGGAGAGAAAAAGCAGACAGACAAGAAGGCAACTATGGACTATGGCTATTAAAGCCGATCAGTTGTCAAGCAATCCGTCCCAGTCAGCATTCAGCTGGTCCTCCCTTCGGGATCAGGCACAAGATACCCACCGAATGCAGGGGCCTCGCCACTGCACGGAGCTGTACTAGTATTGGAAAAAAGAATTTAAACATAGGATGGAAAGTTGAAATAGTCGTCACCTACAAAGATGGTGGTCGCCTACCAAGATGGCAGCCTCCAGTAATGTATAAACAAATGATGAACGAAAAAAACAAATATGGTGTCCTCCAGTAACATATAAACAAAGATGGCTGCCTCCAGGAATGTATAAACAAATGACGAAAGCAAAAACAAATAACACTCACTCCCAAGCAGCTACTCGACCCACCCCAGAAGACCAGAGGAACACTGCACCCATCGTAGTCCATCTAAGCCTTGCTCTGCCCATGGGCTTGGGCATCAGAGATGTCGTCCACCAGCCATCGCTGTTCATTACTGCCACTTGGACTCAGACAGCCTCAGGACCAGCCAGAACAAGCTTGACCACCAGACGAACACCAACCACCGCTGGACGAGGCTCCGAATACTACCAGCAGGTACCCTTCATCAGCTAACTCCGATACCGGCCTGCAGCAGGTAAGCCAGCATTGGCACCTGTCCTAGCTGCTCAGAAGGCTCTAGCCAATGCAGGCAGTTACATAGCGTACAGACGCCCTACCCAGCCGACTTGATTACATGGTTACTCAAAGACAAGGGTGAGCAGTGAGCCTAGATATCCAGCCCATAATTTTGATGTAATGTGTTCTCTGACCTAACATACTAGAACCCCTCAGGTCAGGTGATGTGTTGTAGCCCCAACCATCATGCATCAAAATAAGGAAGTTTTTCATAGCACCCAACATGGGACCACACGTCATAATATTCTTCGTAGGAAAACAGGTCTGAGTTAGGCGAGAACGACCTTGAGGAAGAGCAAAGAGAACCAGCTGGCTGTCCCAGAGACTTCGAGGGATCGTAAAACACCCTGTGGTGCTCAAGTTAACACAATTTTTTGACTGAAGCAAACCCGAATCATGCATAACAAGGTGAAGGCTCCACAATGATGGAACACCAAAAACCCTAGGGGTCGAGGTCGAGAGATGCCACGTAGCCACCTGCCACGGTACGGGGCAACACATTATTTATTGCACCCATTGTGAAAACAGGTTTCATTATAGCTTCTTAGGCTGGCCGGATGAACCCCGATTTACAGACGGTCTATAATTTAGATGCGGAGATTGCCGAACATGGCGGCTGAGCAACCCTGGACTCCAGCACAGTGTCATATCTACTCGAAGTTCGGATGGGCCACAATTGCCGGAAGGCTTCGAGGGCCCCGTGATGTTTACACAAGAATGCGAAAACCAATTCAAGGAATACAGAGTTCCTACTAAGCAGTGGGTCGCCAAAGCTAGGAAAGAGTTGACAGGGAAGGTATTGGATTGGTGGGATAAATATCACTAAATGAATACGGTTCTGCTCGCGACTAGCCATTCAGTTTTCCGGGGAGGGAGTGTTGGCACGCCTAACATTAGAATTCCACAGCTAAATCTAGGCAAGCGACGAAGACGCGAAAATTTTTGTGCATTGAAAAACACAAATGTACTGGCAGATTTTTCCCAAAGGGAATGAGGAGAGTTGGTTGTGGGCATTTACATGTATGCCCTTACCAAATCTAAGAAACTTGTTAGAAATCCCTTGGCCCCAGTCTATTGAAGAACTGGTGGAACGTGCAAGCGAGAGAGAGAGAGAGAGAGAGAGAGAGAGAGCGAGAGAGAGAGAGAGAGAGCAAACAGACCTACAAGGCGCAGGCAGTCTTGTACTGCAGTTAGGTGGGCAAGGGAACAGAGGAGGTGAAACAGACAGGCCAAGCAATATCACCGACTCCTCCAACTCCTCCGCCAGCTCCCCCTACCATCTCACCCATCCCATGGAGGGGGCACGGGGTGTAGTGTTTAGACTACTCACCTCCCACCTAAGTGAAATTGGGTTCGATTCCTGGTGGGTTCATTCCTGGATTTTCTCATGTGTTAATCATGCTGGATGATACTGCTGGTTGGCGGGTTTTCTCGGAATCTCTCTTTCCCCTATCCTTTCATTCAGGTGCTGCTCCATACTCACCTTGCTTCACCCTCATCGGCTCTCAAGACGTCGTTGTTAAGAGCCGCCCAAATCTCTTCATCAGTCACTCACTCTCTCACCCTCCTATGGTGCTAACACTGCCCAGGGAGGCACTTTAACTGCGACTGACCCATAAAGCTTGCTGGACAGTGGGGAGTAAAATAAGGTAACACTAGCAGAGAAAACCCGCCCAAACCGAGGGCCACAGAACAGAAAGAAAACGAAATGCCACTGGGGAAACACCGGTGCTGGGGTGTGAGGCAGGCTACCACCACCGGGAGTAATGGGCCCGCTAACATCCAGAAGTTGAGCATAGAACCCAACCCTCCAGAAGCCCCTAGAATAGAAGTGGTGAAACCTTCTTTATCACCTTTTAATTCTGTCGCATGCTATTACTGAATAAATATGGGCAGTGATGCTTCTGCATTAATTATCAGGAGCTGAATGACATTATGCACCCGATAGCTCCCCAAGCAATTACCCTGGTGCATATGTGAAGGACATAGGAAATGCCATGGTTTTCAGTATGAGAGATATGCAGACCAGATACTGGTAAATAACCATTCTCCCCGACAGTAGGAAATACACAGTGTTCACAATACCCAAGGGGAAAACCCTCCAATTCAAGGTCATATCTTTCGTAGTTCATAATGAACCCTCCACCTTCCAAAAACTGATGTCCGCCAAAGTGCTCACAGGATACATAGGAGAATCATGTTTTACGTGTGTAGACGACATCATAGTGTACTCCTCGTCATGGGAAGAAGATTGCATCCATTTTTAACAAGTTTTAGAGTGATGTGTGATACATGGAGTTACTTGCAAACTAGCAAAGAGCCACTTCGGCAAGATAAATACAGACAACCTGGGTCACATAGTATCTGCCAAGGAGAACTTTCCCCAGGCAGGATAAATATCAGTCATTGAAGAGGCCGAAGAACCCAGCACCACACGACAGTCATGACGATTCCGTGGATTATGCAACTGGTTGAAGGAATTCGTGACCGTCACCAAGCAGTTAATGGTCCTCCTTAACCACCTCCTATGGTAAGACATTTACTGGCGACAGGGCAGCAAACAACAAACGGCCTTCAGGAATCTCAAAGATAGTTTCTGGTACATCAGACTGCTCCACAGGCCACAAGAAGGGAAAACCCTCATCCTTCAAACCGATGCATGTAAAGACAGATTAGGCATCATCTTGCACCATGAAGGCCTGGGTGGACACCAATAGGTCATTGCTTACACCAGCATGTGGCTAAACATCACAGAGTAGAAATACCACATTAATCAGCAATAGTGCCTAAGATGATCTGAGCAGTATGGAAATATTGCTATAATCTGGAAGGGGGATGTTTCACTCTCCAAACAGACAGCAAATCCCTTCAATGGCTACATAATCCCCATAATACCAAGACCAAACTAGAGAGATGGGCTATGCTCCTCATCAAATATGGTTTTGAGGTGCAGCACTGTTCCTGGAAATCCAACGACTTAAACGCCACCCTATCTCTTCGACCCGGCCTCCAAGGAGGTACAAAGGAAGATGAGGAGTGGGAAAATATGACCCCTCCACCTGCACCACCATGAAAACCAGCTCAGGACATGTGCCTTCTACAGTTACAGATCAGCAGATACGAGCTGAATTATTACCAGCAGAAGGACCTGAAAGCCAATGACTTTCTGAGAGACATTCCCTAATGCTTCGAAATCCGAGACTGGATTATTTGGTCGGGGAACAGCAACCCTGGGACCATGTGGACGATCTGTCCACCAAAAGAACTGCGGGTGGATGTCTGCAGACACTATAACAACCACCACCATGCCGGACACACCGGATTGAATGAGACACTCCAAGACATTGGGGAAAGATACATCTCAGATGGTATGAGTCGCAATATCCGCCAATATATGACAGGGTGTAAAACATGCTGCAGAGGTAATGCCTACCCAATACCCAACCCCACTGGAAACCCTCACCGACCTCAGACACCATGGACTCTCCTGTCTGCAGACCTTATGGTATTTTACCCCTGAAATACAAGGGGTACTCAGTTCAACTGTATCATAACAGACTTGTTTTCCTGCTGGGTGGAGGTTTCCCCCTGCCAAGCTAAGAGGCTCTCGGGATAATCCGAATGTTTGAGAACGAAATATTTACCTGTTGGGGGTACCCACAAGCCATACTTATAGATAGCAGGGCCCAATTTACAGAACTAAGTGGCAGACCGCCTATAATGAGGGCGGGGGTAGAAACTTACTCTACTCCACCATGTCACCCACAAAACGAACCCCTCTGAGCAGAGGAACCAAGAGCTCAAGAAGTTCCTCCGACTCAGTGTGAGTGAATACCACCAGCACTGGAAATGCGAACCTCCCAGAAATTCTGTTCACTCTATAGTGATGTAATAACGAAGAAACTTACACTAGTCCCAACCTGTTGATCTTAGTGAATGTCATCCATCAACTTGGTGATTAGCAGGGGGATGGAGAGCCCAATCACCATGCCCCAACCCAAGGATGTTTACCTGTAAGCCCTGGCCCAGATAAAAAAGTGTGGGAAGTCCATGAATGCTATATCAAGCAAAAATACCAGCAACCCCAGATGGAGACCTGTCAAATTGAGATGGGAGAATCTGTCCTCCTGTGCATTTACCTACTAAGAAATGCTAAAGACCAGTTCAGTGCCATATTGGCACCCAAATGAGAGGGTCCCTATCACATCGTCGGACAACATGGCCAAGTATACCGGGTGGAAGACTGCCGGGGAAAAGTTATAAATGTGACCCAAGGTCAAATGAGGCACTACACTGCCAGAATAGAGTTCACTGTGTCTACAGACCCAGAAGCGGGGGTCGAAACTGAAAAAGGAGAGGAGGAAGACCGGCATAATGCAGAGACAGAGGATGTATTTCCTCACCACCCAAGAGAACGCTCTCCACCCCGAGATACGGAGTCCAAACCGCAGACAGCCCAGTACAGCACTATCTAGGTCAATATGAGCCCCAGAAGCCCCAAGTTACACCGACCATCAAGACTAGCTTCCTGCGAAGACATTCTGGACCAGGATACAGGGTATCATCTCTTTTAGGGTCACTGCTCTCACGGAGTAGCTTCCTATATCACATGCCATGTCATCTCAATACACTGCGAAGCATCATCTCCGAAGAAGATGTGCCCAGCAAAGCCGACGAGATAGGGGAGACCCAAGAGCCCCTGCCTTTGATGGTTACCCAAGCAGACAAGGTGCCCGGCAGTGCCTCGGTGCTGGATGGCCCCAAGACAACGACTGCCACTTCCGAAGCAGATGTGGCCAGCAGAGCCGACGAGATTGGGGAGACCCAAGAGGGGCTCTTTGATGGCCACCTAGATGGACGAGGTGCCCGGCAGTGCCTCGGTGCTGTACAGCTCCGAGATGATGATAGTCTCCTCTGAAGGAAAAAAACTGAGCAGCCAACTAACAACAGGTAAAACTTGACAGTTGCCCGAACACATATGTAGAACAGCCTTCCAGGAAACTTAGTTGATACCAGGAATCACCCTGGCGACCCATCAAGCGTTTTACTTGGCCTTAGCCCCAGCATGCGGCCTTGTGTGCATATCAAGGCTGCACCAATAAGTGGCCAATGGACAGAGACAAGACTGTAGTCACCATATATAGCTACAGAGGTAACCCCAGAAGATGTTAGTGAGTGCCATGCTGGGAAGACAGTGCAGTGAAATAACAAAGTGCACTGTCCAGCAGTCTTCTTGAAACCAAAGTGAAAATTGCAGGGGCACTGAATTTCAGTACTCTCCTCGCATTACCTACTGACCCAAAGAGAGTTCCGTGACCTCAACAAGGGAGGAAGAGGGCCCATATTATTTATTCAGGAAGACCAACCACAGGAAATGGACTGCCACTGAGCTGCAAAGCAACAAAAAATGACAGTGAAAACAGAGTTGTAAATAGTGATTTTTTTTTGTAATATTTGTGTTCCACATGTTTCTTTATTCTATTTGTATGTGACCCATGCATTATTGGTTAGGAGTTGTATATAAATTTAAAAGGGTAACTCATATAGGTTAAAGTTGTACATAGATACCGGCCTAAGTGACGGAAATCTTAGTGCCAGTCCAGTTTAAAAACAGAGTCACACATTACTTACCTGCCGTGAGACCTGTTGGTAAGGCCACAGAGAATGGCCCTTTGCTACATGCGTTCCGTGCCATGGCAGGTACACCTAGTATCCCACACACCCATTGTGAGTTTACGATTTGTAAATACTCGCCGTTTTTTGACAGTGTTAAAATACACATAAATGCATATATTTGCTAACTAAAGAGGAAATCATGTAGACTAATGCAATGCACCCACAGCCCTCAGAAGTTCTGTGTGAGCGATACGTTCTTATGTGAATAAGAAGGGCGCTTGTACTCACTCGACACCGGAGCAATACCCATAACACACTTTCCCCAGGGGGTTGAAGCCATTAGCAGGCCATTGGCCACAATTGTCTGCCACTTGGAAAAGAGAGACAGCGCTATGAGGAAAACTTGTTCGGCATATGTCAGCCCAGAGTATGCGCACAGAATAGCAGGAGATACAGAAGGCAGTGTTACACACTCCCAGTAACAATATTACAAATCACTTTTACACCTGAATTCCATGAGACGAATTTATATCGCAGTGATAGGTGGGGGGCAGATTAATGCATGACACGTAACTCGCAAACTTTACTTTCGTTTTCAATTCATCACGTGCGATGTCACAGTGACCCGACAGAGAACTGAATCTGAATCTACTTGCCTCCAAAGCCATCAGACATGCTACCAACCAAGGACACCCAAGGGAATGGCAAGATAAACATGCATTGCCAGTTGTACTAAACACACATGTCAATCAGCCGAACAAAGACAGCCTGCTTCTAAGCAAGAACCAGATACCACCCATACACAGGGAAACTACCCAATTTCATTCCATTGCCCAGAGAGCACAGCAAGGGCTGTGCTGGCGACGAAGGGAGCAGCAAACCCTGCCGAAAATGCCAAGTCCGAAGGAAGCCGAAGGAAATGCCATTTACCATATTTAAAGCCATTCTAGAACTCTCTGCTCCCCTTTTCTCTACAAGAACCAGCCACTGCTAGAAGACATCTTCAACCAACGTCCGCTTACACACACCCACTTCGGAGTATTTACCACAGTCCCTTCTGGACAGCATTAGTCGACAGTAGGGTTAGAGCTGTTCATAACAGAACTTACACCGGATGCTTGAGAACTACGAGAGCCTAGGGGTTAGTACAGGTCACTGTGTTTATTCTCTTTAGAATAAATATGTGTGAGTCTAACAACTGTGTTTTAATTATAGGTCGAATTGTTACATTTCTGGTATCTGGCAAATGCCATCCCTAAAGGAGGAGGTAGTTGACTGCACCTTCGAAAACTGATTTCCGATATTAAAGTAGGTCTGCGGGCTCCCTTGGCAGCACATACATCAATAAACACAAGTTCGCCAGCTACCCATAGTGTGGGCCAAATGCGCAAAGGCATTTGGTGCACACGTATGCTAAAGCCTCATACTAGGTACACTCCACAAGAAAGTGATTAGGCCACCCGAGTCAGCTAACCCACTCCATCCACTGCATGTAATTCGCCGGTTGGAGTGACAAGAATGATGCAGCATGACTCCATTGCCTCTGAGTATTTTTAGCTCAGGTATTCTGTGGCCTGTCCCTATCTTGTTTTGTTGGATCTTAAAACCTCCGCCATGTCCGTCACCCGACGAGGAGGGACCAAGTGAGTAGACAAGAAGGCAAACAAAGCTCCTATATCCAATCAGTTGTCAAACTGTCCATCGCAGTCAGCCTTCAGATACTTCTCCCCTTGGGATCAGGCACAAGCCGCCCACTGACTGCAGGGGCCTCACTCCACAGTCACTCCCAAACAGCTATTTGAGCCACCCCAGAAAACCAGCAGGATACTGCACTCCATCGTAGTCCGCCTAAGCCTTGGTCTGCCCGTGGGCTTGGGCATCACAGACGCCCTCCACCGACCATCGCAGCCCGCTACTGCCGCCCGGACTCAGCCCCACAACCAAGCTGAACCAGCTCGACCACCAGCCGAATCCAGCCGCCCCTTGACAGTGATCCCAAAGTTACCAGCAGGCATCCGTCGTCAGCCAACCCCGATAATGGTCTGAAGTAAATAAGCCAGTGCTGGCAAACGTCCTAGCCACTCAGACGGCTCTAGCCAACACAGGCATGTACATAGCATACCAACGTCCGAACACACAGGAACCCCTTAGGTCGGGTGACATGTTGAAGCACCAGCCATCATGCATCCCTTTTTATTTTTATTTTTCCCCTTAATGAAACACATGTTGGTAGTTAGCACTTTCTTGATTTTTCCAGCCCCTATTGAGTATTCTGGACTTCTTAACGAACTAATTACACTGTACAGCATGAAATCTGCACTTCACATGAAAATGTGAGTTTTTGGTGTTTGATCTGAAATAATTATTTCTTGTACCACGAATGATTTCACCAGAAACATGAAGTTTGAATAATACAAAAGAAATTAACAAAGTTTTATAGGTATTTTCGGGTCTCACAGTTTGAATCATGTTAATTGAACATTCTTATGACAAAGAATACTATGCAGAGACATGGAGGAAGAAATACAGAGTGAGTACTTTAAAAGAGGCCCCATGGGACATGTGTGTAACAGAGCACATCCTCGCCTATGGCTTTCACAACTTTTGGGGATCGTCTGCACCTGCCTCGAGGTCAATGGCGGCCACTTCCAGTACCTACTCTAGGTATTTTGTTGTCACACTAAACTGTATTTCTTCATTCCCTCGCTCTGTTACATACATGTCCCATGGGGCCTCTTGTAAAGGACTCACCCTGTGTGTGCATGGGCATAGTTCGGGAGGGACAACTTCACTCTCCCCCCTCCACCGCTCCTAATGAGGCAAATAAAATACCTACTATTGTGATGAATTTTTTTGTGCATTTAAGATTACAGTTTTACTTTACACATTTAATTTTAAATATGCTACAAAGAGTCAGAAAAAGTATTGTAAGTAAGTGTGCCAGCCCATTTTTCCAAATAAAAACTTCTGCCCCACACTGTTTGCGTGGATCCCGTTCCCCTCCCTAACATACATCCTCGCTGCACCCCTGAATCTGTGTATAAAACAATTACTTTACTGCACAACTTCAGCACAACACTCGGGTGGTAATGGCCACGGAGGACTATGGCGGACAAAGTATAACTCTTATTCACTCATGAGGAGGGATGTAGAGAAGTTTATGCAGTTCAGCATGAAGCCAATTACGAACATATCTATAGTGTAGGTTTGTCAAGTTTTGGTCTGCTGGCTGGACTCCAGCTACTTTAAAGAGCAGTACCTATGTTATGTTCATGGTGAACTGAGCACTTTTAAAAGCCCTGCTTGATGTCTTCCTATTACCCTTCTATTAAGATGCTAGAATATTAAACTATTACATTTTCTGATTGACCAAGACTGCTGTGAATATTCCAGTCAGTGCTTGTGATATGGTTTCAGCTGGGAAAGTTTTCTGAAGTTGATTTCAAAGGAGCTCAGTTTGTATGAACATGTGATAGTCTCAGTGCAGTAAACACTGGCAAACTCGTACCTCGGGAGACTTGGTGCGGACCCGAATGACCAGGGGGTGCTTCCTGCTCCAACCGCCAGTGGTGATGTAGTACACCCTGACAGTGTACTGGGTGGAGGGCCGTAGCCCTGCAAAGTTGGCATGGTTGTTCTCTGTTTGGCCGTGGGAGACAACACGGTGCATGTCCTCCTCCACCAACTCGCAGTAGTACCGGCTCAGGAAGCCATTGAGTCCCGTGCAGTTCCTTGGCATCTGCCAGTGCACTGTGAACCCGTGCTCTGTCCGGTTTGTTGCATACTGCTCACTTGCCTCTGGTGCTATCTCTGGAGCTGTAATCACAACACAACCACCACAGCTTTTCAACGGAATGCTTTTGCAAAAGCTGTCTCAAGTGAGTCCTGTAAAGTAGTTGCCTGCTATAAAGTTGTTTCTCAACAAAGTAGTTTATGACATTGTGACTATGTACCATTATAATATTCGTAATGTCTTAATAACTTATAAGGTTGTTTTTCCCTCGGAACATATACAGGCACATGTAGTTATGAACCAGACTTTCTGTCCGAGCAGTACGATTTTCATTTTATTTGTTAGCAAGCTCTGGGTTTACGATTATAGTGAGTTTACAATTAAATATTTTGTCTTCTTACACTGGATATGTATTCAACATTGTGGCTGTGGTTGTGTTAGTATAAGTTGCTGATACAGCTAACTTTGACAAATATAATGATAAGGTTCAAGGCTGTTTTTACTAATTAATTTTGTATTCGGAGCTATTAAGATGACTTTCTACATATTAATAAAACTTTTACTGTTGAACAGCATTGTGCATCCATTACATGGTTCCTTCTCAAGCCAGCTTGGGTGCATTTGCGACAGTTCAGTTTGTACACTCATTTTGGTTTGTAGAATAGCTTGGTGGATTCAGATTTGTACCGGCATGGGTGTTACTCGTCTTTCCATTTATATAATGAACAGAATTTTTGCTTAATTTGGTGCATTCTGTTCTGTGTATAGGCTCACATTAATGTAAATGTGCACACAGGATATCTTATTGTGTCAATAGGTGACAATGACATGATAATTATGCTCCTGAAGAGAGCAGTACACAGAATCAAGTGCTCACAAGCATTAATAAAATGTGAACGTGATTCCTCACAAAATGGAATTGTTAATGGTGATATGTCATGGTGGTCTGCTGTAAGTGAGGCGTGTGTAAAATTTGTACCATTTCTGGCATGAAGGCGTGTGCAAGAATTATGAATAGTTAGACCAGGACAAACATTGCCGGAGTCTTGTCTCTGCAGGATAGTCTAATTATTTATCTGTTAAAGTGGAACTAGGGCATGCCAAGAAGTTAGTTAAGGCTGTTCATCAACCAAATTTTATTCTAAATATTGAAAATATTTTTATGGTTGCCTGTAATGACATTGATAATAACTTGATAAAAATACCAAATGATTGAAAACTAACTGTCATCATGGTTTTTAGTGTTATATGGGAATTTGAACTTGATATTTTGATTACCGCAAAGTTGGGTTGTTCAACTGAAGTGTTAAATGAAGTCCCAGGTGTTACAAGTTGTAATTACTTTGAAATCGAACACCCGATTACTTGCAGTAAAAATTTAACCTTTAATAATTTAGACATTAAATTTTATCGAAAATTTGGAATACAGGTGAATCGCATAACAATATTACAAGACATTCTAGTAACAAGAACAATTTTTTCAGCTTTATTTTGACAATTACATTTTTTTTTGCACGAAAAAATACAAATTTAAATTATTACAACTTGTTTTATTATCTTTTGGGAAAGTGATTTTTCTCCATTGCTCTACTTTTTGAGACTAGTACTGGTATGTATAATATGATAATGGAAAATGACATGGTGTGGTGACCTGATAAAATGTGAGATGGAATTTCATTTTAATAGGGGGGGAATTTATGGAAAGGAATTTTGGAGTAGGTTAATATTACCAGACCAGGCGCCAGGCATCGCCAAGTGGCGGCGCAGATGATGATTATGATAATGATGGTGCTGATGATAGGCTGACACAGTTGCTCTATGGGGCTGCTGTGGGCTGTTCACCCAGTTGTAGATTTTCCTTTGTTGATGCATAAAGCCCCTTGTACTTACGTACTCAATATTTACTTCCGATGTTTTCTTGACGGTAGGCCTATTAAAAGTTGTCCTACATACCTTATATTATGTTACCCAGAAAATCACACTCATAAATGGGTTACACACAGGTGATGAACTTTTAGAGGGCTTCTAAGGGTCCCGTTCCCTGACATACCCAAAGGCCCCACAAATTAAAACACACGTGGTTGTTGATCTAACGTAGTTTTACTTGTTGAAGAATACTACATTTCTCCCCTTGGGAAACACTTTACACGCGGTTGCCGAGTTTAGCCCGCCGGCAGGGCAGCACTGTAAAAATGGGGCAAAGCCAATAGAACTTACATGTAAAAGTTACGCTTCCCCAGACGATGTAAGCACTGGAGAAGTTTGGTGCGGTGTCTCCGGGTGGCTAAACGAACAAGATTTCGACAAACTAAAAAACTATTGCAAAAATTAAAATGGTTGGTGAAACAAAAGATGATTGCCGCCTGGTGTACACGCGGACACCGACACATAACTGTCCCCTTTGAGTAATTGCAGACTAATGATTGTCTCTGTGTGGCGCACGTACCATCTTGGTGGGTTAGTGCATCATGTAGGGACTATGTTTCATTAAACTTGTATGGTAAATCCATTAAACATAAAACACTTGCACAATATTGACATAATAAATTACTCTGCATCACAAAAAAACATAACACTTGCATCATATGAGAATGAAATGGAGACGAAACACGTGAGATGTAAACAATTACCCTTTGCAAACAAACATTCTAACGACAAAATTACACTAATATATTTAGTAGGGGCATCTCTCTAAATCCCTCAATTGGGGTTTAATTAGTATGAGCCATTAAGTTCTTTGTGGATGTCCTACTTGTGCATGTGGCACTACTTTGCACCACATTGCACGAAATTGAACTGCACATACAGACTATTGCACTCTCACACTGCTGAACAAAATGTTGCTGAGTGAGGCTGCCTGCTGTGGCGGCGGAGTGGTGATCGGTGGGCACACAGACTGGCAGAGAGTATTGCGGCGTGCTTCAAAAAGGCTGTAGTAAGCTAAAAATCTTAAAAATAAATTTTTCCTCTTGAATGCTCTTAACCTCACTTCTTCAACTCCTGCCAGCTCTAGTCGTCTTCATCATGCTCTGAGGGGGTTTTGCCAGAAAGTAAACTGCCTACTTTAAGTGCATATTCCAAAGCATGGTTGAACTTCTCCAGTTTGGCATGCTCACAACCCTATTTTTCTGCATCCTCACTACTAGACCCTACCTGTGTCCACAGATAGTGTGAAATTTGGTCCTGTGGGCCTACTTGACCTCTCTTGGCCTTATAAGATATGTTAGACACTGGTCAGGTTTCTACGGAATTACCAAGTTGCAGTACACATTGGCTAACAGTCGATGTTGTGTACATATTAAAAGTGCTAATTATTGTAACTAACCAAACAGCTATGTGTTTTGCGAATTGTCTGGACTGTCTAATTTTGATGCATACTGTTATCTATAGAGGTTTTCTTTTGTTGTTATGAAGTTAATGGAGGTTTAAAGTCGTGATGTCATTCTGTGAAATATAAATTTTGTGGACACCTATTTTGAATGTCTGTGTGTTTAGGTGTACACCATAATTGTCGACTTTTTTCATTCGTCGAGTAGACGATTAAAGACAATTTTGGCGACCATCACAAGACTGTTTAGTGCGCAACATGGAAATGCAGACAGCTGTAAAGATAAGAGCCACCGTTGTTTTGTTTGTTTACAGGTTGGCCATGTTGCAAAAAGTTGTCAAACGACCTGTGTTGTCTGTGGTGCCAAACACATACCACTAATGTCCCCTAATCTTGGAATGGTTAAGCCTGAGTCTCATGAGAAAACTCTCCAAGATAATGAGGAGAAAGTGTTAGCCAACCATTTGTTCTCTGATACTTTGTTGCAGGCACTTATTGTTAGAATTGAAGAGAAGACAGGTGACCGATACATAATAATACTCATTGACACTGGTTCACGATGCTCTTACATCACTAAGGAATTTGTGTCGAAAATGGGATACCAGTCAGTTGGGAAAGAAAAGCTCAGGCATGGTTTGTTTGGGGTCATTAGTCCAATAAGGCGAATCACAAGCAGTGTCACATTACTCTTGAAAATCCAGGCAGTAACTATGTATGTGATATTGATGCTCTTGATCAGGATACTATATGTTGCTTTGTACCACAGCTAAAAGGGGAGTATTTCAGAGAGTATTAAAATACACTGACATTTAAATCAAAGATGATAGTAGTCCTGTAGAAGTATTGGCGGGAGCTGATGTAGCTGATAAGCTTCTTACTGGGGAGAGAATTATTTTGGAAGATGGGTTGGTAGCAGCCAATACATATCTAGGATGGAGGCTAATGGAAAAAGTTCCAGATTATGAGTCGTGTTCACAGACAATAATTGTGTCAACTCTGTTCTCTTCACAGATGTCCTTGTTTGCTCTATGGGAGCTTGATCTGTCAGGTATTTTGAATCCAGAGTAACAAAGGACAAAAGAAAGAGCGAGTGTCTGCAGTCAAGAAACAGTTTGCAAAAAGGAACAGTTAGAAGAATATCTCCCTCTTCCTACTAATTACGAGACACAGCAAGGCATTGTTTTGGAGAATCCTACTCAGAAATTTGCCTTGCCAGATGTGCAGAAGTTTTTGAAGAATGTAAAAGGGAGGGCATAATAGAATATATCAAGAATTTAACCCGAATATTGGACATTATTTGCCACATAGACCCGTGATAAAGGAACAAGGCACAACAAAGGTGGGACCAGTGTTCGATGCTACTTTACTGTTCCTCATGGGCCATCTCTTAATGACTGTTCGGAGGAAGGACCAAATTTGATGGCGGCTACATTATCCCTCCTACTACGGTTCAGGCTGAAACCTGTTGGAGTTATTGTAGACATTAAGAAAACATTCTTGCTGATCAGCCTTTGCGAGAAAGATAGGAATTTTTAGAATTTATCTTAAAGGATAAAGGAAGTCACATGATTGCTTTGAGGCATACAAGAGTAGTGCTTGGTGTCACTTCCAGTCAATTCCTTTTAGGAGCTGTAATTTAACATCATTTAGCCAATGTTTTGCAGGACTGTGAAGTTGGTCAGAATTCCTACACAAAAGAAACCATCACTAGACTACAAAAAAGTTTTTATGTGGACAATTGTGTCACAAGTGTTAGGGAGGATCAGCTGCATTAATTCATTGAAGAATCTACCAGTATTTTCCGAGAGGCAAACTTTGAACTTCGAGGGTGGGAGCACATAAACCCTGCTATTAATTATAGTGAAATGACTCATGTTTTAGGACTTCTGTCGAGCAGGGGATTATACTTATTATCTGCCAATTCAGGAATTTTTGAAATAGGGTCGGAGCTAAAAGAAAAATCCTTTCAGCTGCACACAAAATCTTCGATCGAATCTGTTTTACCGCTCCTGTGATGTTGACTACAAAGTTATTGATTCAACAGCAGTGGAAGGACAATGTAAGCTGGGATGCACAAGTACGAGATCGGCTGAAGAGAGCTTCAGAGGGATGGGCGAAGTTTCTCCCTTCATTGAGAAGACAGCTATTCCTAGGTATATCACCAAAGAATGTGCCAAGGGGAGTTTGCATACCTTCTGTGATGCAAGCCAACATGCATATGCTGCAGTTGTGTTTTTGAGGTCTAAATCACCCTCCAGCATTGAAGATAATCTCATCGAGGCAAGAGCTAGGGTTGCCCCCACCAAGAAAACAACAATCCCACTGCTGGAACTTCGGCAGTAACTATTGCTACCAGGTTAGCATCAAAGGACAGTGGGTTACATGGGGATTGGTGAGCTGGATTTTCAATTTTGGAGCGATTCCACAACTGTTATAACTGGATGCAGCGAGAAGACACTTGGGGGTGTTTTCGTGCATAACAGGGTGCAAGAAATCAGGAGATTGTCTGATAATAAATCATGGCGACATGTAGCAGGAACCAAGAATCGAGCAGATACGGCAAGTCGAGGATTTCAACTGAAGTGTTGCTTCGGTCAAAATGGTGGGAGGGGCCAGAGTGGCACAGGAAAAGCTCCTTCTGAGTAGCCTGTTTTTTCATCCGCGATAAGTGAAGATGAAGTCATCCTAGAGAAAAGAGCAGGAGTTATTCTGAGCCTTACTAGCTCTTGTGTTGACCATGATTGGTATTACCGATATTTCTCCCAATATCTGAAGATAGTGCTTTTTTTGGGATGGGTGCTGAGGTTTCTACACAATTACCAACATCCTGAAAACAAGCAGTCTGGTGTACTTGATGCCGCTGAGCTTGGCAATGCGGAAGAGCACCTCATCAAACTCATTCAAAAGGAATCCTTTCATGGTGTTGCAGATTAATGTATCTCTTCCTTGATGCCTTTTGAAGATGCGCATGTGATATTACTCATTAAGGCGAGGATATCTGAGCATAAAGATACATACCTTGAATTCAGACACTCAGCTGTTTTGCCAGCAGGTCATCCTGTTATATTGAGGCTGATATATACATGTAATATGCAGTTCAATCATGTAGGCACACAATGTCTTTTGTCTCTGCTTCAGGAAAAATTTTGGATTTTAAGTGAAAGGCGAACAGTCCACTCAGTAATACAAAGGTGTACCACATGTAGAAGATTTGTTGGTGGTCACTTCAATCAGGTGATGTCGACCATTTCCAGAAGATAGGGCTCGTGAAAATTCAGTTTTTAAGTCATTGGAGTAGACATGGTTGGTCACCGGTACCTTAAGGATGGGGGCAAATCATGTATAGGCATATTTACCTGTGCTGCATACAGAGCTGTGCACCTTGAGCTAGTCACTTCATTGTCAACCGAAGCATTCATCTGAGCTGTAAGGAGGCTTAGTGTCCGCCATGGTTGCCCTACAGTTATTTGCAGTGATAATGAAACCAACTTTGTAAGTCGCCAAAATGCATTTTCTACACTTGACTGGAAGAAAAACATTGTTTTAGTTCATCTCGAGCGTTTCTGTGGAATGTAACACCTCAACAGCAACAAGAGGTTAAGAGTAGGTCGGAAAATTATGTTACCTGCAAGATACAAATATGACTGAGGTCAAAAATGTCTGGGTTTCTGATTTTATATTTGTGTAATGTTTTGTATTTTAATCTGCTCGTTGAGTCGGGACTCAAGATGGGAGGATGTTGTGGACAGATTAAAAGTGCCAATTCTTGTATCTAACCAAACATCAATGTGTTTTGCCAATTGTCAGCACTGTATAGATTTTTTTCTATTGTTGTTGTCATACACTTAATGGAGGTTGAAAGTCGTGGTGTAATTCTGTGAAATATATAGTTTTCTGGACACCTGTTCTTAATGTCTGTGTATTTAGGCTGTACACCACAATGTCTACCTTTTTAATTCGTCGAGGGTAGATGATTAGAGATAGTCGGTGAATAGTGCATGAAGGCCATGATGTGGGAAGACTCCCACGATGTGAGTGAAGTTACAAGGGTTGTGGTTCCTTGTTATTAGTACTCTAGTTACCACCACATGTCTTGTGTCCAGTGTAGGTGGTGATACATTGGCAGATGATCATGCAGAATAGTCCTCGACACCATTTGATGGCCACACCAAGTTCATTCAGCTCCAGGCTGGGGATTCTATGGGATGATGATTATCAAGTTATTAGATGGCTTATGGTAAACCAGGTCCTGCTGAATTACCTTTGGTGGACTTCACCGTCTAACCAACCAAGGTGCCAACTAAACTTATCAGCATGAGTGTGATCCTAAGTGGAGAAAAATTCTTGTAGTGAGCAACCGATGTTGGCATAAGAGATGGCACATACAAATATCACCATATGGAATAAGTCCTTCTTGTAAAGCAGTAGAGCAGTGCATGGTGTGATAAATAAGAAAACTTTTTTTTGGTCACCTTTCATATCCAGACACTAAAATTAATGCTGCTGTTATAGGATAGTTTTTAGTAACCCAGTTAAACTTGTCAGGATACATCATATTTAACAGAGACATTTTTCACTTGTTCTGCCACCCAGCTGTTATTGACACCAGGTCACCATTATATACGAATACTAGCAATGCTACCACTCGTACTACAGCTGTCTGTGCTGCTACAGCCAAAAGTCAACCACATATAATAACACCACCAGCAGTAGTACTACTAAAACTGCTAGCATTAATAATACCACAGCCACTCTGGCTGTTACCCCCATGACTACTGCCTGTAGTGTTACTACTGCATATACTACTACCAATGCTAATAATACTAGTAGTACATTCACGTATACAATTTATTGACCAAAACATGTACTTATAATACTAAATGACCTTGTCTCACCATTCGTTTATGCCATTATAGTTGTTTCAATGAGTATATTATAAACAGGAAATTCAGAAATGATTCACACAGAAGGAAGTTTCGTGTAATACCTGAGACAGAATGCAGTTTGTTATAATTGGGGGCATGCTCACCAGTGAAGTGTGAGGCGGGAAAAAAATGGCTGCAGGTCCTTGTGAGCCAGACACAGCCGAAACGACACATAAGCACTGTGCATGTGGAATGAGCCTTGAAAATTTTTGCATGGGTAGTGTCCACCTTCATCTGGCCTGCCAAATAGCTACAGTCTTCACTCGGACATGCTACTAGCTGCTTGCACTGAAACACGCACACACCACATGCACACACACCACACATGTGAAGGCTCTACAACTGTACGAAAGGATTTTATAGAATTTTACAATCTTTTTATGTTTTGATGACATGTTGGTCGACAAAAAAGCAAAATGATTAAAGATTTTTAAAACAAAAAATTAATAGAGTGAAAGGGATGTTGGCTGCCTTAACGGCGAGGTCTTGAGTTCCGATGTGGGTGATTGAGATGAGTATGGAGCGGCGCCGTAATGAAAGGATGGGGAGATGGGAGATCCCCGAGTAAAACCACAACGCATATCTGCATGGTCCACATACAAATCAGACGCGAGTTGAACCGGTTTGCTTGGTAGAGGGAGCAGGCTAACTGCTCATCCACTGTGGCCCTTAGAGTTACATTTCACTGTCAAATTAAAAATTAGTACATAGGTAATATTTTCCCTACACTTCAAAGTAATTTTTAAGCTGTCAGAAATGTAAAAATAAATTTATTGGAAATAAGTTTGTAATTTATCCGTAGTTTAGTTATAACTTTTAGTATGTAATTTAACTTTCAAATAGAAATTGGACTTTAACTGTTGGAGAGCTAATTCCAGATTTAAATGGAAATGATTTAGTGGCGAAAAATATGATGCAAAGAAACACTTAAGATGAAACTAAACACTGTATTAAAATTTTACAATTAATTTTGGGAAAAAACCCCTTGTAATTCGATTTATTTTTCCATTGATTTTGTATTTTGTATTTTTATTTTATTTTATTGGCTTCAATTTCAAATATTGTGAAAACATAAGTAGAGGTGATATGACATTTCGGTACACTGAAAAAAAATATTATTAATTTTAATTTTAATGTAAATTAAAGCAAAAATCCAAATTTTGTTCACATATTTAAAAAATTTGTAAATGAAGTGTTTTAAATGAAATTACTCATTTATTACCCAAATGGAACAAACAATTTATTATAGTTTTCAAGAAAAATAAGTAAAAAATGAAACACGATTTCAATATAAAAATAAATAATTGTTTTATATGAATAAAGAAATATATTCAATTCAATGAAAATAATTAAATAACTATTAAAATAAAATGAATTAATATAACAAAATTAAATAATATTAAAAATATTTTAATATTTAAAATAATATATAAAATAATTATTACTGAAATGTATATAGTACAATTTATTTTATATAAATAACAATGATAAGAAGAATAATAAAGTAATGTAATGATAAACATTTTTTAATTTATTAAATTACTAACTGATCACGGCGAACATTGTTCCGCATCTTTCACGTTATATTTTGCCTTCTTCAATGCGTCCTCTCTATTACGTCTGCCACATCGACCGATGTTTGACAGTGGTATCGCTGGCATTTTTCTCTTTCAGAGAACAAACATTTCCTGCAAGTATGATCAAAATCGGCTCGTAAATATAGAAGTAAGACTCCAGCGCCACCTATCAGAATGAAACTAACTGAAAACCTTACTCACCACCTAATAACATATGGTGTGAATTGAATATGGTCTAAATTTGTCCAGTGGTTTGTCAGTGATGATGCGCTTAGTCACGCACAAAGGATTTATATATAAAGATATATCATACACAAAAATATTACTGAAGATATTTCTGAAGGTGAGGAAATATTCCTGTGCTTTCAATATGCAGGATCATCAAATGATAATCTGTCAGTTGCGCTACCAGCTTTATCTTAAGTTGGACATAGTAAAACAAAGCATTGATATCTACTTTAGTCTTGCATCACTTCTGCCATCTTCAGATGCTGCAAGTACCACTCTTAGCGTGTTTTCATACAATTCAAGAATGGAGAAATGTAAAGTAGGAGTCAGCAGAGTGAGGTTGGAAAACAACTGACAGTTCTCTCTGATTGCAGTGTTTCCGGAGCTGACATACACTCATCTTCGACTTTCATATATGCAGCTGCGAGAAAGGATGAGTGTGTCGTAGCTGTGAATACCTCAGAAACAGACTAAAATGCTATAACATATGTGTGTACTGTTGTGGGTATGGCTGCAGCAATAGACTAGAACCATTACAATAGAAAGATCATGATTATTACACAGAGCGCCTTCTGATGAAACTTAAAAAAACTACATTGGAGAAATATCTCATTACATAAAAATATTTCATATATTAATTTCTCTCTTTGAAGTTCATTAGTTAAGTAACTCTGTATACTTTTTTTACAACCACCAAATTCATTACAAAAAAAATTTAAAAATTATACTATTTAAATTCAAGTTTAGCGAGAAAAAAATCTATCTTCAGTTAAGATCATATAAACATTTAAACTGTCAAATATTCATAGAATACAAATTGTCAGTGTTGCTAAATTGTTATGAGTATTCATATATACCTAATGTTATAAATAGTAAAAGATTGTTGCAGTATTTTGATTCAGGTGTTTTAGTGTTACTGGTTGGGCTTTCGTTTCTCGCATAAAGTATTTTACAAATTTTTTCAAACAGCAAATTAAATTCCAAATAATTGAAGTAATTTATTAGTTGACTTAACAACTGAAATTACCCAAAACATCACCCCAATTTGCTGTATCTGGTTCTCTAACTGTTGATACACATGGTATGATTGTGAGTTTCTAGCGTATTTTAGGCTCTTTGCAATTTTTTAAAATGATTTTTGTGTATTTCTTAACGCTCTACAACTTCCATCAAAGGTAAAACGTAGGTAAAAGTTATAATACGGCTGTAAGCAATAAAATTATTTAAATATATCCAAACATGTAATTTGAGAATTAAATAGTTGATTTATTTCTGTGTTCAAGTCAATATGTGTAAAGTATGACACGTGATGCATTCTGCGCTTCTAGGAAGCGATCTCTACTTACGACTCTATCCCATATTGGAAAGCATTACTTCTTATGGGCCAAACAAGTAATTGAGGCAGGACACGTGTCTACAGAGTGCCTTTGGACAGTCCCCAAAATTAAGACTAAATACGTGATCCTAGAGATTACTACATGTCAAGAAACCGCCAAGTCGACACCTCTCCCAGTAGTTGGAACTACCTGCTTCTACAGGACAGCAGCGGTATATCACAATCCCGCCGCTGGAGAGCAGTACACCGCCTGATGAAGCCTCACAGCCTCCATAAGCGTGAGGAAAGGCAAAGATATGTCAACGCTTTGTGACGGGCGGGACCACATCGCCTCACGCCTTCGAAGAATTATTAATTATAACTAAGTACAAATAATATTAATTTGTTGAAGCAGCGGGCCGGACCACGTCGCCAGTCACTCATTCGAATAATGACAGTATGTGGTTACCTGATATTTTGTTTCGGCGAGAAGTCTTCACGCACGAACTTTTAAACACACTTGTTTGGCGTTAAACACTTCTAAAAATGACTTAAAACTATTAAAGAACTAACCTTTAAAGTTCTCGCCAGGCTTACGTTACCATAAAGACATTTGAAAGCCTGGGGTGCCAGGAAAACGTATTTTTTGTACGTGCAGCAGCGACCAGCCAAGATGGACAACGGAGTCCCGGAGGTTGTTTCGGTGGTTCGTCACCCGGTGGCAGCACCATCGGCAGTGGGCGTTGGGATCTGATCGCCACCTGATGCCCGCGCTTGAAGTCTGGTTACGCCAGTTCCGGAAACTTGGTCAACAGGCAGGAAGCAAGATTGTGTATCGCTATATTATTGGAGGTTAACCTTTAAATTATGTAGACCCCTAAGGGAAATAGGTTTTACACAGCGTCGGTTCACCTTATGAGGTAACATTAACCATCATTGGTCGTGAATATCGCGACCCCTCGCAGGAACAATAGCAATACCACCAATTTCTTGGAATTAGGTTTTGTCTGACGAAAATAATGTGATGGGTAGCGCTAGTTGGCGGATCTGTGTATATAATGTCTGTAAATTGCTTCGGTCGGGGTGAGTCAGCAACCTCGAGGGGGCAAACTTCTGCCAGATAAGTAGCTCTTGGTTTTATACATAAATGTAGACTCTTCAAGCTCATAGGACCTTTACGTCATTTTGACGTTAGGCTAGGACCAGGATAGCCGGAAATTTTAAATAATTTTAAACTTGCGGAATGTTGGTATTTTAACCGAAAATTTTGATAATGGGTGAAAAGTAAACGTTACCTTTCGTAACCAGGTTTTGCAAACCCATAAGCAAGTATGTGACCAAGTCTTAACAAAGAATTTTGGTGGTTGTAACCAAAACAATAATTATGGTCTTAACATTTTGAAACCAAGTCCAAGCAACGATAGGCGATATTTGGGACTCTGTTGTATTTAAAGTTAGCAAACAAAAAACTTTACGAAGTTTTGGATTTTTTTTTGAATAACAACATTTTGAATAACAACATTTACTCCCGGGAGTTAAGGTTGGAATTGCTTAGCAGTTGCTCCTATCCAGTTGGGATCGCGATAGATAAAGGGATAAATACTGTGTAAATTTTTGAGGTTACCATATTCTTTGATGTGTTACCAGTAAAGTGTTACCATATTGGGCTTGCCTTGTGCAGGAACAAACAATATAATTCTGTAAAACTTAGAGTAAATGTCGGTATGACAAGAATTAATTCGCCATTTTGTGATGATGCATTTTGGGGTAACTTGCCCAGTATGTATTGTGATGGTCTCCTGTGTTTACTAAATGGCCAGTTAGAGGCGTATACATTTCCTGTATTTTAGTGTGAATATTTCAATAAGCTGGGTTACAGTATATTTATTTTACCTGAAATCATTTTGTATTTTACTCTATGTTATTATAACGGTATTTTAATCAATTGGGAATTTTCCATATTTAAGATTGATAACGAATGATAGCATTCCATTTGTAAGATTGATAACAAATGATAGCTTTTCCACATGTAAGATAAATGACAAAAGAATGAAAAGAAACATAATGAAAATAAAAGAATAATTACCACACTTCTTTGTTTCTGTTATTGGTTGTTTATCATTACCAACTTACCCTTACACTGTACAGAAAAATGGTTATTTCATGGTTTTTTTTTTTTTTTTTTTTTTTTTTTTTTTTTTGCAATTTTTGTGTTCTGTTGGTTTTGCTAGGTTTTTATGCAAATCCGGCCTTGCCACGTCCTTGGTTTAGGACTTAGCACGGTAACAGCCTTCTCGCCATGCTGCGAGCACTGCACAGATAAGAAACCAGTCACCCATGCGTGAAATCAGAAGACCAACCCCCAAAAGGGCGGAGCCAGCTTCCCCCTTCACCCTTCTGAGTGCAAGCAAACTGAAATGATTAGTATATAAGTACTTCCAGAACATGGCCTCAGGGCAGTCTGCTGCACCTTCTCCACTGAGAGGCTACGGAAGGTGACAGCACATCAAGGGTAATCACTAGCCCCCTGTCTCCTGCTATAATGGCCAAGAGATTCTAACACAGCGCAAGCAAGCTAAGAGCTAGAACCCTTTCGCGCCGCATTGGTAACCAGCAACCTTCAGAGGGTCATCGACGGCCCTCCAGCCACCAGCAGCTACTGGAGATCCGCCAACCGACGTCACAAGAGGGTCCTGCCAACGTCGCAATCATCTAACCCATCCTTCCTTGGTAAACCATCCTCCAGGTCTTCCTTGGACTACAATGACGATGTTCCCTCTGGGTGCTAGCCACACCTACTCTCCAGTGCCCTTCTGGTGCTGAACTCCCCAAACAGTTAGATTTCTCAAGAACACCATCCCGATTATGGAAACATAATTTTTAATTGTAGCTTTATTAAATTTAAATTGCTCTTCAATGTTAACAAACACAATTAATTAATTTTCCATCAGGATGTCTTCACAAATATAAAATCAAAACTATCGTTTAATTTTTCAATTGTTAATAAATAATATTACTGGGGGAGTGCGACCCCATTTCTCTATTAAGCTTTTAATAAAAGCTATCATAAATATAAATTACCTTTGTTCTCATTCGAAAATTTGAACCTTATTTACTGCCTGCCATTTTTGCTCTTTGGTAATACTGCATATTGTTTAGTTAAGGATATAGTTAATACTTAATAGTAAGGAGATAGCCGGCGCCTCACATACTTAAGGTAAGACTTACACCTTTCATTTGTGGTATCGAGTGACAAGAGTACCTCCCTAATCTGTCTACTACTGCAAAAGGTTGGGATAGGAGAGAGGAGTGCACTGACCACTGTACCAATTGTGTGAAACCTCATCTGATCACTGCTACCATACGGTGCCGCCTACCTACTGCATATTCCACCTACCGCTGTAAAAGGCTGGGCCAGGAGTATCAGAGTGTGTGAACCCAGTGGAAAGTAAAGTGTTTAATAGCACACGGCAGGATACGTGATATACTGGCTACTTTCAACAACAGTTGCATTCAACAGGCTCATGTCTTATTCAAGGAAAGATGGAGTTAAATACCGGCGAAAGCTTGATGTGCAGAATCTACTAAAGCTACTAAAGGAATTATTAGAAGCAGTAACTAGTAAAGTAGACACACCAGTTCCTCTATTTGAACCACCAACGAGATTACCAAAAGGACCTCACCCGATACATTTAAATATAATTAAATATTAGGAAGCCTTACTAGGATTAGATCCCACACTGGCAAAATATCCTCCAGATCAATTACCCTCCTTTAGCCCTGAGGACAACTTAGACACTATTCCACCGCAGCCAGCGTCGGCTGCTGTTCGACCACCTTTCTCCCTATACAGCCAGACTACGCAGAGATGAAACACACGGCTTGGAATTAACAAGGCAAGGTGTCGACCTTGTATAGTGTATAGTGTTAACCACTTCGGATTTTGTGCCGGCCCGCATATCTACAAGGCGCCGGCTATGTACGGGCAAAGCTTCTAAGCGTGACTAATCCCCCCATTATAATTCTGATGTTTTATCATTGTCTTTCGTGACACTGGCATCACAATGATCTGCATTCTCCTCATTGCCTAGAAGACAAGCCACTAACAGAGAAGCCACGTGGCTATGTTTTTGTATACGAGTCGTAGAAGGACACAATATCGGCACCTGCAAGCATAAATGTAACAGAGCTTCAGAAAAAACTAGAATGAGACAAATAATGACCACTAATCAGGCAGCTCGACTATGAGTGAGAGTTGTGGAGGCACTTGCGGCGGGCGAGTGACACAGCTGGTCGGTCGCAATCGGCCAGCCAGTCTACCTCAACGAGGGGGAACAGGGACAGGGAAGTCTGGCAACATTGCTGCAGCAAGCTGGCAGTCTGGGATTGGGGGAAGGCTCTCACACTCGCGCAAGTGGGGAAGGCCTCTCACTGAGATGGGTGACGCATCTCCCCGGCTCACAGCTCTCTCACAACTGAAGGCTTTCTGGAAGTCGCTCGGTTTATATACAGGCCTGCAAAGTGGCGGGGAGCATCATTTCGAGACCCTCTACCATTTAATATCAGCAGAATTACGATTCGTAACAGTGACGATTTTTATGGCGTGAATCGCCCTCTTAACCAAACTAGTTATTGTTCACTATATATGTAATATATTTTTAAAACCAAAGTTGTATATCACAACTTACCTTGTAAACAACGCTGTAATGTTTTATCCGACCGGCTGTAAATCGAGGTATTTTCCATTTTAATTCAATTTCCTGGCCTTCTGCTGACGACTGGTGCAAATTCAACACCATTTCTGGAACTGAAAAAAAAAAAGTAACAGTGCAACCTTTATTTTCTATATTTTTAAAAATAAGAACTCTTTTGTGTGTGTGTGTGTCTATATATATACATATACACACATATATATATATATATATATATATATATATATATATATACACACACATATATACATTGGACAACATTACAGTAAGTTTAAAAATAAATCATTAATATTTCAATACACATACTTACTACATTAATTTGCCATGCAGTCACGTTCAGTGGAGTGGTGACTTGTGTTTCAATTAGCAAATTATACCACCAGTTTTTTGTAGTGGGTGAGATAAAAGTACGTTTTTTAATAAATTTTCAAAACATTTACGGTGTCTTCGGGTTGTATGTTGTTTCAAAACATACTTTCTCACCAGCTTCACTGAGAATTAATAATTTTTGGGAGATTAATAAACTGATGGGACGATACTCTAAATGTACTTATTACGCTCCAGAATTAAACACTGTAATGTTTATGTGAATAACTATCTGCTGGGTACAGCAGAGTACATATAAGTTGATAGTGTGCAGTAACATAAAGGGGCGAACTGAAATTGTGTCTACACTACAAGGAATGCGTGCTTGCACAGTAAAATTTGTCAAACACGAAAATTATGTAGTATGAATTAGTGCAGGTTTCTGGAATTCATATACACGTTCTTAAATGATGCATGATGCTACGACAGTGATGCGTGTGTGGCACCTGTGGATACTTTCTGCAAACATTGATTGCAGTTTTTGCTTGAGTGTCAATATGTGTAAAAGTCAACAAAATTTAATTAAATGTGTACCTAGTCCTCACGTGTCTCTCATTTTGCAGTGCATGTTCAGTTTCATATGCTCATTTTAAACGTGATTCTTTTACTGCACACTCTCAGCTCGAGTGTTATGAGAATTGCCCAACTGCCATGTATCCCACTTAATGGTAAATAATTTGAGACATATTGAAAAAAATAAAATTGGTATTTTTAGTTATAATGCAATGCGATCTTTGTTGGTTTTTGAATCCTGGTAAATAATCAGCCATGCGTACATCAATAAAGTCCCTTTGTCGTGAAATTTAAGGCAGAAAAAAGATACCACCGAATTATTTCCATCAGATAACTTGATGACAAGGACAGGTTTTGCAGTGGACGAAAATCTTCGTTCAGTTACATATTCTGCAGACACTCAGTTCTCAATTTTAAACAATCATTGCAAAGTTTTTGGACTAAACCCATAAGAATTTATAAGCAAGTAACTCACAACATAAATATATGGAATATAGTTCTCATGTGATTTCCACCTGAAGAAGTCACATATGCATGAAAGGAGGTTGGTGCTAATCGGAGCCGGCTGCTCTATGCGAGGGACAGACATGTCGATCCAACAGAATAGAGATAAAGTGGAAATAATATACAGAAAGAAACGGGAGAGCCCCGAGAAAACTCCCAGGCAACAGAAATGTCCGCCACACGCTCCACATGAGAAACCTCCGTCGGAAAATGTAATGTTTGCCGTGGCCTGTGATCGATACAGCGAACTCGGAAGTCAGAAGCCAGTAACTAAACAACTGATACAACTGCGGGTTCACAGATACATATAAGCCTATACGCTTTGAAATGTTAGTACTTAGTACATATATTTGTTAATTGAGTTTTGTTGCAAGGGTGGTAAATATCATTTTTAAAATAGCATGGGTAACAAGAAAAATAATACATGGCAAACATTCACGTTCTGGTTTTACCAACTAGTTTTTGGAGTTGCGCATACAGCTCATGAGCCAATTTTGTGAGCTTGCACAAAATACAAAGTGTCTACTTAGTTGTTAGCGTATGCACACTGTGGGATACATATTACAGGGTTTTTGTTATTCATGGATTATTTTTATGAATTTCAAGGTACCTACATGATTATGGCACTCTGTAAAACTGTGTTTTCGAGACAGCCTTCAGGGTATCTCGAATGGTTGTATCAAACATTCGGATGGGATACAACAACACAACGCCGAGGGTCTTGACGAGAGAAGGAGTAAGCTACACAAACATTGTGGCAGAGAACTCAGTTAATGCTTCCATTGACCAGTTCCAAGTATCAATCCTGTACTGCAGCATACCGCCCTCTCATATAAGACCATCGCATCCAGGGCACTCGTGGTTCGGCCGAGGCCTTGTTCGACCTCTGCTGACTGTACAGGACTGTACAGTCCTGTACAGTCCTGTACAGTCGACGCAGTGAGCAGTGACAAGGCTCTAATACAGAGCCTTGTCACTGCTCACTGCGACGACCATTATCTGGATGAGCAGCCATCCAAATCTCCTCAAGCATGCGGAGCTTAAATCACTGCCAGCACAAGTCTGACCTCATTGGATCGGGCACCCAAGACTACCTCGTTCGTGTGCGGCCTTCCTGGGCGCCTGTGGTAGTATTTAAAATTTCATGGCACTTGTGGGTGTTTTAAAAATAATATGACTCCATTTTCCACAGGAAAAATTCAGAATTTTGCTCATGTGCCGAAGTACCATACAAGGAGCCTTGGGTCCTCTTGGTGGAGAGAGGTATTATACAACTTAAAGGTCAGGTGCTTCACCAACACTTTTGATTGTTCTGCGCCAGTTACAAGGCTGGGTAATTGGAAAGTGGTAACACACCGATACCTCAAGTACATGTATGCCATCCCTAACCAGCTGAATCCATCTTGGAAAAATCAGGGCACATACATCCCTCACAAAAAAGTACAATAAAACTGCATACACAGGTGTGGCCACGGTTTTTTTCTTACTTTTTAATGTGACGCTCTTAGCCACACAGGCGACACAGCGCCTCAACCGGTCAAATGGTAACGGAAAAAGTTCACGCCCTTTCACGATAGGTGAGCCCAGCTTTCTCCTATGTCAGCCAGATCCAAACCCCCACGGCGTCTCACCACCGGAGCATAAATGTATATTGAACAGCCGACCATTCTCAAAGAAGGAGATCCCTCCTGATATCCTCTAGCATACAGAGTTAACTACTAACATAACTAATAATACATCATGGATCGATCATCGTAGGGAACTTCCAGTGGGGAAAAACAAATCGCTAGTGGTATAACTTATTTTCCATGACACTTGAGGCTTTGTCCGGAACGAACCACTCGACCACACAATGGCGAGCTACTACTGGAGGGACAGAACAGAGGCAACTCAGTGCAGTGCTGAGTGATGGACACGAACAATGAGCGGTACTCAAGGCGTGCGAGGAGGCAGCTATACCTTGGTCTCCAGTGACGACTACGATGGACTTGGAGTACTTGGTGGACCCTCTTACAGTGACAGCGCGCACCTTTGTGCGGTGCTTCTTGCCCGCCAGCAGGTCTGTGAAGTTGGCGCTGTGCTCAGTCGTGCGGTCGTACACCACCCACCTCCAGCTGTCCTTCAGGTACACCTCGAAGTACTTCAAGGGACACCAGTCCTCCAGCTGCTCGTACTGTAAACAGCGTGCGCACACACGCCACTGTACTTGTCCACAATATCATCGACAAACATACATATAAGTATTTCACAACAATTTATGTTTACTATCTTTAAAAAAAAAAAAAAAAAAAAAAAAAAAAAAAAATCGTTTTTTTGTTTGTTTACTTTTTTATACAATATTTGTAATATATGTTATATTATTAGTTAGTGATATAAAACAAATAATATATTAATACAATTTATTCAAGCCAATATGTTCTTGTCTTTTAACTACGATCACTTTAGTGCTGCTTTAGGCAGAGGGAGAAGTTATACCTGGCCATTGGCAACGGTGCTGTTGTTCATTGCTGGTCGAAAAATTCGAAAACAAGACTTCAGAGAAACAAATATTGCTCATAGTAACTTAAGTTTTAACATTATGTCTGTCAGATAAAGACAGTAATTTTTCCAACTAATTTAGGGAAGGTAGTTCGCTATCTTCTCTTTATATGAATATAAGTAAATTTTTTTAAAGGCAATTCACCTAAAATTGTTTTCATATTTTAATATACTGGTGTAATAGTAAAATATTTATTTTTATAGTTATTTCGCGGTTTCAGTACACATAGTTAAAATTCATTACTCGACAAATGTCGAATGTTCTAAATTTTTAGACCACCTGTTGATAAGCTGGTGTTATGTGATAAGGGTAAGAGTATATCTGACCTGATTTCTTGACTGCGATTAACTATGAAAAACAGATGTGCCGCGATGTTTACAGATAAAAACACTAAACACTAAATTTTGCAGGTTAACAAAAAAAGATAACGAAAGCATATAAAAAAAAACTGCAAAATGGCATGGAAATAATATTAAAAAAATTAAAACAACAACTTTTGCAAAACCAAGGCACGTTCTACCTATCATTATTTGGAAAACACATGTTGTTAATCACTGTTTTGTCAATGATTGTAAAATAATATGCTAAATGGCTATAATGCCCCTGCCTTCAAAACTGATATGCGTTCAATATGTTTGCTCAAGATGCACGTTTACCAAACAACTAACGTTCTTACGTATCGCAAAGCCCAGGAGGGGAAGGGAGGAATGGCCAAATATAATATTTTTCCTCACGAGTGTTCTTGCCCCAGTAATTTCACCAGACCTACTCACCAGCCAACTGACTTGAAAGCTGTTTTCCCTGACGTCGGAACTGTGGATGTAGTATTCCACTTGCTCTGGCACTGCAATCAGAAAAAAAAATTACAGAATGACATCTGCTATATTAATTTAACACAAGACAAGTTACGAAGAAGTTGGTAAGTGAATGCCACATTCAAAATAATCATCTGTTATGGTTGCAAATCATATGTTTGGCTGAAAAAAAAAATGAAAACATAAAGTTGTCTTAGGTTATCATTAAATTCAGGAGGCAAATCAATAAAATTGGTTACAAAATTATGGCGTTATATATACATGAAAACTGACAGCTGCGAAAAAAAAAAAAGCTAAAGAATTTCGTTTTTTTAATAACGATTTTAAAACTGCGGAACTTCTGTGCATGAATAAATTACATGAGATAGTTCAAAATAAAGATTCATACTTCTCAAGTTACAAAATTGAAGGGAATTTTTTTCCGTGATACCTAACGGAAATATTAGTTGATAGCGTAAAATATTTTGTTTTAAAAATATATTTTAACATGGTTATTTATATGACCAGTCAACAATATCATTTTTATTCTGATATAGGCTGTTCATGGTAGAGTGATCAGTTTTGAGGCCCTAGTTACTGTTTATTTCAGCACTTTTTATCCTTTAATCAGCTGTTTAAGTAAATATCGCAATGTGAGTAATAAACACAGTATGTAGATTCCACCAAACTCAGAAGTTAACGTCTAAGGCTAAAATAAAAAAATATTAAATTGACTATTATTCCAAATGAGAGATATTTCACAAGTGCTCACATTACCGAAAATATCCTATACAAAGATAGTCAAATATAAGACTGAGGGATGAAGCCCATAAATAGGAAACTGGCTACAAAAGGAGATATGAAATATTAATGAGTAACCCATTGTCGCTGTAGATGTCAAGTAATTATATGGACTGGCCTAAGAAAGTGGCCTTAGTGGACAAGGTTACCAATATGTTCGGGGCCGCGGTGGTGTAGCGGCCAGGCTACCCGCCTTCTAAGGCGAATCGGGTTCAATTCCCGGTTGGCTCGCCCTCGAGTTTGCCAGTGGAAGACATAGCTGACCTCGCCCTTAGCTGGTGCGGCTCAAGGTCACCTCGATGACCTCGCAACAGACGTCTTGGACAGGAAAATTCGCACGCTGTATCATGGGTAGCGTCAGCTGATTTTGCACAAATAATGCACACATATATGCTGACGTAGCTTCGCCAAATTTTTATGTCTTACTATCGCTTTTTTTTTTAAAACGAATTCGGAGTTGATAAGTGACTATATATACAGATGACACTTGCTGATATTCTGTAACTGTATGGTTGATTTACCTAACACATCAGTGATAGCCCATGAGGCTGAGTAAAATGAGTGTAATGCCAGTGACAATGACATGTATTTTTCCCTGCATACTTCATAATGTTTCTGATATTAAATTAAAATTTTAGAAAGTATTAAACATAATAATGGATGTGAACATCAGGCTGGCCAAACTAGTCCACATTATCTCGTTCTGTGATGAAAGCTCGTTGCCGAAATGGCTGTCAAGCACGAATTAAATTTTCTCCCGACACACCACAAATTTCTGGATATGTCGAATAATTTAGCCAGTTCCACAACAAATGTAGCACATCTGAAGAAAATACCACACTATGAAATGTATCCTAACTGATATCGAGTCAGATGAAGGCAAATATTTTGCCTGTTTACAGTATAAACATCTTGATTTCTTACGAAATTCGACTTCTTTGCTGTATTTATAACTATCGAAACGGATTGTAATAATTATTGGAATGACCACCGAGTCATTGGGTCTGATAATCAACGTATAATCGAGAAAATAATATTCAATTTAACAGGATACATGCTACAAAATCAATTCGCAGAGAATGGGATACATACATTTATTATTTACAGCACATTTTTATAAGAAAAACATATAGCAAATAAAATGTGGGAACTTCTACAAATATGTAATTTCACCAGGATGAAAGCAGCGTGAAATGTAAGTCGATCAAATGTTATGAAATTACGTTGCAAAATTGCATTGATGAAAATAAATTCCTAATATTTCCTCTTATATACTAACAGACAAACAACTGTGCACATTGCTAAAGTTGTGTATGATAAATGTGCAATGAATATTACACGTAAGTTTAAAGCACTGTCGAGGGGGTTATTTACTCAAAACGAGTGATTTAGTATATAGTTCTATACTCTGGTAAATATGCTGCTGATTTGACTTGCTACAATGAAACTATAAACGGAATTTAAAACAAACTTATGCCGCATTGTAACGCGGTCAAACACGTTTTATTAGAATTTTGTATAGGTTTTTTTTAATGTTGACGATTTCGCATGCATAAGCGATATCTCGCAGGCTACAGTAAATCAGTATTTTAGATAAACTATTATTTATATTATTTCTCTAGGCTGAAATGCTATTTCAAGACCTTATAAAATATAATCATTAAGTGAGGGTGTATATAACATTTTTTCAATGATTGCATTAACTGATATGGCTGTTACTGCAGGTGTAGAGATGTGGGTTTTTTTTCGTGTTTAAGTGCCTTATTGAAACACATGCCTACTTATGACATTGCTATTCCATGTGAAATAAAGACATATAATTTTAGTCGTGGCCACGGTGATGTAGTGGATAGATTACTCGCCTCCCGCCTAGGCGAACCGGATTCAATTCTCGGCGGGGTCACCCCCGGATTTTCACATGTGGGAATCGTACCGAACGACGCCGCTGGTCTGTGGATTTTCTCGGGGATTTTCCGTTCCCCCCGCCCTAGCATTCCGGCGCTGCTCCATACTCATTTCAGTTCACCCTCATCGGCTCTTAAGAGCTGCCCAACTCCACAGTCCAGTTTTCATTTCCGTCCTGCAGGGTGGGGCCCCAAAGGCTCTACTTCAATGTGAGAAATCCGAGTGAATGGAGAAGGGAACACTGGCTAAGGCGAGGACCCTTTTGGGTGCAACTTCGGTTGCTACCGGGTGTAAGGTAGTTGCCGGATCCTGGGGGGGGGGGGGGGGGGGCTGGCCAGGTCAAGTGTTAACACCCATGATGGAAAGTAAGGAGGAGGACTTGTCGACCTCGCTACCCTCTGAGGTTTCGTCTGCAGGGTTTCCGGGCCACGGCCTTTTAGGTAAGTGTGCTTGCCTGATATATCCCTGGGCCCGGACGTCAGATTGAGGACGTACTCGTGCTGGCAAGGTTTGAAAATCGCTGCCTGTGGTACCCTAATCGTCGTAAAGACGAGCGGGGTATCATAAGCTGGTCGGATAGTAGATGGGGGAAAAACCCCAACGAAGCAAATACAACAGCTGTCGGGGCATCAGGAGAGCGATACCCCCGGTTCAAATACCATAACGCAATTGTCAGTAACGGCAAAACATAACATAGCCCAGCGTTGGCGAATGCTGGGGACTGGGACCATATATAAGCCCTGAATCTGGATGTGTCCTGCAGGGTAAGTTCCATATAGCTAGTTGGCAACATACGTACTTTCGGAAATGCATTAAGGGTCCTATGTACTGAAACGTTTTCTGTGAAATCGTTGTTTACGCCTAAACACGTATCTCGGTAAATAAGTGTTCTGGAAATACGAAGTTTTGCCAGAAAGGATAAAAAAAAATATTATCTATACCGCTATCGTTTTACTTTTATTATATTAAGGGTATTAACGGAGAAAAAAATCGTGAAGGTAGTAAAATACTGCATTTTTAAAACTTGCCTATGAAGTTTGTTTAAGCGGTAAGAGGAAAATACCATTATACACAGGTAGTTTTATCTGTGTACTTTCATCGCGTGTAATAAAACCCCACAGTTACAGATCTAGTTTAGACGACGGAAACACTGTACGCCTTGCGCGTAAGGGAGACGAGGCGCTAAGCGTGCGTATTAGTGTCACCCGTATCGCTTATTCGCTTCTTGAACTTGAACGCGCAGGTACATAGGACCCTTAATAATTCTTAAAAATAGAAAGTCCAATAGGGCGCGTGGCGAGGAGCTAGGAGTTGAGGAGAGAGCGTACCGACGCAGGATGTTCGCACTGTGGTGTAAGGTACGTCGTCGCCCTCGTAGCTGTTGAGGTCGATGTCTATGAGCAACACCCTCACGGAGTAGTATGTCCAGGTGAGCAGCCCCGTGATGTTGGTGGTGACTATGTCGGAGCCTTCCTCCAGCTTGCGTGTCTGCCGGCTCGTCCAGGGATCGTCTCCGTCCTTCTGCTCGTACGCAACTCTCACTATCACATTCTCAACTCACAACTCTTGGAAGAATACCTTTAACTCAGGAGAAACAGTCGTTACTGCTGTTTGGAAAAGTTGTCACTTAGAACTAGCACAACTTAAGCCGATATTACAAGATACCTGCAGCATTACTTGGTTCTTGTACAAGCTTCTGCAAGGCCTGGTGTACGAGCCGGTATAACAGCCGCTATATGAGCCGCCATGGACGATTCGTGTTACACGACAGTAGCTTACGTACTAGTATTTGGCACCCTCGGTGGGTGCGCAGTGCGATATGAACCCTATTCGTAGAACTGCTACCAGTTAGTAATTTGCGTAGGCCTATAAAAAACTAGCTAGCACATCTTCATATTGCTATATTAACGTTCGCCTTTCAAATAAATCGATTGCTTACTAATGTAGTTTCAGTCATTTTTTTTGAAAATGATGCGAAGTCACTAGTGTACGAGTGTGTTATTTTTAATTTTCACGAAAACTATTGACCGGTTGCAAAAAACCCTTGTTCTCTTTACGTACCGGGATCGACAGAGTTTTGAACTTACGCCCATGAGTTACATATTGATAGCGGGCGCCGCGACTTACCCACTTCATTATCAGTTCACATACTGGGTGTCGTGGTTATATACAGTGTGTGTGTGTATATATATATATATATATATATATATATATATATAACGTTTGAAATAAAATAATTTTTTTTTCATACAGTAGGTAAAGTGTTAAGTATTTAGAAACGGTTTTAAACAATAATTAAAAGTTGTCATTATCAATATTGTTCGTCATTGTCGTATTTTAAATAGTTTCAACCTCACGGATGTATAATCAAGATGGAGGCGTCCTTTTAGGTTTCTCCATCGACTCGTTTCAAGTAGTAGCCGCGGGGAGCGCCCTACGTTCTGAAACTGCAATGTGATTGACCAGGTACGAGAGCCGGTGTGGAACCTGCCACGAAATATAGGACGTGTCCAATTACCAAACCTGGTACGAAATCTGGCCGTACAAGGCGGGAAATGCTATGACGGGTGCCACACTAGCCCATATAACGGCTGCTATGGCGGACCTTGCACAAGCTTTTATGGAATCTGGTATCTTGTAATATCGCATCAAGGCCTACAATAACTTACAACACAGAACAGTCGTACAGTAGGAACATACAACAGAGAACTATAATAATGTAAATACACGCTTGTTAGAAAGTTTATATGTCAGAAACACGAAACTTAACTATAATAACTTATAAAAGTATATCTGTTATGTTTTTAAGTTACGTGTTTCTAAGTTGGCTATTTCTAAGCTATGACAGTTGCCACTCTGCTCGCACAGAACCGTTCGCACACTTTCATACATATAAATACATTGATATAAATGTAATGAAATATATGAACATGAAAATATATAACTATCGTAGACGTAATGTTCTTTATGAAATAAATTAATTGTCTTTCTCAATGGAGACATATTATATAGATTAAAGGGCATCGGTAGACCTTCAAGATATTTCCCATCTCGGCATTTGTGTCTGCAGAGGTGACGAGTACAGGCACTTGGCACGCTAAGAAAATATATGACTGTGAAATAAATAATCTTCATCCAGAGACTTTGTAGACTACAGCCGAGCGAAGTGGCGCAGCGATACACCGCTGGACTCATATATGGAGCGAGCCGGTTTTGATTGCCGGTCCGGCCATCCTGAATTCGGTGTTCTTTGTTTTCCTGAAATCACTCGAGACGAATACTGGGATGGCTACTACTACACGTGATGGCTGATTCCTCCCACGTTCCCGCTGTAATGAGCAGCTAGCTTCTTCTGTAATGCTCTACCTACCTACCTACCTACCCTCTAATACTCTTCAAATACTGACAACGAATGTATACGTGATTGGTACTAACAGACCTAAATATGGTCAAATGTAAATAATAATATTTGTTATGTTAAATGTTAACTTGCTAAGGTAATTCCTTTGGCGGAATTATTTTTAACTAAATCACAATGTGATACTGCATTTATTACATGCAAAAACCCACTAGTTTACTTTAACATACTGTGTTATCCTCATACATTCCAGTCATTGTATTTGCAGCTATAGAAATATGATTCCTACATCACAGCACTATACAGAAGATGGTTTCTCCAGCAAAACAACGTTCCGCAAATACTTGAGTTTGTTCCTGCAGCAAATGTAACTGTACATTAGGGAGAACGAAACTGTATTGCGTGACTTTCGGTGACAAAGCGTGAATTTACTTATACATTTGTTAAATTAAATTCCCCAACTCTACATTTCTAGACACATTTTAATCTCATTATTGTCTGCCTGGATCAGTAAAATACTCAGCCCTGTTTTGTTTTTTCAGTACTACTTACGTCAGTTAAAGGCGTTAGCTTTGTAATGTGACCAACGGGCCATTACACTTCAACAATAAATTTGGAAAAAAACAACCAAATCATTTTTTGCACATTTCTGACTTTCATATTATCCTATTACGCAGTAGAGCCAGTAAAACATATAAATCTGATATAAGAAATTTTGTTTTCACATCCAATCAATGCTGTATTGAAAATGTTGCCGTGATCATTTCATTCATATTATGATAAAATGATATTGAGTATATATTTAAGTAAAACTCAACTCTTGCCATTCAGAGAAGGCATTTTGCTGACCCTGTTGTGCTTGATTGACACCGAGTCTGAACATCCCAACGTGAAGTTCTTATTACAGTTTATCTTCATGAACGTTCGTGTGACTCAATACTCGCAGACATTCCCAGCAGTGGCGTGTAGTGAGTTTTTTTACATGGTAAGTGTTTTAGATAACATTTGTTAGTGCCGGGCTGTGGTTCCATTTTCAATTTCTGCTAACAAACGCAACTTCCAACTTTGCTTACCCTCCACATGCATTTACTGTTTTATAATACCCAACATTAGTTATAAAAACGGAAACGAAATGAATATAATAATAATTGAACTGAATATTATTTAAAGAGGATATTACAAATTATAAGAAAACTTCCGTTCTCCCGAACACTTTCATCCACTTACCAAGAAAAATTAGGACTGGAGGACGCAAACAGAACGACTGCTTACCCACGCGGCAGGGTAACTCGCTTGCGAGTTCGATTCATCACTAGTCGTTCCTGTTTGTGGAAATAAATACTAGATAGAAGCACTATCCGTGTACAGTAAGGGAGTTACAAAAATTCTGTTTCTCGAATCGGAAATAGGAAACTCAGAATTAAATGTGTTTAAATTTAAAGTTAAGGCGAAAACTATAAAGGTTCAAACGTTTCCAATATGTACAAGTTAAGCATACCTTGCGTCTATGGAATAAACGACACTGATTCCCAGATACACAGAATATGTTGTACACAACTGACGTTATGAAAGCTTGTACCTTGTATTGAATCTTGTAGAACCTTGGCAGGCCGCGGCCCTGGGTGAGATCCTTCTTGAAGACAATCTCGAGATCGTGCGGGCCGTGCGTGTACACAACGGGAGCTGTCGACAGGTACGTGTACTCTGAAATGAAACACACGAAACCAACAAAAATCACCGCCAGAAAAACTAAACATGTAATTCGTTACTTGCAGCTTAGATAGCTTGTGTGTCACTCGGTGCGGCCCAAGTAGGCCTATCTTAGTGAACAACCTACAAGCTCGCTGCAGGCTATAATTAGACCCCGGAGAGTTTCGCTAATTGATCTGCCACAAGCAGTGATGTTATGGTGCCAGTGTCTCGCTCTGGTACTGCCCAAGCAGCCGTAGCTTACCTCCGTTACTGGTTCTGCGATTGTGACAGCAAATAACAATTTTTTTTTTTTTTTCAGTTCAAAATATTACAAAAACATACGCGAGTTAGCCAGGGCCTTTGTTGCGAGAGCGGGATCCAACGCCATATGTAACATATTGGTTAAGGGCACATCTTTCAGCAAAAGATACAAGATCACAGCTAGTCCAAAACAAGAAGCAAGACAGAGGAAAATGAAAATCCATTTTCAAGCATGCTTTAAACCTAAAGTAAACAACTCATTTATTCATCTCAGTGCAATGCGATCATTTGGTGTGAAATATTTCAATTGTTAATTTGTTATATATTTTTAAAATTGATGTATGCAAATAATAAAAATGTACAAGGAAACACTCGCAAACAATAATAATATTAAAGCAAAATTTCTACATTGTTCTTTAAGTTGACGATTTTAAAGTACTATCCCGAGTAAAAAAAAAAAAAAAAAAAAAAAAAAAAGTGTATTTGTGAAAAGTGTACATGTTGTCTGAAGGTTGTGTGTGAGGGGTTAGGGAGAGATCCGGCACTACTTAATTTAGCACTACATCACTGGCCACAAGGCTAGACTTCTCAGTCGAAATGTTTCCCCTACTTGTTAGTAGCTAAGACGATGGGAGCATGGATGTGTCTTAGGGTAAGGCCTTAGGTCGGGTTTATTATGTTAAAAGAGGTGCATTCATCGCTGTTGAGGAGGATCGTCTGGTGCCATGGCCGCAACTGTAGCCATGGACACATACCGAAAGAGGAAGAGACTAGATGGCAGAGCACAGCAAACTGGCGCATTGCGGAGAAGGCACTGGGAAAATCTGTGCGACAGTCGCGGACAATAAAAATATAATATATCCGTCTGACTGGGTTAGGGCAGGAGAGAGTATGGCAATTTGTTAGTCAGAGAAGATAAACTATAATCCATTCACGGTTACTTCAGCTTTTTCTGAAGACCTGCTAAAGTTCTTCTTGCAGGATATTCTTCCGTCTCGTACAAACTAAGCTTAACTAAGTCTGGAGAATTACACCAGAGGACAACGCACCACATTCGTGAGCACTAAGTGTAATAATATTTAGTATAACGACTATTTATAACTAGTCGCTACCAACATACATATTTCATCCCTGTTTTTGATTCGAATTATTTATAAATGAAGCATTATAATTTATAGATAAAATATGAATAACATTTCAATTTAACAGAAAAAAAGTAACTTTTATGATCACGAGTATAAAACACCTGTGATATACGGCATATGTTGAAAATAACTAAACACGTCCTACATGGGGAGATTTGTCAAAACTTTGATTCTAAAAGGACGAAGAAACCGGGACTTTTGTGCACGTGATGTAGGGTCACATGAAATAGGTGAGGACGGAGTTGCATTGTAATCAGGGTCTCGCTGTGCTGCCCCAGTGACTTCTCAGTCCTGTATGTAGGTACTCGAGCCAACATCGTCGGCGATTGGCTTGTAACAGAACGTTTTAATGTAATGCTCACGGCTTATATCACGTTACAAAATTAATAATTTTATTTCCATGAATGCTTATTTTGAATGCTTGGCTCAACACTGCTGCACCAGTTCGACTCGGTATGTCGGATCTACAAGTTGCGAGTGTGGCATTCATTGTTATGGGATGATATTGGCTTAAATAGAAGAACATTGTAAACGATGGGGATAGATTGTAAAATGCAAGTGGCAAAACACTCGAGTCTTTTGCTATAGGCCTAAAGTAAAAAAAAAAAAATCTTTAAGGTGATATTTCACATTTTTTTTATTTGGGTTTTTGAAAGAGCTCTCGAAAAGTGCCCCTTAATGCAGTTTTCAGGTGTCAAATCATTATAGTTTTCAAAATATAACACCCAAAAGTCTTAATTTCCCGAATTCTGCATCATATTAGGCTTTGCTCCTAGATATTTTTTCCCAGTCAAATTGCTTTTGATGCAATCTATATGGTGTGCAGAACATACTGATTCAGTATGAGTGGGATTTATAAACAGGTGAGCGAGTATTGGCACTCTGAATTCTGTTGAAAATAGGCGCCAGACTTGTCGTAAATATATTTTTGTTCATTCAAGTGAAACTGTTAACATTCATTTAATAAATATTTGAAACCTTAAATTGTAGAGGAAAAGTTGTTTTTGTTCCTTTCGTGGCTTGTAACACAAGTGCAGTATGCCGCGCTTAGACTCTAATTCATCACCTTGAACCTGCCTGTAACACTCTTGTGTCGGAATTCGAGTATTATATTTTGAAAATTGTAGGCCCTAATGATTTGACAACTAATTAAGGGGGCACTTTTCGAAACCTCTCTCAGATAACCAAGTTCCAAAAATAATGAGAAAAATCACCTTAAAAGCTTGAAATTAAGTTTAAGTTGATATCATCTTGGAACAGTTGCAGAAGTTCCGTGCAGAGATAGCTATACGCTAAATCTGAATCAGTGGTTTCAATAAGTGTAATTATTTGACTGAATTAGAAAAAAAACAGAAGGCGAAATAAATGATTTAAATCATTATAAATAGTTACCTAACCGTTTCTATTCACCGTTAAGATATGGAACTACTTTCCCTCCATTGTTACCAAATTTACTAGACGGGTGTCACCCAATGCGCCCGCTAAAATACATGCAGGCAGAGGCAGTGACTTTTTATGAAGTTGATTTCAAAAGTTGTCATTTTATAATGAGCAGCCTTTAGTTGATTAGGTGTGCAGGTAGATAGGGAGCAAGGTAGAGTCAGAGCAAGTTGATGAGAACAGCAAGTCCGGAGAAGGAAGCCTGTGGTAGGCAGCCATTCCAGCGTCCCCCTGCAGAGTGAATTGGAGGAACCACGGTTAGCCGTATAGGCTACATTACACTTGGCACTGAAAGCACTGACCGATATCATGCCACAAGGAATGCAATCAGTAAAAATTCGCACTCCAGTAGCGCTCAGTACTGGAACCAGGTGGAACACTCGTCAGCAGTTTTCAGCAGGAACAATGGCGTCTGCTATGCGTGATGAAGAAATGATAGGCTTGACCGTGTTGTAAACCGTGATGGATGTTTTTTCTTTTCATTTTCGTCTGCTTCAGACTCATCAATTGATGATGAGAAAGTGAAAAAATTCTTTCCATCTGCATCTTCTGCATATAACAACAACGTTATTCACCATCCCGATGTTGCGTCGTGTGCTTTGATAGGCTGTTCACGGTAAAGTGAGTACTTTTCAGTCCCTGGTTACTTTTTTTCTCTGAGGCGTATTTTATATCTTAACCACATTTCTAAATAGATATTGCCTTGTAACTAATAAACTGGGTGTTTATATTGCACTGCACTCGGAAGTTCACGTCTAAGGCTAAAATGAAACACATTTTTTGACTATTATTCCAAATGACAGGGCTTTCAAAAGTGCTTACTTTACCGTGAACAGCCTATACTGAGACTGCCTGACCTTCTGCACGTGAGTAGTTTCAGCCGGAAGTACAGTCTCCAACCCAGACGCCACAACACCATTCCTTCCTTACTGATCATCAGAATCAGTACCTAAAGGAATGATCTTCATTACTGGTCAGCGCTTCCAGTGCCAAGTTGAATGCGGTGTGTGGTAGGGTCATGCGGGTTGGGCGGGAAGGGGGGGAGGGGGTTCGTACTCACTGTAGAGGCAGAGCTCGCCGAAGTATCCGGCGAGACAGCCAGTGGGACAGACACCTGTGAAGGGGTCGCAGGTCATACCGCTGACACACTGACCGCACTTCTGCCTGCAGCCGAAGCCGTACTCACCCTCCGTGCACCCTGCAACAAACCACCTCACCTGCAACATTCTACACTTACACACTTGACTTGACTTCCCTTCGTGTAAAACACTGTATTGTATTGCGCGTGTCATCCGTTTTAATACATTCACTTTTTTTTATGTATAGGGAACGTACGTCATCGAGTCGTGAATTGTGAGTACCAGAATGTGGAATCGTGCATGTGCAGGCTATTAGTGTCATCTATACCTGAGATTACTAAACTGCGACGCGTAATTTCATTTTGTTCATGAAAATTGCAGTGTTGTTGGGAAATGTTACTTATGATATTATTTTTGTTTCGTTCTTTTGTATAATCATATCGGATTTTGTATAGTTTCAGGATCCAAGTTTTTTAATCTTACATAAATGGCTGGTAACCCTGAAACACACACACACACACACACACACACACACACACACACACACACA